>NQMI01000011.1:161998-344793 GCA_002270565.1 Stenocarpella maydis
TTTAAAATATTGAAATATATAAATATATAAATATATATAATATATCAAATTATATATATATATATTTATATAAGATTTTATTTATATATTTATATAAAAATATATAAAGTTTTATTATAACTTTAAGTATAATATAAGAACTTATAAGAAGTATATAAAAGAGTCTGATAAGCTATATTTTAAGTAAATAGTAGTAAATCTAGCCTAAGTAGTACTAATTAGTATATATATATATATAGTAGTAGTCTATAGTAGACTAAGTTTTTAAGAGTAAAGTTAGCATTATTTAGTATAAAGTATATTTGTCTTACTAAAGGGAACCTCTTTAAACCAGCACTATACCTACCCTGATGACCTTAAATTTATAAAATTAATTAAACTTAGGTAATTAAGCATAGTTGGCATCAATTGGTGCCAACTTCTATTACTTACTTAGCCCTAGGCGGGCGCTGGGGTAGCCTAAAGTTGATGAATTTGCTGAAAACTGGCCACTTCCTAGTCCTGGCTACTTCCTGGTACCCTACGTTATGGTAAATTTAATATTCTTATTAAATATTTTTATTTTATTCTAAATTTTACTATTATTTTATTCATTTATTCAACGTAAATAATTTAATCATTTAATCGTTTAGACTTAAACTAAGTTTAAATTATATTAAAAATATTATAGGTTTATTTGAACCCAGTATATCATCATCTCTCTATACTCAGTTCCTGTTTGGTTCTGATTTTGGCTTGCTAAGAGTGCTCCCCTAGAGAGTGCTGGAACCTCTCTCTAGGGATGAAAGTCAGACTAGGTCCATTGTGCTCACCTACAAAGGCATCATACAGCTGAAACTCGTCCACGCGATCGCGCAAGGCCCCATCCCACCCCCCTGGACCACCACCGCCCAGCTTCCCTGATTCTCCAGGTGCCTGCTTGAAGTCAAAATACCAGAGCGTCTTTGCCAGGACCAAGCTCATTTCCATGTACGCCATCGTCTTCCCCAGACAGGCGGTTTCACCAAAGGAAAAGGGGATGAAAGCCTCCCCAATTCTCGCCAGTCTATCAGGATCAGTACCGTCGAGCCAGCGCTCAGGCCGGAAGGCGAACGGCTCGGGGAAGTACGCCCCGTTGTGCATAAGGCAGTATGCGCTGATCGCCACCAGTGTCCCGCCAGGAACAACATGGCCGTCGATGACACAGGGCTCTTTGGACGAGAGATGGCGGTCCACCTCGCGCCAGGGCATCACCGTTGTGGGTGGCGACATGCGGAGCGTCTCGTCGATGACAGCGCGCAGGTACTTGCAGCCGAGGAGCTGCGGCCCGCCCTGTATGAGGGACCCGTCCTGGAAGGCGTCGCGGACTTCAGCGGCAAGGCGAGCGTAGACAAGAGGGTAGCGCGACAGGTAGAAGAAGGCAGCGCTCAGGGCGCAAGAGGTTGTCTGGCCGCCTGCGGGAAAGAAAAAAAGAGCCTCTGCCCATACTTGGCTCTTTTCGATCGAGTTAGATGTTGTCGAATCGGATTCGCGATGACTTGTCGAAGCAACGGCCCAAAAGTCGTGCCTTCCCGAATTCTCTTCAATGGCAGCCCGCCTTTTGATGATATTCTTGAGGAGCCTCCCTGCCGTGAGAAGCTTGGGCATGTTGAGGAGCATGACGATCCGATTCAAGGCTCGAATGGCGGGCCAAGCCATGTACACACTGTGAATTGTGTTCATGTGCAGGAAGATGTCGATAAGAATCCTGTTCTCTGACTCGGTCTGCGACGCAAGGTCGACCCCAAAGCCGAGCTGAACGGCAATGTCGCTGGCAAGCCGTTCGCACAGGGGCGTCATGTTGACCGGGCCAGCCTCGGCAGCCTGGAGGAGCTTCTGGAGGAAGACATCGACCTCGGCGCGCATCGTCGGCTCGAATCTTTGCAGGGAATGGCTAGAGAGGACACGACCGTAGACATTGCGCTTCATCCGGTGAGGTTCCGGGTCCACCGTCCCCAGGACATGCGGGACAGGGCTGAACGATGTGAAGGTGTAAACGTGCGATTTGTGAATAGAGGCATGCTGACTTAGATCTGCTTACGTCGTCAATGGGTTGCTTGGCAAGATTCAAGGATGCTAAAACATGAGATAGGCGCTGTATTAGCTAGGTATTTACCGTGAAGAGCCGCCACCGTGTTGAAGACAAGGCGATTAGGTCCCTGTCTGTATACGGGACCATATTTCTGAAGGTCGGAATACGCTTTAAGATGGAGCCGTTTCCGCTTCACCTGATAACCCCCGTAGGCATCAGTGAGCTTGGCAATGAAGGGGCCTGGGTATTTTCGAAGAGGGTGGAACGCGAGCTGATAACTCCCGATGAAAAGTGCCTTCAAATGGCCGTTTGTTAGCTGCCAGGAAGACCTGAATACAGTTGACTGGGCTGGTTCACAGCTGGAAAGTTCTTACCAGCGGTAATATCATGGCCACGGCATATTTTCCGGCACCAAGAAGCGCGTGGATCAGCTCCATGGTTTGTTAGTGACTTCTGTCGCTATGTGGACGAGGCTCGCTGTTTGTCATGCACGTTGCGAATTGCGGAAGAGCTGCTATGAATGTCCAGCCAGCCCTAGAAAGGCCAACACAGGGCAGAGATGAGAGCTTTTCGTGGCCTGTTTGAGGCCCAAGGAAGTTGTGCAGTTATAGAGCTCCGTGCATTCCCAAGTCAGACCAAACAAGTAGAGATAATAATGTACACCCCACGCCCAGAGAGCTGTCCTGGACGCGTTGGAGCTACATATCCCTTTGGGGTCCAGAAGAGCACCGCGACTTGCCACGACCCAGTTTTCCCGGAATACAACTGCCCTGATTGGCTTACATCCTTGACTGCGAAGTTGCGGTACGCGCCCGGCCCCCAAAGGGATGCAGGCCGTTCCCTTAGAAAACGAAGTGATGCCCCCCCTGGTCAATTTACACATGCGCACGGTCAACCAGACGATACAGTAGAAGTCACAAAATATAAGAACCAATTTTCTTAAAATAATAGTACTTAAAGTAATTCAAGTAAAAAAACACTGTTTAAATAAGCAGGATAAGTATATATAGTTTTATTATAGTATAATAAGTAATATATTACTACTTTAGAATAAAATGTTTTCTTACTTCTACCTTCTGGTAGACCGTGTGTATGTGCAAATTGACTAGGGGGGCATCACTTCGTTTTCTGACAACAGCCCAACAAAAAGCAGGTGAGATGCATGAGGATCCCGAGTGGTACCGAATTCCACTATCACCGCGCTGACCACCCTGTCCGGTTACACAGCGCTGATGCAAGTGCCCGCCCTTGGCCAGCCTCCGGTCGCCGTTTGTTGGCTCAAAATTTTAGTAGGGTTGTGGAACGTATACTGTAGCGGCCTGGTCAGGTCTAGTTACCGTGAGCCTCGTTGGTCATTTTTCAGGTCAAGGATATGTGAGTGTGTGTGAATTCTTCAGACGGACCCTGTTAGTGACTTCGCGACTTTAAACGACATCGACGCAGAAGCAAATATATCATCTATAACTACTTTACAAATAAACACGCTACCTAGCGTAGCATCACATTTTGCTACGTGAAATATAGGTATCTACTATCTAGGTACATAGGTGGGCAGTATTCCTCTTCATTACATGGATCAGACCTCCATCCATGGGTGCTGGCGCTTGTGGCGGTCTGTTGATGTCTCTGTACCCCTGGAATCACCCTCGGCCTCGTCGACCACCGTCGTCTTCGTAGTCGAGCTGTCTTCATTCAACTGTTGCATGAGCCTCAGCTCAGCCAGTCCAAGGGCTCGACCGTCCTCGTCGGCAAGCTGGTGCACCCGGGTCCCGGGCATACTGCCAATGGTGCGTGGGAATGCCCGGACGAAAGTGGAGTGGCTCTTTGCCGAGACCTGGCGTGTCCAGGACTTGAAAGTCGAGACGAGACGGTGAAATAGCGCGCTCTCGCCAATCGCGCGCGGTATGCTCGGCATCAAGTAGACAAGGTAGACACCGGTTAGCTCGGACAGACACCAGATGAAAAGCGGTGACGTCGTGTACGTCGAGTCTCCGAGTGACGGGTAGGAGAAATTGACGAAAGGAACAGAGTGAACATGTCCAAGTGCCGCAGTGCAGGATAGCAACCCAACAGAGAACATGAGTGCGAGGCCAATTTTCCTTCCTCGCGACATCTGCAATCTCCAGATCGTACGCTGGGGGAGAATAAAGATGGCGATGTCTATGGCTGCGTTGAAGGATGTCGCGGTGATCTGAAGAGCTTTGTGACTGATGCATTTGCGCGGATAGACAGCTGCATCCCAGAACCCTCTGATGGGTTCGCAGCCGAATGCTGTAGCGAAAAGGCCCGCGATGTAGAGCAAAGTGTTGAGCACAATCAGTCCTTGAATCGCCCAAAAAAATCCATCCCGGGTGCCCAATGGAGTGAAAATTCTTTTCCATTGAAGCAGCACGGCTGGTTTGACAAACAACATGCATGCCGCAAAGAAAATGCCGAAAATGTAAATTTCCTGGAAAACAGCGTTAGTCCATGCACGGCTTGCTTGTTTCGCACATTATGCGATCCCGCGGGTCATTTCCAACCTACAAAACTGAGGCCATCGAGCATCCTTCTTGCGCTGATATTCCACTGGTGCACGTAGTAGCCGCCATCCTGGATGTACCTCAGGAAGACTGCCGCGACGGCTATGAAAGGTATCTGTCACCGAATAAGTCTCACGCAGTTGAAGTCATGTGGACTGGAGAATAGCAACATACAAAGCCGGCCAGAGCTAGATCTACTCGTAGGTGACCTAGTTAGCGTCGCCATCAAACTAGGGGACAGGTAAACGCCATCGTAATTGGGCGAGTGCCTCGGGCACTATTCAAGACGTACAATCTTCAAGGTGAACTTTCTTCACAAACGTGACCAGTGAGTACACGCGAACAAGGCCACTAAGAGTCACCAGAGCCACACAGATGGTGACAATGGCAATGCCCTGGCCATTGTAGACTGGGCGGAAATCCAGGTTTGAAGATTGGCCCTCGGGCGCCGGGGCGCCAGGGAAGTAATTGAGGGGGTCAGAAGACATGGTGAACGGCGTTCAGTCAAGGTCTTGCAGACTCGAGGCACAACTCAACCTAGATTGATGTGTAAAGGCCTTTACAGCGGCAAGGGAATGAGAAATGAAAAGATGAGTAGGGATGCAGTCACCTGTCGTCTGCCACCCCCCGCGGTGCGCCTTTTTTACCTTCGAGTTACAATTCCCAGTGTTCAGCCTCGCTTTGCGTGAAACTCCATCTAGTGTGGCAATGCGATCCAGAAAGCACTATTCTGGTCTGAAGGTGGCATGAAGAGGGGGCCAAGTTCAGGACTAATTGACTGGTTGGAGGGGGTCACAAGGGTGGTGTGCAGGCGTACTGGCAGACTGACTGCATACTGGTTTTCTTGAGCCGTTTCGGACCGCCGTGCCATTCAATAATCCAATCAGTATAATCTGATGTTCAATATATTGAATCTGTGCAGCCTCAATATGCAGTCAGCCTGACTGCATATTGGTTTTCTTGAGCCGTTTCGGGCCGCCGTGCCATTCAATAATCCAATCAGTATAATCTGACGTTCAATGTGCAGCCTCAACATGCACTCAGCCTGCCAGTACGCCTGCACACCCCGACGCAAAATGCCTAGGTTACGAACATGCATTTGTCTCTGCACTCCTCTGGTCATTACACGAGCACCTGGCTAAGATCCCCGGCCCCCATTCCGCCACCCCCACTCACAAACATATATACTTTTCAACAGCCGATAATAAATCCAAATAAAGTCCAATACGCCTAACCATGGTATCATTATACAGCACTTTTAGGTGCGATGAACCAAACAATATTTTGAAAATTATATAAAATAGATACAAATTAAGGATAATTTGTAGATCTAATTAAATAGTTTTTTATTCAATAAAGTATTATGGACGAATCGAGCTATGTGCGCCCACGCCCTAGGCACGTAACCTGCGTATAGGTCTTCGGCACAGAGGCCCTAAGCTCTTAAATATTTGCAGCCGTTAGGAAAAACTTTCCATTCCTCTCCTTTTCCCTTAGCAAGAAAAGGTCCGAATAAGAATTCTATAAGTTAAAGTAAGATTTATGAGTATTATCTTTCTTATATCTTGCTTAAATAATAAAGTACAATAAATTTAAATTAGGATCTAATGTTTGAAATCTTATATATTTATATATAATATTAATATTTATTAAAGATATTTTATATTAAGTATAATAATATAAAATAATAATATTATATTTTTATAATATAGCACTATAGCATCGTAGTTTAGCACCTTTAGTTTAATTATATATAATAGCTAAGTATAGGGTTATAGGTTTAAATCATATTAGCAATAAAGAACTAAGCTAAGGACCCTCCATAAGAGGCCTACCCTATTTAACCCTAACTATACTATTTGTAATCTTAAAGAACCTTTATAATATAAAGTCCTAATTATCTTAATAACTATCTTATTACTATTACTAAGCTATAAGAGTTTTTCTTATATTAATAGTAACTAGTATTTTTTTCGTTTCAATATACTTCATATTTTAAGAGTAAATAAATTTTGTTCATCTTTTATATTTAATTAATCAATATTATATTAATAGTTAAACTTTATTAACTATATTGAATTTGAAAAACTAACTCAGTAAAAGTTTTAAAAAATATAAATAATTCTTAATGATATTTTCATAGTATATAATAATATATATATATTTATATTTAAAAAATTACTTATATTAGTCTTTTTAAATATTATATGTAACTATAATGTTTAATATTTTCTAAGATTAAGTTTAAAACGTCTTTAAAAATCAATATATTATTGGAATATATTATAAAGAGTCTTATATTATTATAAATATAGCTTATATAACTCCCAGAAGTTTACATAAATATATATAAGATATACAGCTAAATACTATAATTAATATTATATTACCCTACTAGCTATTAATTAGTTACTATTATTATTATTTTAATAGTCCTTTCTTTTAAAATATAGAACCTTCTCTCTTTAACCTTTGGAATAAATAAAAAGATAATCCTTAACTAAATATAAGGTTAAGCTTATATTTTTACTATTATGGAAATCATTAATGATTCCTTTATATTATATGAAAAGAATTAATACTATTATTTAATTTATCCTTTTATAAGCCTTTTATTAAATCATTTACATATATTGTTATATCAAATATTGCAAATTTTTATAGAATTATAAATTAATTATCTTTCTATAATTCCAAGTTATTGCTATTTCATTATAACATAAAATTAAAAATCATAAAGTAATAAAATAACATTTAAATAAATTATTAAAATTAATGATTCATAACATTACCTTGATTATATTTATTATATAAGTCTTTTGAAGAAATAAATTTTAATAACTTATATTTTCTTTACTTATAAACTATAAGTTAAATAACAACTGTAAACTTTTATTATATTATTAATTTATCATAATTTAAATAAATATAGACTTAGTAATTAATTAGTTAAGATCTTTTTTATTAGGGCCAATTGAAATTGATATTACTATTTAGGATAAGTAGTAATATATAATAAAGTAATTAAATATTTTATATAGTTTACTAATAAGTAGATTATATTAGTAAGTAAATGAATTTTATAATATTTACTAACTTTTATTAACGTTGGTATCTAATTAAGACTAAATAATTAATAACATTTAGGATTAATTAGTATTAACTATACTTAATTCCTTATATCTAATTAAAGTCCTTAATTTAAAGGGATTGAAGTAAGTATAAATAAGCTTATAAGTATTAAGACTTTAACAAGATAATTCTTTTTTAATATTAGTTATATTCTTTAATTTTATAACATTTGTATACCAATTTATACATTTAAATATTTAATATATTACTGTTAGACTTAGTACTTATAGGTTCAGTAATATATGTTATTAGTAAAAGGTTAGCTATTTCTTCTATGTTAGAAAGTTTTCAAAGGAATCCTTAAATATCTTATTTAATAATCTATTTAATAGGTATTTATTTTGTAATTTAATTACATTTATAAATATTAATATATAGTTCCTTACATCTTTATTATTTAATTGGTCCATTTTGAAATATTATAATCAAAATATCAAAGATTTAAATAGGTTTATATATTATTATAAGTTTTCAATTAGTTTTTTTTATTTTTAAAAAAGTCAAATTACTAAAAATATTCTTTCCGTTGAACACAAAAGATATAAATTATTATTATAAAATACTCTATCAATATATAACTTAGCCTAAGGTATAAATCCAATTATTGTTGTAATTATTAAAGGGCCCTCTATAAAGTCCAAAAGTTACTAAGAATTAAATTTTAAGGTTTCTTATAATATAATAGTTAAATATAGAATTATTATTAAACCTTTTTTTAACGTTAATAAGATTAGCCTTATAATTAATATAATTAATAAACTACATTATATTTTCTATTGAGAAAGATTTTAGTATATTTAACGCTGTAACCAAATTTATAGATTAATATACTTTATAAGACAGGATTAAAAATAGCTTTAATATATTATGCTTTTGAAATAATGATATATTTTAAGTAAGGAAAGAAAATAACTAAAGAATATTAAATTGTAATGATTATACTAAACCTTTATAGGGTTTAGTAAGTAACCTATAGGGTTTATATTAGTAGAGCGGTAAAGGAGTAGTACTTAACTAAGTTTATAGTATATAAAGATACTATTTATGAAGAGAGTATAATTACAAGCTATAAGGCTATTTAATTATAAGATTAAATATTTAGATTAATAATTAAAGAGTTTATTTTATAAAAGCTATTTATTATTAATATTAACTATATCCTTATATATTCTAACTCTTTATCGATCATTAATAGAATTAACGGTATTTCTATTAATTAAGTATTACTTAATGAAATTGATATTGATTCCATTAATTATGGTTGGTCCCTGACCCTAACCCTATTTATCTTACTAACCTCTTGTTTAAATGCCTGTGGGGTTAAGCTATAGCATCTAGTTTGCTTATTAGGGTCTTCGGAATGGGTCCCGTGAGTGCTATTGTGTTCGCTTATAACAGAAATCTGTGCTATAAAATTTTAAATATATTAAAAAGATATATAGTTTTTCTTTTATGAAATGAATCTATTTCTGCTATTATAACAACGTTAATTAAAGAGGAAAGAAATAAAATAACAAGATTAAATATTAAGGAATTCTATATATTTCTATAATAAATACTAATATTTAGTAAGACGTTGAGTTTTTAAGCCTTTTAATTAGTTATTTCTTACTTCTTTAACTTTAAGTATGGGGTAGGCAGCGTTATTAATAATACATACCTACCTACCCACCTATCCATAGCAAAGGTAGCTTACTAGAGCAACCAAGCAAAGCAAGTAAGTAAGGGCAAGATCCTTTTACCAGCTTTAGATTTAAGGTTTAATTCCTATTAGTACCAAAACTTCCTTTTTTATTTCTTTTTTATTAGTCTAAAGAAATAACTCTTATAGTCTTTAGAAAAGCCATTGATATAATATTTATATCCAACTATAAGTAATATGTTTTTAATTATATCTTAAGTATTAGTAAGACTAAATTTGAAAAAATAATATATAAATAAATTACCCTTACTCGTTTTACTTATATGTTTTTATATACGTAGCTTATAAGTCATAAGAGAAAAAGTAATAAAAGGTAAGATATATTAGCTAGGTAAATAAGTTAGTAAAAAAATATATTAATAAATAAAAAAGTAATAAGTAAATAAAGGTAAGTTATTAATATTCTATAATAGGATTACTTATAAGTAAAGTAGTTATTAATAAATTTAACAGTTATTAAAGTAATTATTTAGATCATTATTAAATATAATTTTTTAAAACAATAATAGCTTTAGTATTCTTCTTAATAATGAATAATAAGTTAATAATATTATATAAGTTTATATTTTATAATTATAATTCCTATAATGCTGCAAGTATAATAGATATCTATAAAGATAAAAGTAAAGTGTAATGCTAAATATATAGAATCCTTCTTATTTTATAATAAGTAGTAAAGCTGCTACTAAAAGTAATTATCCTTTAATAAGTAATATTCTTAAGATTATTATTATAGCTATTATTAAGTAATAGAATATCTGCTTCTTTAACCTTAATAATTTATTATTACCTTTATAATTATGACTTAGCATTAAATAAGTTATATATCATAATATAAGTATAGTTTCTACCTATTATAGTAAAATTTACTATGGAGAAGGCTATGCTATTATAAGTATAGCCTATATATATATATATACATTATCTAGCTATAATGCTTATAGCTAGTTATTATAATTAGTACTATATTATCCTACTAGTCAGTAGTTGCATACTACTATTACTATAATATGTTTATATATAATAATATATAAATATATATATATATTCATTAATTATTTTTATATCTAATTAAATTTATTACTTATATTAATTATCATTTAAAATCTTATTAAATAAATCTAATGTTAATGGTATTAAACTTTATTTACGCTTATAATAAAGGATTATAATATATAAGGGGGTAGTGAAATAGGGGCCCGGGATATTAAATAAGATCAAATCATACTTTTATAACATAATATATTGTAATAATAGAAGAGACACAATTATACGTATAGTAATATTTTTGAATCATTCTGGGCTGCAGATGCATATACAAGAGGTATTTTTCGACCTTAAATTGTTTTCACCTGCGGATAGTATGCGTACGGGAATAAGAACTTACCCATAACCATAAGTAGGTAGGCCTCAGCAAATGTTACATTGGGGTTGCAAGTAATGGTAAGCTGAAGAGGGCGATGCCTGAAGCGCCCGTCATTTTCGGTGTGGTGCCAGACGATGGACAAGTGACGAGCCTATCCTCATGCTAATAATAAGTCGCGATTTGGGGGGGGGGGGGGCAGAACCGAGGGCCCTGGATTCCTTGAGTGGAGCCTAACAATGTTATACATGCCTAGGTAGTACATATGTATAATATCACGCCTTCCCCACTTCTCCCTATCACCAGTGGCGTACCCGGCAGTAGGCGCTCGCCCCAAACAAGCACATCAACCAATATGCGATTCCTTTGTCTTCACGGCATGGGGACAAATTCCCAGGTAGAGCAACACCAGAAAGCGAAGTATAATAATTAGGTCACCTGCGCAGGACTAAATAGCAATATGCAGATTTTCCGGTCCCAAACAGGTATATCATGCAGCCCATACAAACTCTGCGCTTGGATTCTTTGGCCAACCTGCAGCCAGAGCAAATCCGAGACCTCCTAGGCCCTGAGCACGAATTTGCGTTCGTCAATGGCTTCGTAGCATCCGAGCCTCTGCCAGGTATGGTCACCACTCCGCCATCGTTCCAAGTTCTAGATTTTTAATATTCTGATCAATCGACAACCCAGGTTTCCGTAGTGATGCGCCTTGTTGGAAATTTTGGACAGAGGATGTGAAGAAGTGGGATCTGGTCTCTCAAGGATTCCAAAGACTGGTGGAGTTCATCAAAACCAAAGGGCCCTTTGATGGCGTCATCGGCTTTTCCCAGGGTGCTGCGGCAGCGGCGACCATCATCCTAAACCAGAACGAATTTCTCAGGGACGCAAGAATGTTCAAGTGCGCAATATTCTTTTGTGGCTCTGTGCCAGTCGACATGGTCGAAGCAGAGCGCGGCAGAATGCGGTGGTTGAACCCGGACACGGATGGTGTTGTGTTGCGGCTCCCCACTGCTCACATTTGGTCAGATCCAGATGAAATGTTTCCTGGCCAAGGCCCGTGCTTGTCAGCACTGTGTGACGAGCAATTGAAGGAACAAGTAATTCACAACCTAGGACATGATGTTCCTGGTGCTAGTTCAGACGAGTTCTTGCGCGAGTCACTGACGGCCATTAGACGTACATTGGACCGAGCGCACGATTTATAGATACTTAGTTCTCACCTGAGCCAATGTGAAGGGGAAGATGTGATCGAGAGAGTGCAAGAAAGACGTGTGAGCTGATCTATCTGATCTACAAAAGAGAGGTGCTGAAGAGTGAACTATATACCCGAGCAGGTGATCGGCGGTGGGTCCTATCTACGTCAGTGCAACATTAGTATATTGCTCTTTTACCTTCGAACTACCTGTCGCGAGCTCAGCTGAGGCTCAACTTGTCAAGATCTGCTCCCGCCTCCAGATTAAGAGGGCAGCAGGGCCTTGAGCAGCAGCAAATGCCAAAGCAACCAGCATCTGGCGGTTATACCCTTCAGACAATATCTCTCGTGCTTCTGCTCGCACCGTGGCGGGTAACATAGACAGATCTCCGGTTGCAAGCCCACTCACAGGATCTGCCAACCCAAGAGCCTCCAGACGTGATGAAATATAACCATTGAAAACAGATGTGCCAATGGCCACGCCGACTGCAGATCCCATTGACCTAAATTGCGTAATTCCGCCCATCCCGACTGCTGTGAGGAGAAAGTGAGGTTAGACTGTCTGCGTTTCCTTGGCCGAGCGAGAAGAGAGCGTTCAAAGATGTGGGCAAGCTCACCTTTGTCGCGAGACTCAACGGTGAAAGGGACCAAGAGATTCAGTATCTGAAGATTCATGCTGGCACCCAAACCAATAAGGGCTTGGTAAACGTAAATGACCCCTTTGATGTTCGCGGATCCGTCTAGTTGGCTGAGAAGGGCGTAGCCGATGATTTGCAGGGCGGAGCCAACGAAAATCGCATATAAACCGGGAATCTTAGCCTTGCCGATCACCCCCCCAGTCGGCAGGGACAGCAAGGCACCAGCGCCATACGGCAGGATTCTTGCACCGGCGTCGAAGCTGGAAAGGCCGTTGACTAGGCGGAAACGTGACGGGAGCTGGAAGATGGTCATGATCATTGGAGGGCCCAGGAAGGTGCAAACGCTGCAGGCTCAGAGTTAACTTGTCAGCTTATGGGATCGTTGTTGGAAGGAGAGAGCATACAGTATGATACCAGCCATCGCACGGTTGGTGATGAAGCGCCACGGCAGCACAGGATCGTGCTGTGTGCTCTTTTTGGTGACATGGCGCTCCCAGGCAAGTAGTGAAATCCAGAGAAGTCCAGATACAATAAGCAGCGTGATTACGAACGCAGAGCGCCATGGAAACCGAGATCCGGCCTCCTCAAACACGGCGGTGAAGGAGAGCGTTCCTAGGAGAATCAACACCGCGCCGAGTAAATCCGACCTCGCCAAAAGGGTCTTCATGGGAGATGCTTCTGCTGTTTTCTCTCTCGGCGCTCTTCCATGGTGAGGAAAGCCGTTGGGGATGCCGACAAGAGCCACTGCAAAAACGACCACCCCCAGGATAACACTACCGATATGCATTCAATGTTAGTAAATGAAAACACACACTCAAGCAAATGTTTCCGTTGTTGCTGACCTGATAATGAAAATCCATCTCCATGTCGTGTGTTGGCCGATAGAAGCGCCAATGAGGGGACCCACCACCAGCGCCAGAATCATGGTGAAGGCAGTGGCGGCGACCAGATTTGTGACTTTCTGGGGCGGTACGGCCTCGACAGTGAAGATAAATGCGAGTGCGTACGATCCGCCGCCACCGATACCTTGGAACGCACGCAGAATAGTGCTAAAGTTTCAGTGAGATCATGCATGTATGGTGAACAGCATTCTACTGCCGGTGTTCTAGAACGGAGATGGAGACTCACAGCTGAAGCATGGTTTGCGCTGCCGCGCAGCCAGCCGAGAAGATGGTGAAGATGACGATGCTGCCCAAGAAGACCGTCTTGCGACCCAGGATGTCGCTCATTTTGGAAAAGATGACGATGACAGCGATGTATCCAAGCAGATAACTTGTGATGATCCAGCTGACAGATTCGAACCCCCCAATATCTTGCGCAATCGTGATCAAGACGGGGCTCACCACACTCATATCCATAATCGTGATGAAGTATGTAAGAGCAATTCTGTTGGCATCTAGCCGTCAGTCGATTATATCATCATGGTGGCACCGGCAGATTCAAGAGATCTTGGGACGAACGAACACGACGGCGACCAGGGTTAGACGAAGTCCTGTAACGTAGCTCAAGTCATCGTTCTCCTCGCCATTGATGTTCTCGATAGGGGAGTCTTGGCCCATGCCATGGACTTTGTCGTTGTTCATGATTAGAGGAACTCCGAGCAAATGTAACTGTGAAGCCTTCCTCGACAGGTTGAGAATGTGTGAATCTCGGATTTATTTCTTTTGGGCGAGAAGCCTTCGAGTTCCGGGGCAGTGATGGAGGGACACGGCTGGATTGCAAGACGGTTGGTTCAATGGATGCTGAGAGATACGGCAGGGGCTGGCTCTCAGGACCTTTAGAACTGTTCCCATCCAATGACGTGGCTGGAGGAGGCCCCTGAACAGCCTGCTGTTATCAAAAGACGAAATGCTACCCCCTTCCCCCGCCCTTTGGTTAAATTCGAATTTAACCAGGGGCGAGGTGCACTTTGTATTCCAATAACATTGACCGTTTAGGCAACACCTGGCCGATGCATGTCTGGAACACGTCAGATAAGAATCCGTCTAGGGAAATTCTGACCGGCGACCTGCGTGCGGCACAGCACGCTACTAAAGTACCTAGGTAGCCCAGACGTTGGTTTGCAACAAAAGTACACTTTTGCACTTTTCAGGATTTTACTTCCCACTAGATATACACCCTCCCTGACTTTTTGCATGATCACACCCACCCTAATTATCTCCCTAATATACCTATATGTCACCTTAAAACCTTTATAACCTATATAGCCTTAATATACCTTAATTACTATTTAAATACCTTAATTATTAAATAATACTCGATTTATATAATATATTATAAAATAAAAAAATAAGCTTTATAATACCTTTAATAAAATAATGTTTAAGATATAAAGTAAGATAACTATAGCTATAAGCATATTACTTATTTGAATAATTAATGTCTTTCAGCAGTAATTAATATAAATTAAGGTTATATAAGTAATAACTAGCTTAATATATTTATATTACCTGTTATGAATGAAAAGAGTCAACTTATTAATATAGAATAGAAATAAATATTAAAATAATAGAATATAAATTAATAAATATATATTTTGTAAAGAATATTAATAATTTTAATAATTCATTAAAGAACGATTTATAAATGATAAATAAGTACTAATGATAATAATAATAATAATAATACTTTTAGTATTAACTATTAGAGACTAGCTTTATTATCTTATATACTAATAACTTTATTCTTATTATATGAGTACGGCTACGTTATATTTAGTGTACTGTTGTCTCTATCTAAACTTGGCTCACTGTAATAAAAGCAGTGTCTCTCCATAATATTTTCTGCCGAGTTGTCCTCACAGTCGTCATACTTCTTTGACCAATCTTTACCAGGCCTAAGAACATAGGCAGGAGCACAACATGGACGCAGAACCCTTTGCCATCATTGGGCTGTCTCTGAAGATGCCCCAGAACGCAGTGGACGAGCCTTCGTTGTGGCAAGTCTTAGAACGCGGGGAAAATTTGATGACAGAGTGGCCTGAGGACCGCCTCGTAGTGGACAGCTTTTCTGACGGTGCCGATCTTGGAAAGCCAAACACGGTACGTCTGGAGTCTGCACTCCCTTGGCCTCCAGCGACGGGAGTTTCTAACAGACGGGTACACAGATCAAGGGGCGCGGGGCTCACTTTATCAAAGAGGACCCGGCCGTCTTCGATGCCCCCTTCTTCTCCATCACGGCCAGCGAAGCCGCTTCAATGGATCCTCAGCAGCGCTGGGCCCTGGAATCAGCCTACCATGCCTTCGAGAATGCCGGAATCCCCATGCATAATCTACGCGGCAGTCGGACGGCCGTGTTCGCAGGCTTTATGACAGATGACTATACTTTTATGACCACGCGGGACATCGACCAAGGCCCTCGCCAAGCGGCAACCGGCCTGTCACCCCCGATCATCCCAAACAGAATCAGTTGGTACTTCGGCATGCACGGCCCGAGCGTCGCAGTGCAGACTGCCTGCTCGAGCGGCTTGGTCGCGGTCGACATGGCCTGCAATGCAATGGCCAAGGGGGACGCCGATATGGTACGTGGGCCCATGTTTCTCCCATGTTGATTTCCCACTGACGCGCGTAAAAGGCGCTTGTCATAGGCACAAGCGCCTTGCTTAGCCCCGAGTTGCCTGTCATGCTCAGCAATATGAACTTTCTATCTCGGGACAGCCGCTGCTACAGCTTCGATGCGCGGGCCAACGGCTACGCCCGAGGCGAGGGCGTTGTGGCTCTGGTCATCAAGGCGCTTGCCAGGGCTGTAGAGAGCGGCGACGTAATACGCGGCGTGGTAAGATGGTGCTTTGCTTCACGCCTCCCTATCTGGCTTTGTGCTGACGTCGGGGTCGGGGCAGATCAGAGCGACGGGCCAGAACCAGGACGGCCGGACTCCGATTCTCACACAGCCCAGTTCCACCGCCCAAGAGGCTCTCATTCGACAAGTATACGCAAGGGCCGATCTGGGCTTTGCTGACACAAGGTATTTCGAAGCTCATGGGACGGGCACTCCGACGGGAGATCCGATCGAGATGACTGGGATTGGCCGCGTGTTCCGGAAGCACCGTTCCCCTGAAGAACCTCTCTATGTGTAAGATGACTCCGAGTCTCCCATCCAGAGTTGTTGTGGCTGCTGACCATTGGACGAAGCGGATCTATCAAGGCAAATGTTGGCCATCTCGAGGGTGCCAGCGGACTGGCAGGGCTCCTCAAGTCCGTTCTTGTCCTTGAGAAAGGCATCATCCCTCGCAATGCTCTGTTTGAAAAGATGAACCCGGACATAGACGCCGAGTTCTACAACATACATGTTCCGACCAAGAATATCCCCTGGCCATCCTCAGGTCTGAGAAGAGTGTAAGTAGAAAAAAGGGCGAGACTCGGAACACAAATGTTACCTCTGGCGAACTGCGGGATTGATCAATTAATTGACCGCTGACTCCCCCGTTTTAGTTCAGTCAGTTCATACGGTTTCGGGGGTGCCAACGCGCACGCAATCCTCGATGACGCGTATCATTATCTAGAGAGTCGTGGACTTGACGGCTTCCATCACTGCGCGGAGTCCGACAGTCACAGTCCCAGTACTCCTACCAATGGGGTCACGGACACGGCCAAGGACCAGTCTGGGCCCGCGCTGTTTGTGTGGTCGGCCAATGATGCAGGCGCTGTGCAACGTGTGCTCGACCGCTATCGAGAACATTTCTCGACCAACATTGCTCACAACGCGCGTAATATCCAGCGCCTCGCTTACACATTGGCCGTTCGACGAAGCCTAATGGCATGGCGCACCTTTGCGACAGTTGATGCTGCGACGGGCGAGCTGTCGGCTGCGAAAGCGACCCGGGCCTTGTCAGGACTAGGGTTGGCTTTCGTGTTCACGGGACAGGGAGCGCAGTACTGCAATATGGGCCTGGAGCTACTTCGCTACCCTGTCTTTGAAGAAAGCTTGAGCCTGTCGGATGCGTTCCTGGCTAGTTTTGGATGCGAATGGTCTGTTTTTGGTAAGTCTCCGTCACCGCTACTATTCGGACCATGGACTCATGGATCTCTCTGACATGTCTCAAGACGAAATCCGGAATGCCGAGAGTATCGACCGGCCGGAATTCAGCCAGCCACTCGCAACAGCATTGCAAATTGCCCTGGTCCAACTCCTGCGAAGCCTCGGCGTGATGCCAGCCGCGGTGCTGGGTCATTCCAGCGGAGAGATCGCAGCCGCGTACACCATTGGCGCCTTGTCCCACGAGTCGGCCTGTCGCGTCTCGTACTGGCGTGGGTGGCTCGCTGGGAAGCTCCGCGAAACCAGTCACGACAGCGCCATGATGTCAGTCAACCTGAGCGAATCTCAGGTTCCCGGTTTTCTGGAGAAGACTGGGGTCAAAGAACATGTCATTTATACGGCGTGCATCAACAGTCCGACCAACGTGACGCTGTCTGGGCCGTCTGACGTCCTCGATCTCCTCAAGGAGCACCTTACCGATGAGCACATTTTTGCGCAGAAGCTCACTACCGGCGTGGCATATCACTCTCCAGCCATGCAGGCCGTCTCTGCCGAGTACATTGATCGAATTGGGGCCCTATCGTCGGGGGAGGCGACTGGAGTCCTGATGCTGAGCTCGGTTACCGGCCAGCTCGCGGCTCTCAAGTCGTTGTCGACTCCGCAGTACTGGGCCAGGAACCTGGTGTCCCCAGTCCGCTTCTCAGACACGGTGCAGTGTCTCGCAGGCACTGGGGATGCCTTGCCGCTCCCACCAGGGATCGACGCCGTCACTGACATACTGGAGGTTGGCCCGCACTCGGCTTTGAGGAGACCCATCCGGGACACGCTTGCGTCAATCTCGGGCGGTTCGGGCTCCACGATCCGCTACCATTGCTCACTGGACCGGTCCCGGTCTCCAGCGTGGACGATGGTCTCGCTCATGGGGACGCTATGGTGTCACGGCTACCCAGTTTCTATCACCGCGGCAAACAAACACGACGGAGCCGCCAAGCAGCCTTTCCTGGTTGACTGTCCGCCATACCCGTTTGACCGGAGCCGTAAATATTGGCTTGAGTCGCGCGTGAGCAAGGACTTGCGCCTCAGGCCACACTCGCAGGGCCACATGCTCGGAAGGCGCAGCCACCACTGGAACCCGCTGCAACCGACATGGAGAAACTGGCTCAGCGTAGAGACGATGCCTTGGCTGGCGGATCATGTGGTGAACGGCTCGCCCGTGTGTCCGGGCACTGGCATTGGCGTCATGGTCTTGGAAGCTGCTAAACAACTGGTGTCAGCCGGGCCCGGCTCCCATCCGATTTCTGGCATTCTCCTCAAGAATTGCAAGCTACTCGCACCCATCAGCGTCAGTGAGAAGGCGCAGCTCGCCACCGAGACCGAACTACAGTTGCGACCAGCAACCCAGGCCCACGAGAAGGAACACGTGTCGTGGGAAGCGCGCCTCTGTTCCTACCGCGACGGCCACTGGACCGAGAATTTCCGCTCTCAAGTTCTGATCCAGTACGAGGACGCGAACGATGGTCAGGTCGACCACGGGCGTGAGGCACTGCTTCGACGCCAGCAACTCGAAGATCTGCTCGCTAAGACCCTCGCACAAGCCACCACAGCCCTTAGCACCCAGGAATTCTACTCTTATTGTGCCAGGCAGGGCCTTCAGTATGGGGACGCTTTCCGCTGCCTGAGCGAGATCCGATGCGATGGACGTTCGGCAGCCATTGCCTGTCTCGATTTGGCCGCAACGGCAAAGCACTATCCGACCACCGACAACCCAGTCAACCCTTCCAACCTCGACGCAGCGGTGCATCTGTACTACGCCCGCCTGTCGAATGGTTTGGCGGAGCCTCTACCGACCCTTGTGCCTAAACGGGTCAAAAGTATTTGGTTGTCGGCCAGAGCCTGGGAACAACAAGGGACCTCGGTGCTACGCGTGGTGTCCGTGGATGCGGAGGCGGTCAATAGAAGCTCCAGTACCGCCACGGAGACCAACATCTACGTATTCGGCCACGATGGGTCGCCCTTGGCATACTTTGAGCACTGCATCATGACCGAAGTTGCGCAGCCTCAGAACAAGGACGGTGCAAGTTTCGACCGCCCGCTGCTCTACGGGATTCGCTGGAAGCCCCAGCTCGGTAGTCTCTTAAGCGGACGGAGGCTGCAGAATCTGTTCCACCAGCGTCCCATGCCACGCTGTGGAGATGATCCAACGGACTCATGCTTATTGGATCAAAATGCCAGCGACGACTTTCGGGCGGATATGTTCCGCCAGTGGATGGACGAGGGCCAGTTCCGTCACTTCTTGGACCTGGCTTCACACGAGAACCCCGGTCTCAAAGTTCTGGAAGTTGGCGCGGGAACGGCCGGAGTCACGCGCCAAGTCATCGCGGCCTTGTAGGGCTTCGAAGCTGAAACGGGCCAAACGCGATTTGCACACTACGCCTTCACAGACACGTCTTCGAGTTCTCTTGAGGTTATCCGCGGACTTGGCGAGTTCCGGGATCGTCGAGGGAGACTGTCGTTCCCGATCCTGACTCTGGATCGAGACCCCGTGGAAGAGGGATTCGAGACAGGAAGCTTTGATTTGATCATCGCGGCTGGGGAAATCCGTGGCCGATCCAAACTAAGCGAGACTTTTCGGTATATTCATAGTCTCCTCCGACCACGAGGCCTCTTGGTCGTGGCTGACTTTGTGGCAACTGGATCTGGGTTTATCGGCGTTGGCAGGGCTGGGGCTGGCTGTCCTGAGAGATGGGATCATTCAGGTCGGGAGACAGAGAACCAACCCAGTCTTCTGGCGAGGGAGCAGCACTGGGACCAGTTGCTGCGCCAAACCGGGTTCTCGGGAACGGAGCTCACGATCAGGAATTCAGGATGGCGGGCCTGTCATCACGGAAGGCTCCTGGTCACTTCAGCCATGGCAGAACATGACGAAAATACCCAGCAATCCACAGCACTGGTTCCTGATCGACAAGTGTTTCTCCTTATGGACCAGGCTTGTGAGACTCTGCGTTCTTTTGCTACTGAAATCGAAAAGCATTGTCCATCACGGCGGGTGGAGATGTCCGAACTGGCCAACCAGGACTGGATCTGGCCCGACAACGCGATTGTGGTTTCTCTTTTCGAGGTCGACCGGCCTCGTCTTTCAGTCCTCTCCGAAGACGATTTCTTATCTCTGAGGTGTTTGATTTCTGGCTGCCCGCAACTGCTTTGGGTTACCTCGTCGACTTGGTGCGACCCACATTATGCAGTGGCGACTGGTTTCCTCCGAAGCATGCGATCCGAGGACGCGAGCAAGCACGTTGTAACGCTCGGTCTGGAACATTCGGGTCAGGAGTTGGACACGGATGCGGCGCTGTCCGTCCTAGATGTTCTTCGACAATGCTTCCTGGCCGACGCTGCATCGGCAGAGACCGAGTTCATGGTGCGCGACGGGCAATTGCACATTCCTCGAGCAACTCGCGAAATCAATCTTGACCACGAGCGTCAATCACGTCTACACCCCCAACTGTTGAGCGAGCCGTTACATCTAGGACCACCGCTCATGGTGACCGTCGGTACTCCTGGACTTCTTGACTCGCTCCGTCTTGAGGAGGATCCGGTTTGCCAGGGCGATCTCCGGCCGGATGAAGTCGAGATCAAAGCAGAGGCCTGGGTTCTCAATTTTCGTGACGTCTTCATCGCCCTCGGCCGACTGGGCTCGGAAGAACTTGGCTTTGACCTGGCAGGCACCATTGTCCGTGTTGGGTCTGGCTGTGACGGGTCCGGCCTCCAACCCGGGGATCGTGTCATTCTCGGCATTCCTGGCTGTATGCGGACTTACCCACGCGCACCAGCCGCGCATGTGCTCAAGATTCCACTCGCCCTGACACCTCACCAAGCAGTCTCGATCATGGTCCCCGGAGTCACAGCATACCAAGGATTGATGAATATCGCGCGTCTCCGGCGAGGCGAGACGATCCTGATCCATTCAGCTGCCGGCTCGACTGGCCAGTTCGCCGTGGGTCTCGCTCGTTGGCTCGGCGCCCAAGTGTTTGCCACGGTCGGGTTTGACAGTAAGAAGCAGCTTCTCATGGATCGTTGGGGTATCCCCGAAGATCATATATTCTACAGCCGGGATACGTCCTTCGCCCAAGGAGTCATGCGAATGACTCGCGGTCGTGGTGTAGATGTGGTGTTCAACTCGCTTTCAGGAGATGGCCTAGAGGCGAGTTGGAATTGCGTTGCCCCGTATGGCCGGTTCATTGAGATTGGAAAGGTCGATATTGCTGCCAACTCAGCCTTGCCTATGGCTGGGTTTGCCCAGAACGTCACCTTTGGTGCTGTCGACATGCATCATATCGCGCGCACCAACGTCAGTCTTTTGCGCCAACTGATGATCAAAGTTTTGGATCTCGCCTGCCGCCAGGACTTTATTGGCATTCCTGCGCCAATACATGTGTTCCCGGTTTCAGAGCTGGAGAAGGCCTTCCGTTTCGTCCAGAGCGGCAAGAACTCGGGGCGTACAATCGTGGCCCTCGAGGATACGGAAGCGGTACAGAAGCTGGTCGTCCACCGGAGCACTTGGCAGTTTGACCAGAACGCATCCTACGTGGTTGTTGGTGGCCTGGGCGGCCTGGGTCGTCCTATCATTCGCTGGATGGCCGATCGTGGAGCCAAGCACTTGATTCTCCCATCGCGGAGTGGTGCCACCTCCCAAGCCGCCACTAATGTCGTCTCCGAGCTTCGCGAAGATGGCGTCCGAGTTCTGGCTCCGCGCTGCAATGCAGCAGTGGCCGATGAGCTTTCAGCGGCGTTGAATGCAGCTCACTCCGAGGGATTTCCGCCCGTCAGAGGCTGCATCAACTCCTCGATGGATCTTCAGGTACGATGCCACGCCCATCCCTTTCCACGAGACTCGGTCTCAACCTATATACCTACGCTGACTGACCATTACAGGATTCTGTCTTCGAAAACATGACCTACGCGCAGTGGACGCGCTCCATCACGTCCAAAGTAGGCACAAGCTGGACGCTGCACCAAGTGCTCCCCCGCGACCTCGACTTTTTCATTCTGCTGTCGTCGGTAGCCGGTATCTATGGTCTGCCGGGACAGAGCAACTACGCGGCCGGTTGCGCATTCCAAGATGCTCTCGCGCGCCACCGCACCGCAGCCGGCTGCCCGGGGGTCTCTGTGTCCCTCGACCTCGGCTGGATGCGCGATGATGGCGCTATTCACGAGTCCACCGAGCTTAAAAGCCGCTTCACCAGCGCCTCGGACATGAAGCCCGTCGCCACCGCTGACCTGCTCGCCGTGCTCGACCACTATTGTGATCCTTCACTCCCTCCGCTGAACCAGGATCGAAGCCAGCTGCTGATCGGGCTCACAACGCCGGACGAGGTGCGCGCCCGGGCAAGTGCAGCGCCAGAAACTCCACGAGGCACTCGCCTGTTCGCCGCTTTTGACGTTGTGCTGGCCGGCGAAGCCGGCCCAGGAGGCGGCCCCTCGGTTGCACCCGACGAAGTAGCACAGCGCTTTGCGCGAGCCCGCAGAGCGGCCGACCGTGTTGACGTGGTCACGACTGCCCTGCGAGAGAAGGTTGCCCGGGCTCTTGGAGTGGAGGTAGACCATATCGACAGTGCAAAGGGCCTGGCTGACTATGGCGTGGATTCGCTTATGGGGGTGGAACTGAGAAATTGGATCCGTAGGGACTTTGGGGTTAGCGTCGCCGTGTTTGAGATTATGCAAGGAGGCAAAACAATCCAGGACGTTGGGCTACTGGTTGAGGGAAAAAGAGAATTAAATATTTAATTCATAGTTTTTACATATATTATGTGGATAGCTTCTCCGAAGCCCACAAGAGCCATTCTTTTAGAATAATAAAAGAGAAATAAGAAGAAAAAAAAAGGAAGATTTAATACTAGTGGGAATCAAACCTTAAGCCTAAAGGTAATAAAGGCGTCTCACCCTCACTCGCTCGCTCCGCTCGCTCGCTCTAGCAAGCTGCCTTTATTATAGATAGGCAGGTAAATAAGTAAATAAGTATTATTAATAAGGCTACCTATCTTATGCTTAAAGTTAAAGAAGAATTAGCTAATTAAAGGGCTTAAACACCAAACTTCTTGTTAAATATTTATATTTATTATAAAAATATATAAAATATTTTTATATTTAACGTTTTTACTTTATTCATTTACTCTTTGACTAAAGCTTTTATAATAATATACATAAATTTAATTAATAAATAAAAACGCTTTATATTATTTTAATATATTTAGATTTCGATAAAAATGATTTAATATTTTTAATTATTTTGTTTCTTATTTAGAATATATCATTATTTTAAAAGAATAACAAAGAGAAATAAAATAATTTATTTATAATAATTATGCTTAATACTAAATATTATTAAGTAATATATATTAGTAAGTAGTATGTGTTTTTATATTAGTAGTATAGGAGACCTTAATTATAGCATTACAATAAAAGAAATTTAATTATAATTAATTAATGTTAAAATTTATAAAGAATTTTATATATTTGTTATAAGTTTATATATTATATCTAATCTTACTATAATTAATATAGAATTATTTTATTAATTTACTATAAACTATGTCCTCAATATTATTACTTATTTTATAAGATCAGATATTTATAGAGCAAAAACCCTATAGTTGGGTATGGATGATATATGCTGACTCAGCACCCGCGCTTCCTCTGCAGCTAATAGGAGGGCTAGGTTCAACGTTACCTTACTACCCCTGGGTGCAAATTATTGCTGCTACCACTATTGCCCTATAAAGCTACTTTAACCACTTAACTTCCTTTAACTACTATACCCGGATATAACCTCAAAAAATCAAATAAGTCCCTGGATTACTAATTTGATTATTGCGAATTACCTTTATTTAGTTGCCTTATTATTCTTGAGATTGGAGATTTGCAGGGCAAAAAACAGGGTATAGGGCATGTATACCCCGTGCTAACGGGTTTTTGACACCCCATTGCTATATAAATATAATGAAAAAAAAAAAACTATATATATCTATTGCTGTAAGTATGTACTATTGTTGCTTTTGCTTGCCCCCTAAGTTTCTTCTGCCCCTGTGTTTTGCTACTTTTTTTCTTATTTGATGGGGCATTTCTTGACTGATCTGAGCACCTGAATCTCCTCTTCGGTGTCCTTCTTGTTGCTGATGAGGTCCTCTGCAGTTAGATCTACTTATGGTAGCTGGTTGATTGTCTTATGAGCCCTCGTATGGCGCTTTTTGGCTGCTGGCTCGGGTGTTGCGGTTGTTGCTGCTGGTGAGGCTGGTGAGGCTGTAGCTGCAGAATGTTGCTCTGGAAGCTGATGAGTAGCTGGCTTCGTGAGCCCTGCTTCTAACTGCTTGTCTTGTTGGACTGCTTCTCGCTGGTTCTTCCTGCTATGGGAGTCCTCTTGGTTAAGGGACTGGAGGGTCTCGTTATTCTACTTGAATGCTGAGTTGATTTGTTGTATGGAAGCTGTAGTCGCCCTTATTTTATTGCCTACCCTACTACCCAGATTGGTGGTTGTTAAGGTTATCTTCTTGCTTAGTATGGCTTGCTTATGGTTGGTGAGAATTCCTTCTTCTTGTGTGCTAAATGTACTCTCGTTATGAGGTTGTCCCTTTGTGGTAGTGACCTTGTTGGGCTTGTGGATGAGAAGGAGAGGATTTGTGATTAAGAGGTTATAATTAAGCTAGTAGAACTTAGGGATATCCTCCTTTTTAAGTGGGTAATCGGCTTCCTTGTGGTTAGTGATTTGGCTTGCGTAGGGCAAGCTGAATTGGGTGTAGATGGGGCAAATGCATGTGATTAGTGAGTAGTTGCCCTGTGGGATCTTCTTCTTGATTATTAGAAGTGCGGAATTCCTCTTTATTGTAAGAAGCTTAAGGGCTGCCTATGTGACTTAAAGCGGAAGCTTGCTAACTTACTTCTTTCTATTAAACTTCTCTAGTGCTGCTATCTTCTAATAAGCTTCCTTAATATATAGGGTATAAGAATTATTACTAATTATCTTATTAGTAGCTTGGATTAGATAGAGAATATTCCCTATTTTATAGCTGAGATAAACCTTTAGCTTATAATATATGGATTTTATGGAGGAGGTTGCATGTATGCTAAAGTTGAGGTTCTTGTAGGTCTTATATGTAGCTTATTTGGTGATAATCTTTTCTCCTTTATTGATATACTAGGTTTAAAGGTAGTTAATAATTGCCTTTTAGTTTAAGAACTTCTCTTAAAGGTGCTGCTAAGTTATATTATAGATCTTATAATTAGTTGAGTACTCTATGAACTTAAGTAGGTTGAATAGAGCTTGGTGGGTGTAGGGGATATCTTTTAGATTAGGGACCTTTGCGGGTATTGTAGCCTTATTTCTCCCTGGCGCGTTGAGCAAGGCTAGATCTGAGCTCTCTTTCTTATCTGCTTCCTTGTCTGCTTCCTTGTCTGCTTCCTTATCTGCTTCTTCCTTCTCGTCTGCTGCCGTTGCCTGTGGCTTCTTCTACTTCTTCTTAATGTGTAGGGTAATGTTTATATTAATATGGAAGATATGTAGTTGGTAGTGTGCCTGGGGTAATTTGTGCCTAAGAGCATTGATTAGAGTAGTATTATAGTTGGTTATGTAGATTGTTGGCTCATTAGCTTGGTAATAGTGAAAGAGCTTGTGAACTTGCTTAAGAAGCTACCGGAAGTTGGGTTCCTTCTTGCTGTTAATAATGTTTTAGAATAGGGGTAGGTTCTTCCTTATATAGGTTATACAAGTGCTTTAGAAGTACAGCATCTTCTTATTGTTTATTAAGTATATATAGTCTATAGATAAGCACTATATGAAGTAATTCTCTTGGATTTATGCTATCTGCTTATTTACATACTAGAAGATGCCCGTAATATTATTCTCGCTATCTGTAGTGAAGTAGTACTAGTATTCCTTCTTCTCAAGTAGATCTAATAAGGCTTATATTAGAGTATAAATTCCTTATTTCTACTTGTGCTAACCTGCTAGCCAGTCCTTTATAATGTTTAGTCCTATGATTATATTGGGATACTGCTATTAGAGTGCTAATTTGAGCTTCCTTGGCTTGGTTATTAATGGGTCTTGGGTAGTATGAGAGAGGAAATTATACTAGGCTTCTATTAGCTTTGCCTTGTTACACTAGGCTTTGCTAATTTCTTAAGGACTATGAGAATAGTGCTCTAGGTTATTAATATGGAGGACCCATCTGCTAGCAGTCTTCTTAATATAGTAGGCAAGCGCTAACTAGCTATAGTTAACCTTAATTAAAGAGGAATTCATTATTATAGTGCTAGCGCGTTTGGTGCTGCAGTAATACTATAAACGGGCATACTTAGGGCCAGAATCCTCCTTTACTATTATATAACCAGCTTGCTTTGTGGCCTTATCTAAATCAGCCTTAAGCTTCTTATAGGTATTGTATCCATTATGGAAAAATTTTAGGTAGTTAAGAGGTTGGGAAAGTGCTGGAAGTTAGTTGTTTGTAGTAGTAATCAGGTGGTTCTAGGTATAATAATCTGCCTGCTATTGTTCCTTAAGGTGGATATAATTAGGTACTAGCGCTATTGCTATAATACTAGAAAATTTAATTCTGATAGATGAAGATATATTTCTAATGGTAAGATGATTGATTGTAGAAGGAATTTAGTTTGTATTATATATAGTGGGTGGTTGGCAAGGGAGTGTTATCTAGTAGCAGAAGGAGGATTGGCAGGTCTGCAGGTTGGGGGCATAAAAAGCACTTGGTGTGGGTGGTGCGTATGTAAGCTGACGTTAAATGGAGGGCTCTGATTGGTCGGTGGGTACTTGTTGCCCTGTACCCTCCGTTTTTGCCCTGCAAATCTCCGATCTCTTATTCTTTAGGGCTATGGCTGTAGTTAATAAGCTTCTATTAGTAGACTTAAATATCGTGGATACAATTAGCCATAAGGAGGAGGATAATGCTATAGGTAATGGACCGGGTAATATAAGCAACAATGAGGAGGAAATTTATTATAGATTATTATGGGTATTAAGTAAAGGGGCCAAGAAGCGGTCAATTTCATAGTACTTTATTGTAGTTAATAACAGGTTGCTAAGTTCATAATACTTTTAGTATGCACTATGGTTTGAATTGGTGATAGCTTTAATGGCGAGGGTAATAAGGGTGGCGATGTCTTCAATGGCCGTAACGGCCCTGTATACCGATATATGGCCAACGTATGTATTTACACTGGGGGCGACAAGTACCTCTGTACTATACCGTTTTTGCTTTGCGAATATCCGATCTTATTTCCAAAGTGCAGGCCCATTCGTCCATTAATCATTTGGCCGTATCTTTGCTAGGCGCTATACCCAGAATTATTGCCATTGATAAGACACTATTACGAGATCTTGACCATGACAGGATCAAATCTGTTGGAGGGGTGTCATAGTATGACATAACCGTCGGATTGTTCCAAGGTTCACAAGGACGAGCTCGCGAGGCACCACTGATCTTCACACATCAATCCTCACACATCCAGTACTCGATCTGTAGAGATTATGACAACCCAAGGTGTACACTCCTTGGGATGATGGAGCACTGATCTACCACCGTGGAATTTTGCTCGAGAAGTCCGGATGGAACTTCTGCATGTAGGTTGTGTCATCTCTTTTCGTTAATCCGCAGTCCAAGTATTGCTGGTGCAAAACTGCTAGCTTCTCCCTGTCGAGATCTACTCCAAGACCGGGTGTTGTTGGCACCCGAACGCTTCCGTCCTCCCATGTGAGTGCTCCAGGAACTATGACATCCTCATCTTGGCGTTTCCACGGCCAGTGAGTGTCGCAGGCATAGTCCAGATTTGGTGTCGCAGAAGCCAGATGCGTCACTATGCGACATAGAGTTAGGTATTAGGATATTGGGTTAGGAACGAGAGATGAAATAAGAAGGGATTATTTGGGAGGCCTCTGCACAGTTTGTGCGTTCTGGAACATTTGAGGCTACGGGACGTACCCAGGGGCCATCGAAAGCCATCGTATTTGCACAAATCAGGTGCTTGTGCTTAAGAGTGCGGGTGTAGCATCATTCGGCGACTTACTGGCTGCTAACGATATACCTAGGTGGCTGTTCGAATGCATCGACAGCCGCATTCCCCATGTGGCACAGATACTCGCCAGGACCTTGGACTGACGCAGCCCGCCCCAGAAGTGATGATCTGACAATACGATCTGGACGGCATCTTGTGCGATGGAGGGAGGGAGGTGGGCGAAAGAGACGACGGCCATGTTCGTTGCGAGCGGCATACTTGCCTCTTTTGCAACGGCAGCCATGCCCTCGATCTCTGGAGCTGGGTCTTCGAGATACTCGAGCATCCCGTCCAACTCTCTTGCGACCCATTTGGATGTCTCGACAGTCCACGCAGCATTGGGGTCCAGCCGCAGTGGCAAGTCGGGGAACTCAGCGTGCAGGGCCTTGATAGCCTCTACTTCGTCTTTTGGGGGGAACACGCCGCCTTTGAGCTTTATAGCCTTGAAACCATACTCGTCAATGATCTTGTGGGCCTGCTTGATCAGCCCGGCGGTATCGAGAGCCGGCCCGTAATCGTCATCTGGCTGGCCCGGATGTCCAGCCCACTTGTAAAAGAGATAGGCAGAGTATTGCACGTGGTCCCTTACACGCCCGCCGAGAAGGTCACAGACAGGGACACCAGCGAGCTTGCCTTGGATATCCAGGCAGGCAACTTCGAACGGAGAGAAGACCTTTGCGGCCGTCGATGTTCCTGTCACCATTCCGCTCATCCCATCCCCCCCGGTGCCACTGTCTGAGGAAAGCGACTCTACAACGGCCTGGTAAACAGCGTTTGTGTTGTGCACCTCCAAGCCCTTGATCTTGACGGCTGCCTCCCGCATCCTGTTCAGGTGAGCAAGGTCGCCGTATGATTCCCCAAGGCCGTATGTGCCGTTGCCGATGCTGACTTCAACGACGCTCCTCAATGCAAAGGGCTCGTGAACACCAACGCTGTTTAGCAGGGGCATGTCGTGGAAAGCAACGGGGGTAATAACAATATCCCGGATTGCGGTGTTGCTCGACGAGGTAAGCGCAGAGCCATCCTTTTCGTTTCTGTCAGCCATCATTTCTGTCTCGGCTCGTTTACGATGACTATGTTCTGATGAGCGCAGAAGGCAACTAGAGCTTCTGGAATAAGCGTGTAGAAGCAACACCACCCAGCCAAACGCTCTGTTTTAATGTCTGTCCAACGGGGACCTATGTATCCGTAATAGTTATTAGCTCTGCCAAGAGCAACACGGTTGCGCGTGGCGCCGTTCCCGCCTGATAGTAGACGGAAAAGCGTCGCCGGAAAACCATGGCGGAAAACGAGGCCGGAAAAGCAGGATCAGGAGAACTGCAGACGCAGAGAGGGGTTTGAACCAACCGGCTCCAAGCAAGTATAAGGGGATAGGTCCGGGTGTAACGAGCCGTGGCGCGGTGGGAGTGGCATCATTTTAGCCAGTATCTGGGGTCACGCTCACATGAAGCCCCCTTTTCCGGCCCAGTACCTTCATTTATGAGAGCAGTAGGTGTGGGCTTAAGTACAACAACCTCGAGTTGAAAGCCGGGACTCGGTGGGGTTTCACGTTGCCAAGTGATAATCCAGCCGTTCGACACGACAGAGAGGAAACTCTGCCCGTTGCTGGAGAAGACAAGGTTCCCCGCAAAAGCCAAGGCTCCGTCGACACCTCCCCAGAATACCCCGGATTTCCTCATCTGCTTTCTTGTGGAGCGGGTGTGACCCCTGGAAACGCAGCCGCGTGGGCCAAAGCAATAAAGGATCAGTATATACCCCATCGTTCCATGGTGAAATCCTGCAAGTCTTCGGATTTCGGGCGAGCCAGATCTTCGTCTTCCTTTTTGTCTTTGTGCTTTCACGCCTATGAGCCTCTTGATCACGTCCTCACACCATGTCTCCTAGATCATCGTTGGCCAAGGAGGAGGCTTTGAGCCACGTTGAGAATCTTGATGGCGAGCCTCAGGTAATTGAGATTGATGGCTTCCGAGTTCTTGGGCTTTCATCAGACGATGCCAACTTCTACGAAAGCTTCTCCGAAGAAAAGCGAAAGAAGGTCCTGCGCAAGGTGAGCCAAATCCCTGCTGCTCATGTACTCCGGCCTACACTGAAGTCTTATTTCGCAATAGTTATTGACAAAGCACCCTCTCCAAGGTCGATGTTAGGCTCGTACCAATGCTAGCAGTCCTCTATCTCATTGCGCACATCGACCGAGCCAACATTGGCAACGCCAAAATCGAAGGCATGGTGGAAGAGCTTAACATGACTGGCGTGCAATACAATACAATCCTGGCTGTTTTCTTCATACCCTACGTTCTTTTTGAGGTGCCGAGCAACATTCTGCTCAAGAGGTGGGGCCGCCCCTCATGGTACCTTGGCACCCTCATCACCATCTGGGGTGTTATCATGACCTTCACTGGCGTTGTCAGAGACTATGCTGGGCTCATGACCACGCGGATCTTATTGGGAGTCTTTGAGTGAGTGCATTGTGTTTCAATGCTTGATTTCAAATAGCCGTCATGTCTAATCTCTGACTCTTCACAGGGCTGGTTTCTTCCGTACGTGAAATGCAATCCTACTATGTTCGGAAGCCGTTCATACCGGCTGAACGCATCCAACATTCTCAAGGCTTCACCGATACTGACAGCAGTCCTAAACAGCTGGCGCTATTTATCTGTGTTCCTACTGGTACATGCCTAAGAATTTGGCCACTCGGATTTCCTATTTTTACTGTGCCAGTGCGCTGTCCGGTGCCTTCTCGGGCCTCCTTGCTGCAGGGATCGCCAAGATGGATGGGACAGGTGGATACAGCGGGTGGAGGTGGATATTCATAAGTTATTAAGCCCCGTCCCCCTCCCCCAATCGCACGGTAAACAGATATGCATCGAATGACTGACAAAACAATTGACTCGCAGTCGAAGGAATTGCCACAGTCGTACTCGGAGTGGCCTGCTTCTTTTGTCTGATTGACTCTCCGAAGCGTGGAAAACGGTGGCTCAACCCTGACGAGATCCGATTCCTAGAGCTTCAGATGTTCATCAAGCAGGGCGGGAAGTTTCATGAGGAGTCTGGATTTAAGACGAGAGACCTCAAGATTGTCCTGATGAACTGGCGCCTCTACCTGCAAGCTTGGTTCTTGTTCTGCCAGTCGGCCACTTCCTACGGTAAGTTATTAAAAACCATGCTCCTAGATGTGTGAAGGTGATTTGAAACTGAGGACGGGCGATAAAGGTACCAAATTCACCATGCCTACCATCACCAAAGTTATGGGCTTCTCAACGACCAATGCCCAGCTCATGTCTGCACCACCGTACGTTGTCGGCGCCATCTCGTCCATCGGATTCGCCCGCCTATCTGATCACTTCTACTGGCGGATGCCCTTCGTTGCCATCCCCATGTCGATGCTCGTCATTGCCTACGCCGTAATAATCTCGTTCCACGGTGCGCTCTCGGCCAACCTGGGTGCAGCCTATTTCGCCATCTGCCTCCTCTGCGCAGGGATCTATCCCATCCAGCCAGCCGCTTCCGCCTGGAACGCCAACAACCTCGCTCCCGCGGCGAGGCGGAACATTGGCGTGGCGCTCATGAACGCAGTAGGAAACTGTGGCGGCATCGTCGGGAGCTTCATGTTCATCGACAAGGAGAGCCCTCAATACTATACAGGATTCGGCCTGGGCCTGGCGTTCGGTGCTACAGGATTACTCATGTCTTTCTTCCTGGAGATGGTATACAAGTGGACAAACGCTCGCAAGGCCAGGATGTCAGAGGCGGAGGTACGGGCGAGGTACACTGAGGCTGAACTGCTGGACATGGGGGATAAGTCGCCTCTGTTCAAGCATGTACTATAGCCTCTGCGCCGGGAAGATCTTGAGTAGGAGTTCTTCGATAGTGGTGCGAGACGGCTGTGGACCGAGATACGTGGTAGCAAATATTACACCCACTACTTAGTCCTAACCGTGTCATTTCAATTCCTGGATAAAGTTTCCGCCCTATAACTATGTGTATTCTTGTCGTTCGATCTGCGGCTCCTAAGTTCATAGGATGTATCCGATCGAAAGCCATGCTAGACTGTTAGTGTGCACGCGAGAAGCGTATCACATTAACCTGCGAGTAGCGGGCACCTAGGTGGTACGTATTCCCAAGTTTAAGTTACTGGCTGGGCACGGTCACAGCGCATCAAAAACCATATTCAACTGTCTTGAGGACGATCCAGCTACGGAAGGTGAGACAAGTCACGATTCTCAGTATCTCCTAAAGGGACACACGTAACTGCATAACTTGACTTGGAACTCGGACAGTCAAATCTCAACAAACAAATTAATTGCTACTAGCATCCCTCGCCACTCCAGCGAGATTAATAAACAAGCCCGTGTCCGAATTTGAACACCGGATCTTCCGTGTCGAATGGGACATCCTCAAAACTTGCTTCAACCGCTTCCATGGACCTAGGAAGGTCAAATGGCAGCTTGCCTTCAGGCTGGCTGTTCCCAAATATAACATCCAAGAACGCCTCCGGGCCACTTCCGTAACTCCCAAGAAGCGCAGCTGCTTGCTCTGCCACCTCAGGGATGACAGCCGGGCGGTCGAGCTTCACGTCGACAATGCTAGGCGCGGCGGAGTAGATGGCCGCTTGGCGCTGCTGCTCTGTTGAGTTGAAGGAAAGGGAGCCGGCGTGCATCAATGACTCGAACCCCCCGGGCCGCGGTTCGAATGGGGCGTTGTATCTCAACAGGGCGTAGTCGGCTTCCCCAGGGGTCGCGACCACAGTCAAGTTCCGAGCCTCTAGGTGTGATGAATTGAAGCCCTCGACGTAGAATCTGGCTCCGGCGGCGTTTTTGATAGGCAGGATGTTGTCCTTATTCGTAAGAAGTGTGTACGCTCGGCGCTGGGCATCGTTCCCGAGTTTGACGAAGTCCGCGTTCCCGACGATGCGCTGAGCGGCCTCAGGATCGACGTACGGATTTTCAAAGAGACCAAGGGTAAATTTCTCCCGCAGGAGCCGCCGAACAGATGTATCAAGCCGCTCTTCTGGTACTAGACCGTCTTTGACAGCCTGTATAACCAACTCTGTTCGGTTCTCTCCCCCAAATTGGTCACATCCGGCGTCGAGGATCCTCACCACTCGTTCAATCTCAGTGGTATTCTCCAAACCCCATGCGCGCGCTGGCATATTTTGTCCCAAGATGTATGTGTCGGTAATGAGACCCCAGTCGGTCACGACGATGCCTTGAAACCCGAGCTCTTCACGAAGAAGACCTGTGACAATTTGACGGTTGAATGAGAATCCAACAGGGTCGTATTGAGTATCAATGGGCCTCGAGTAGTACGGCATCATCTGCCTGGCACCAACACCGATAGCGGCCTTGAAAGGAATCAGGTGGTAGTCGAAATTGTCTCCGGGGTATGTCTGGTTCTTTCCGTACGTGAAGTGAGAATCCTCGCCGTTCTCCATGGGCCCACCGCCGGGGAAGTGCTTCGTGACAGTGGTGACTGAGTGATTACCAAACTCTTGGCCCTGGAAGCCCTCGATATATGCCACAAGAAGCTCACTGGTCAGGTTGGCATCCTCTCCCCACGTGCCGCCGATACGTGCCCATCGCGGCTCGGTCGACAAATCCACCTGGGGATGCAGGGCTGACCGTAGTCCCACCGCTAGGTATTCTTGGCGTGCTGTCTCCGCAAATTTCCTGACCAGTTCTGCGTCTCTGATAGCGGCCAGCCCGAGGCTCTCCGGCCACTGTGAGAATGTGCCTGCTTCGAAGCCCGTGCCGATGTTGTCGGTAAAGGAATGCCGTGGGTCTGAAGATAATGTGATGGGTATCCCCAGGCGCCCACCAACAGCCCGCCGCTGAGCTTCATTTACGTACTCAGCGACCTTGGCGGCGTTGAGTATATTGCCGACTAGGTTGAAATGCGAGATCAAATTCTTCCTGATGAGTATGTCGGAGGCGCTGCCATCGACGAGGGTGTAATTGGAGGGCATGTTTAGTTGGGTATGGAACAGTTGTCCGGCCTTTTCCTCAAGACTCATCCTTTGGAGAAGGTCTTCCACCCTATCGTCAACAGGGAAAGAGGCATCCTTGTAGATGGCGGGCGAGTTGTCTGTTTGGCGATGTGCCAGGGGTCCTTCAGCACCGTGAGAAACTGAAGAGCAAAGCACGCCCGTTGACAGGGCCACAGCAAGGACCAACTGAGAGTGTCGGTACATTGTCCTTGTCAACCCAAGGTACGAGGAATAATATTTTGCCAGAATTTCCACACGCGATGGAGATACGAGAACTTCGTCTAGATTATATATTTCACCAGCCCAGACTAAGATTGGAGACGGGAAGACGCCATTTCCATTTATCCTTGTTTACCTTCGTGACCTGTCCGACAAGTGAGCGGGAAGTGATTACGCATGAGATGTCCCGAAGAATAACCGCGGTGGGGCCGCCTTGGAAGTCGGAGAGACTACTACATAGTACTCCCTATTGCGAGGTTTTGTGGGGGGACAGACGATGTGCCAAGCACACCACCGGAACTCTCCTTGAATATCGAGACTTGGCGTGCTGCCTAGGTAGCTGAATGCTCACGACGCATTTGCCGAAGGCATGGTCGAATTTGCCGAGCCCCAGAAGCCAAGCGCTGCCTAGGCCGGTGCCCACATAGAGATGATTTGTCGTGATGTTGAGCCTCGCATTGGAAAGGTCGCGTTGATTCGTGGTCATGCTGCCAAGGGCCCGGTTTGTGGGGAAGTGGAGTGAATCCGGGGAAGTCTAGGTGTAGAGCCGAGATGCGACCGGCCGAAGAAAATATCTTGTGTGTCACGAGTCCGATGGTCTTGGCTTTTCTCTGCTGCACAAGACGTCGTGACGTTTTACACGTAAAGAAACCACTGCTCTCATACAACAACCTTGGAAAGAGATGATTTACAAGGGACCGACCCAGTAAGGATATCAACATTCCAAGGCGCAGCATGCCGTCCGAGTTATCTGTGCGGACTAAATTGGTCAACTTGTTGGCAATAGTGCTTAGTATTCACTATTTACTACTTGGCTATGGTGGGCGAGGAGCCCCCTATTTATACTTTATCCTCCATACCATACTAAATAGTATGAAAATAAGATATCCCATATTAATAATATATCAGTAGTCTAGAATATTCCAACACAACTCGACCGTGTGCAGGTTGCTTGGCCCTGATAGTTTCTTGAAAATATCTGCTTCCTCATATCGCAACTGAGCATAAAAGAAATTTCCATGACGATCTCAGAGCTTGCACACCCGAGGATCACAACTCTGTATGCACTGCAAGGGAATAGATCTATTATTTAGTTGGTTTCGTTCTTAATCTGATGAACCTACTTGCCCTCGTCCTCCTTTTTTTAAAAAAAGAAATTACAAAAAGAAAATCGCTGCAGACGATCCCTTCATCTAATCCCGTGTCTCATGTCCGGATGTCAAGCAGGACATGCCTTAAATATAAAGGCTGCGTAAACCGGTGCCTGGACTGCAACCCCAGTCTGGGTGTAGGAGGAGAGAAAAGGACAAGGGTGACCCCGCCGAAGTATCATGCTTAACATCTCTGGAATCAGAGAAGACTGAAATTGGATGAACCTCCATTCATTATCAAGCTCCGACGGGAGCGGACCGAGCGTATAAAGGATACTCCTTAATTTCCATAGTAGTCGGGAAGTTTCCCTGCATACCGGGTCTATCACGAAGTCAGATAAGATAAATATCAGGGATAACATAAGAGACGTGGCCTATGTGCCTTTCTATGCCCTCACTTCCTCTCTCCAGAGCCCCCCTTCCTAGACCCCTTTCTTCCCGAGAGCCCCCTTGCCTTCCAACCAAGCCCTTCCATTTTCAAAACCCCCCGGGTACCACAGCTAAGAGCAAATGTTCCTTAGAGGTCATTTCGTTAATTCTGGTCTGTGCTTATCATGGATAAAAAAACTACATTTCATCCTATAGGTCTCTTTATTTGGTTGGTTTACAATTAAGTTATTCTTAATTATTGTGAAGTATGATGACCTGCATGTTAGCTATTGCTCAGCTTCCGGTATCCTTCTTAAAAAATTTGTATTTTCTTTACACTTGTGTCGCCTGTCTGGAGGCAAGCCATACAGTTGAGACAGAATACGCAGGCCTTTCTTTTGTTCCTTTCCCCTAAGGAAATTGGCGTCGTATTCCATCAGCATGCCCACAAAGAGGATAACAGCTGACCGGGTTTGAAGAGCCAATGGTGCAATGAACTCTTGAAAAATGCCAAGTGTTCAGGCGGCGGAGACATCTTGGCAGCATAGCATATAAAAATGCTAATTGTACTGCAGCCAAGCGATCTGCTCTTACATACTTACCATAACCTTGTCTGCCTTCTCATTCTCATAGGAGACCGAGTTTTCCGTTTTCTCAGCACTAATGTGGCCAAGATCCCACGCATCACTCAGCTCCGTCGATCATCGCTCAGCTTCCAGCCTCTCGAGACACAAGAAAAGGGGCAGACCCCCAGCCTGATGCCCAACATCGGTCAACATCACTTCTCTCCTTTTATTTTCTTTCCTTCTGTGGTTTGAAACGAGATGAGCTTTCCCTGGAAGGCTTCGATTCATTGGGTATGTACTCAGAAATGAAGGTGCTGCATGTTTGGACTGGAAAACTGTTGCTTTGGCAGCTTCCATATTGCCAAACTGTTTCCTCTGCGCCATCGGCTGAAGATTTTATTGCTAGGAGAGAGCCTGCAATTATAGCGGCCCAACCCTAGGCACAAACCCTTCAAATTTACATCTAACATCAAGCTCATAGTTACTATTCTCAACAACTATCTTTATATTACTGGCGGAGCATTTTCACAATTCATCGATGGAGACATCGCGATGAACAGTAACAGCGCCGGCTGGCCCTGTATTTGCAACCATCGAAGAACTAAAAGGTAGTGCTGTACTGACATGTTTTGCATCAGTAATGGATACTTTGTCGCTAAACCTCGGGGAATCATGGGTGAATTCAACGGTACAGTACAAAGTGACGAACCAGAACGCTCCATCATTCAATAAAGCGGCGTTTTGGAGAGACCATACCCAAAAGACTGCATACCTATGGGGCGGATGGGCTCCCCGTGGCCGACTCCGCAGGACAAAGGAGCTATGGCAGTTTACGGCCAACGGTGATGGCGGCGGCGCGTGGAGCACCCCGGACGCGGTGAACCCGGACAAGTTCCTCAACATAATGCGCACGAACGCGGCATCGGCGGCAGCGTGCAACAGCAAAGCTCTCTACCTAGGCGGCTACGTTGGCAACAACAGCGACTGGTGGCACGAGACGGACAACAAGCAGCCCGGGCCGGGTATGGTAACATAGGACATGGAGACGCTGACCTGGGACAACGTCTCGGCCCAGCCGTTCAACGAGCAGGGTACGTCAATCTACGGGGCCGCCGCGTGCGCCGAGAACCTTGGTGGGGACGGCCTGTTCTTCCCCCTAGGTGGTCACGTGTCGACAGGCATGAGGGAATTCAACGAGATTGACAGCGGGCAATTCCTGATGAACATGGGAAACGTGACTTTCTACGACGTCGGGGAGAAAAGATGGTATTGGCAGCAGACGTCAGGGGAGACGCCTGAGCGGCTGGACCGCCACTGCGTCGCTGGTGTTCAGGGCCCAAATGACACCTATGACATGTCTGTGGAGTTCTTCTATTCCCTCACCACTCGCCACCTTTTTTGAGTCAACACGACAAGTGCCCAAGACCCGAGACCGCCGCTGACCGCTCCTCACCGCAGCTACATGTATGGCGGCAACGACTTCCGCGACGGCAAGGAGGATATGGTCAAGTCAGACCTGTGGGTGCTCTCGCTCCCGGGGTTCGTCTGGTTCCGGGCCAACACTACATCGGAGCCACGTAGCTCTCACGCCTGCATCGTAGCCAACAACAACCAGATGATTGTCGTTGGTGGCACCGGCGCTGCTGGCGCCAGCTTCACCAGACCCGATGTCTGGGCCCAGGGCCTTGGGGTCCTCAATTTACACTCGCTATCATGGAAGAGCCAATATGATGCCGATGTGGCGGACTATGAGCCACCGCAGGCTGTTGCCGATTGGTATGCAAAAACGTAGGTAGCACGGTTGTCCTTATGAAGTAGAATAGGAACTAACGGGGTATACCACTCAATAGTAGCCTCAACACGCTAGAATGGAGCAATGATGATGTTAGAGCGCTTTTCGTTGGCAGCGGTATGCCATCATGGGCTTCTCTCCTCTCGTCGTATTGCTTACTATATAGTGCTTACAATCATCCTCGTATAGACAGCAAGGACAGCGACAACACACCATCCCCGAACGGGCCCATAAATGGTGGTGTCATAGGCGGGGTTCTGGGCGTGGGCCTCGTCGTGGGCGCAGTCTGGTCGTTTATATGACGGCGGGGGCGGCGGCAACGGGCGGCAGAGCTCAAGTACATGGCGCCTCTCCCATCGGACAACCGTGATGGTACCTGCTACGACCCACCGATCTCGCAAAACTACCAGCATTACGCCATTGAGCTCAACAGCAGCTCGGCGTCGTAAAACAAGCAGCACCCAGCCGTGGGCCACGGCCCGTACGAGATGGCCGTCGAGCCCAAGCACCGTTATCCGGTGATGAGGAATGGTCCGTCGGAGATGGGGACTGAGAATGGGCCGCATGAATTACCTGCTAGGTAATAAACAGAAAAGATAAGAATATTATATATAAGTCCTGTTTAGTTAATACAAAGCGTAACAAATAAGGTAAAATAAGGGCTACATATATATTGTTTACTCTTATAAGAATACTATTCAAGGTTATGGAAATGTATGTGCAGTGTTTTGCTTACGGCTAAATCCATCATTACGTAGCACGTAGGTCTCTGACTGAGGTAAGATGCACAATAATCCGAAATTTAATGATATCTATTATATATCTCAACTCCAAATTTGTTGTTCCACATTGGAGCTTTACGAAAAAGTCTCGACCTTGCAATCTAAAGGTGCTATACCACAGTTGGTAACAATGGGATTCGATTCCATGTTACTAGGACCTCATAATAGATAGCCAACCGCAAGGCCACAAAGTGAAAGATAGATATCGAAAGCTGTGGTCGTCAGAGGTCTATTATGGAACGAGTCGTAATGTATCTAAGCAATTGAATTGATAGCGTTGGAGAGTATCTAGGTATCGCTTGCCACACACTGTTGTAGCAATAACTGCAAAGCATTCCTAATTCTTCTCGCAACAGTCGGAGAAGAGTACCGACGTGTTATCTTTGCTGGATGGCACGTCAATGGCCGGATTCCCGTTGAAGAAGTCTGAGGGCAGGAGGTGGACCTGCAATGTTTCGACAGGCCTGAGAGGAGGGAGCAGTCAGATTCCATGATCCGGTGCGTAGCAGGGTAGGTACTGGAGAGCAATCCAGGTGGAGTGCGATACTCACATTACTGGCCAGTCTTCGACGCGAGGATTGTGCGTCAGGCCAAAGACGCTCCACAAGACCAGGTCTTCATCCTCGACACTCTCATTTCGCGCAGCCGCGTCTGCCACGCCGTCCGTCTCGCACTTACTCATGAACGGGTACCTCCCACCGGCGTACAGCTCGTCGTCCTTGTACCTTGTCACCCACAGGTGGTGGCGCGCAAACTTGGCGCGTTCGGATTGGATGCTCCCCGGCTGGGCCAGGAGAAGCTGTGTTGCAGGAGTAACAATCTTGTAACCCACCGGAGAGCCGCTGACCGGGTTGAGCTTATGTGTGTTCTGGATCTTGAAGACGCGGTTCGTGAGAGGAGAGGCGTCAAGGCCGGCGGATTCTCGGATGCGTGACTGCCGAACCTCATATCGGTTGCCCATGGGGTTTGTCCTGTCATTGATGTCAAGCGGCAGCGACTCCTCCTGCACGAGGGTATTCTTCTGGCCGTCGATGGACGGGTCAACCCTCAGACAAAAGACGTGCTGATGGTTTTGCGCAAGGACGCCTGGGTTTACCACTTTACCCCAGCTGGCGGTCTTGCCCGGGTCGATCCCGACGACCGACACGATGCCTGTGGCGCGGATCTCGACGGTGATGCCCGCGGCCTGGTCGAATTTGAAGTTGAAAATGTACTCGTAGTTGGCGAGCGTGATGATGTACTGGATTACAAGCTCCCGGCGGCGCGTCACCACCGCACGGTTGGTCCGCCAGTTTGTGTGCTTCCAGCCGATGCCGTTGTCCTGCTCATGCAGACAGATTACGTTCTTGGCCTCTTGAGCGGTGCCGCTGGGGTCTATGAGTACTCCGTCGAAGTACTTGATTTGTTTCAGGTCAGCACCGCTCCTGAATGATAAGACAGGCCACCTGCTCTCGGGTTGCCCGCGTCTCGGAGTAAAACTGGCACGCGTGAATGGAAGTGAACGCTACCTTGATCAACCCCAGGCAATCGCAGCCCAGTTCCAGGTTGTTCACAGTATGGCCCAGGCCACCGTCTCCGAAATCAAACGCCTGCTTTCGGTGAAATGGGGGTCTGGGGTCGGCATACGGCACAGTCTTCACTCAGTTCACCACTTAGCACTTTACGTTTCGTTTCCGCTGGATGTAGGGAACAGGGGGAGGACGCACCATTTCGCTCATGGCGAGCCTGTAAAGGACGGGACGCCCTTGATACCTGATATCATGGATGACGGCGCCCTCTCTCGAATTGAAACTGAGACGCATCCGCCATTTCTGCCACTCGATCAAGTTGCCGTCCGAGAGGGTGAAGCTGGGGCCATCCGGCTGTACCACAGACAGCGGTTTCAGGTCCTTCCTTGTGCCGCCCGGGAGCAGTTCCGGGACGTACTCAGCCGGCTGGTAAGCATCAAGGACCCCAGGTAGGTTTGTCCTGGCCCGGAAATCGTCGTCGTTTCCACCCGTTGCCAGCTCGTCTATGCGAATGATCTCCTTGGTCACGGCATCGATGACCGGGATCAATGGCAATGGGTATGCGTAGAAATTCGAGTCCGGGTTCTTGGATCTGGTGTCGCGGGCGAAGAGAAGGGCCTGGAAGAAGCGCCTGGACCCATCATCGATTTCAGGGGCCCCGTACGGCCACGGCTCAATGACGACCTCGAAGCCATCAGGTAGCTTGAATTCCTTCAGCTTCTCCTTCAATACCGGCGAGCTGGCGCACGCGTCACCAGCAGCCTGGAGCTCGGTACTAGAAGCAGGATGAGCAGCCTGTCCATACGTGCTCAAGATGAAAAGGCTAGAATATATTGAGTATGGTATATAATACAGTGATACTCACATGGTCAATGCGGCATGGTATTTTTGGGCAATGAGACGGTGCTCGACTCGCTCCTTGCGCCTCAGATCGATTATGGACTCCTGATACTGTGGCATGTTGCTTCCCTTGGTAATTGCATCATACTGAACCTTTGCTAGTCGCGGCGGTCGCGGAGTGTCTGGAGAGAGTTTCCCGCTGTGCTCGAGCTCGAGAAATGGCACGACCTCATTTTTGGGTGGTTCCAAGAGAATGATTTGCCTAAAATAAAGAATCTGGTCGGCATGGCAGCCCAGCACGATGTCGCGGGCGAGGTTTGTCTCGCCAATGGACAAGGACGAGAGAGGGTGAGGGATTGCCTCGTTAATGGACAAGGCCGAGAGAGGGTCAGAGATTGCAGGCATGGCTGCAGGAGATCGCACGAGGGTTTGCCTTTTGTCCCAAGTATCACACGTTGGCCGAGGAGAGGGCCAGAGAATTTATTGACCAAGAAACACCTTTGAGCGGCGGCGAGAGATGGGGGGTTTGGCAAGGCCGTCAAGTTAACAAGCACGTCGCTTGCACCAAGCCAATGTCTGTTCGGCCAGAGACGAGGGAGTGCTGCTCTTTGCGATTGTTCTGTGGGTGTTTCAGCCTTTTTTTTCTTCTTCGGAAGTTTCAAGTTGTTTGATTGGGGGTCTGGGTTGCGATCGGATTACGAACAAAACCAATTTAGGTCCGGCAGTGTGGTTCACGATCAAGGCTATCAGGAACTTTAATAAGCATTTACCTGCGGAGAGCATGCATCGGCAGGGCGCAATGCCGGCATCCAGCAAGTCTAAATCGAAAGACTACGCATACCTGAGTCAGTAGACAAGATGGGTCTCAGATATCGGTGCATTTCGGAAACGTTTCAAATCGAGGGCAAGAATAATTGAGGTAGGGCTTTACATTCGGAATGCCAGGCAAACCTCCCTTCCGCAATGTTCCGGGTGTCCCCGCGGCATGAATGGCATATTACAAGAATGAGAACATCGCAAACATTGGCCCCTACCCACGCGAGGTTACAAGCAAGAGCTGCTAGGAAAGTCCCTTTTGAACTCTGAATTATCAAATAACTTGAGCTATAGAGGAATGGCGTCTGTTAGTTTGACTGGTTTTGAGGGGCGGCGCATTGATGGTGAGTGAGCCCGCTTTCGACAAATGACGATAACCAGGTAATGACCTGCAAACTCATCTGCAACCAACTGACGGGAGAACATAACAGTGCAGACAGGCCTGTTTATCCATGGCGAATTCAGCCCCGCCTTTGGAAATGCTGTTCTCGAGGTTGAGAATCCTACTACAGGCCAGATCTTAGCCTCAGTATCCGCATGCCAGAGAGAAGATGTCGACAGAGCTGTGGAATCCTCCAAGACAGCGTTTTCGTCCTGGAGGAAGGTGGCGCCCAGGAGAAGGGCTATTCTGCTCAATAAGCTGGCCGACCTCGTCGAAAGGAGTGCGCCAGACCTCGCGTCGCTGCAGACTCTGGAATCGGGACAGCTCTACCGTGAATCTCTCGGGTTGCATGTGACTCAGGCTGTTGAGACGCTACGGTACTTTGCTGGCTGGGCTGATAAACTAGATGGAGAAAGCATCAGTCTCGCGGACGGCATGGCTTACACAAGGCGTGAGCCCATTGGCGTCTGCGCTGCGATTGTGCCATGGAACACCCTGTAAGTGACCAGACCGCACACCTTAATCCGGGAACCACATTTGCCACAGCTCCAGGCCACCTCCCCGGGTAAGCGCATATGCATAGATGCTGGCAGCTGATGGATCGGAACCATACGCTAGCATGATTGCATTCTGGAAACTGGCCCCGGCCATAGCGGCAGGAAACGTTCTTATCCTCAAGACACCCGAGACCACGCCACTCTGGGGACAGAAGCTGGCAGAACTCGTCAAGGAATCCGGAATCCCGCCAGGTGTCGTCAACATCCTGTGTGGGTACGGCCCGGTGGCGGGTCAGGCACTGAGCGAGCACATGGGCGTCAAAAAGATTGCATTTACCGGCAGCCCGGCGGTCGGAAGGCGGATCATGACCGTTGCCGCGCAGACAAATCTGAAGAAGGTCTCGCTCGAACTGGGCGGCAAGAGCCCAAGCATCGTGTTCGATGACGCAGACTGGGACAATGCCTTGTTTTGGACGACACTGGGTATCACTGCTAGCAACGGCCAGATCTGCGTGGCTGGTAGCAGGATCTATGTCCAAGATACCATCTACGAACGATTCCTCGCGGACTTCTCCTCCCGCAGCAAGGATGTGGCGGTAGGTGATCCCTTTTCTCCCGAGACCACAAAGGCTGCCATCGCAAGCAAGGCACAGCTGGACAAGATGGCCGAGTACGTGGAGAAGGGGAAGAGTTCAGGTGCCAGGTTGCTACATGGGGGGAACAAGATCGCAGGGGAAGGATATCTCATTGAGAACACGGCATTTGCGGACGTGCCTCAGGATGCCACGATCATGATGGAGGAGGTCTTTGGACCACTGGCCAGCATTGCGCGCTTCAGCACGGAAGAGGAGGTCATCCAGAAGGCAAATGAATCGACGTACGGTCTCAGCGCAGCAATCTTTACCCGCGATCTGAACAAGGCATTTAGGGTCAGCGAAGCACTGGAAAGCGGACAGGTCACGGTCAATTCGTGGGGTGATGTCAGTGCCAATGCCCCATTCGGTGGCATCAAGGAGAGTGGTTTTGGCAAGGACATGGGAAAGGAGTCCTTGGATGACTGGACCGTCACCAAGACCGTCAAGTGGCACATTCAACCATACAGCGGTCAGTGATATATGATGCGTTTTGCACCTAGCCGGGAGACCTGTATGACCCAAGAGTGCTCGTGAAATGGGATGGTGGCTCAAGGGTTGCTGGTATCAATATTTTCCATGTGCATTCGCTGTTTTTCTTTCTACAGTCATTTGAAATGTGAGAATACTAGGTTGTTATTTGCAACTCCGCCAGTTTCTAGTGTACGCGCGCCTTGTAGTTGGTCTCTGACCGTGGGACCAGCTTCGCCACGAGGCTCTAGATGTCACTATTGCCAAAATGACTATTGTGCTCAATATACTGTTATAAGTAGTTTATTGTGCTTGGTACCTATCGATGGGTATTTAAGCGGTTATAACTGTGGAGCGACTTCCTGCAGCCCTTTCTTTTAAGAGTATTGTGCTCTGGTTATGAACGAAATCAGTGATGTACAAGTCGAGGGTTCTTGATCGAATCTTTCTAGTGCAAACTCTGTATGCCGTAGACATTTCGACCAATTCCTAATCAGTTCTCCTTGTAAATATCACGTCTGTAGCGCTTCGGAACATGCGGCAATTGACTCCGAAGACCCGAGCTCCTGGTAGGAATATCACTCAACTGCTTCGGAATGAGATCTCACACATCGACCACCATTCTGCACAAATATTTCAATGGAGGAACCTTTTTCTTAGCCATGAGAATTCATCTAACTCGGTAATTGCACCCAGAGTAACCGGACCCAACAAAAAAGACCAAACAAGATGAGTGTTGCGTGGGAACGCCTGATTCGTTTTATCAGCACGGACAACCGGGTCCTCCATGGGGAGCCCATACTACCACACCCGGGGTTCGACTTGGGCAGCACCTCCGAGGACACTCGATTGCAAGCCAAAGTTATCCACGGAGACGATATATACGATACCACTGGCTTGACACGTGTGACTGATGAGGTCGTGACCGTCAAGAAACTACTAGGCCCACTGCAAGCTCGTGATGTGCCGGTAGTACGATGTGTGGGCCTGAACTACGCGACACATAGTCCGTCACCCATCACTAGCCCTGGATAAATTGTTGTGCAAAACAATTCTTACAATCCCCCACAGTTCGAGAGGCGGGGCGGAAGCCACCGCCGTTCCCGTCGATTTTCTTCAAACCAGCAACCACGGTGATTGGCCATGACGAGGATGTCATCATCCCGAAGATTGCTCAAGACGACCAGGCCGATTATGAGGGGGAACTGGTGAGTCTTTCACGGCGTCGATACAATGCCCCGCGCTATGCATGCAGCTTACTCTTGAGATCTCAGTGCGTGGTGATTGGCAAGGACGCCAAGGACGTGACCCAGGAGAAAGCTCTCGACTACGTGGCCGCCTACACCGTCGGCAACGACATCTCATCGCGCAAGCTCCAACGGGACCCAGCCCTCGCCGGCGGCGTGCCGCAGTGGGGCTTCTCCAAGGGCTTCGACACCTTCGCGCCCCTGGGGCCAGCGCTGGTGTCCAGCAAGCTGGTCCCTGACCCGGCGACCTTGCACCTGCAGACCAAGATCAACGGCCAGGTGCGACAGGATGCCGGCATAGACGACCTCGTGTTCGACGTGAGGTACCTGATAGCGAGGCTTTCCACCGGCACGACGCTGCAGAAGGGCAGCGTGATAATGACTGGTACCCCGGGTGGTAAGTGTTGAGTCCCCAGCTGCTTGGCCGTGCCTCTCTAGCGGGTATGCAGGTATGGTGGTAGCTGATGCTAATACCCTTTGCACATGCAGGCGTCGGTGCGGGGCTGCAACCACCCGAGTATCTCCAGCCCGGCACTGTGATGGAGGTGACCATTTCGGAAATCGGAACACTACGGAACGGTGTCACTTTTGCATGATTCAAAATGCTTGGCCTGGTAACACTGGCAAAGCTGTTTTGGGAGATTTGGAAAGGTCACGGAATGAATCCGGAAGACAATAGAGTGATTATGAATGTTGGAGCCAGAGGCAGAGACGTCATGTTTTTGAGTATCTAGGAACCTAGGTAGCCTAACTGCATGCCTCCATTCCGGAAGCCTCAGCTCATTCCTAGTTGATTCCTAGTCCACCTTCGCCCCGCCCACCCTCCATACTCCAACCCCCCCTTGACAAACCCCCTCCCCTGCAGTTCCGGAACGGTCGATCGCTGCTCCAGTATTGGATAGCCGGACAGGTCAAAAGGATGTTGTGTGATCTCTATAGTATCTGAACTGTCTGAATCGTGGATTCTCGCCTTACTGTGATAAAAGAGCTGAATGACACAGAAACACAATTAATTCTGAGTCATTGATCACCATGATGTCTCACGTAGTCAACAACACTCACAATACTCAGAGAGGTGGATTAGATAAGCTTTGGAGGCTCTCAAAGACTTCGATGTATCCCCACTGTGGTCCCAGATGAAGCGTGTCAATCCCCCAGCTCCCAACCCGACCACCGTGCCATTTGTGGGAGTATGCAAAGATGGATTCGATTTCGGGCCGGTCATAATTCTTTTTTTTTTTGGAAAAAAAAATTAAGTAAAATAAAATAAAACAGGACGCCTTTATATAGTCATGAACCGGTCATAGTTCACCCACCCAACTTTTCGTGATCGCCCAGCCAGTACAAGCAATCAAGCGTGCAGCTCACCCCAGTTCCCTTATACTGTTAGTACTTACTTAACCCTGCATTTAGCGGCACACAGGCCACTTGGCTGTGCCATAGACCTACTGTGTGTATGGAAAGTCCACTGGGTGCGCAGAAAGTCCACGCGGTTAGAGGGAAGTTATTTTTAGATATTTCATAGAATTAGCTATAGGATTACCATGGACCCGTGGGTAGGTATTTCCTGGGCCTATCCTCACCCAACCGGGAACGGGGCTGATAAATAGATAACCGTTAGCCGTGAGATCGGGGCCTCTCGTGAGAGACTGGATGCCGGGGCCAAGTCGAAGCTGATCCGTGAGACAGCATCCTTAGATACTATATCATGTTATCTAAGGGGCTGGGGAAACCGTCATCGACGGGAAGTCGTATTCATGGAGGCAGGGCGACACATTTTGTATTCCGGCATGGAAAAGAGTACCAGCATCCTGCCGCCGGAACAGACAGAGCCTTTCTCTACCGCTTCGACGAAAAGCCCTTGTTGAAGGCCTTGGGCTTTTACCGTGTTGGTGGCATCGATGAGGAGACTCTGGTCTCGGACTAGCCTTGGAAAAGGAAAGGTTTCGGTCTCTGGTTGTGCTACGCGAACCTAGGTATCAAATTGTGACCTAAGAAGGTGTCTTTGAATGCAAATGGCTATTGTGATCTCATGCAGCGCGGGCTTCGTCCCTGGGTTACTGCCATTAGTTCGTATTGTCTTAGGACAACTATTTCAAATCGAATAGCTTCTCGCGAAGGCAGCATCGCCATGGTCAGTTTAGTCCAATGCCGCCTGAGCGGACACCGGTCTCCGATGCGTATGTGAGTTTGCGCATAAAGTTATTGACCATAAGAAGCCGCCATCAGGTAATTCATGGCCAAAGGACTTAAATCCACACGCAAGATATGCCGTGCCAAATTTACACATGCAACCAACTGGGCATAATTCTTGAGATGCGAGAAAGCCTGGTGGATTACTGAAGAACCATTCAGTGTTCACGGACCGCTGTTCCCAAATATATAGAAATGAGGCCACGCCTAGAGAAAGGGGACTGAGATATCTTGGAGTAGAATTGTTACATGTGGTCTAGATATATATGGAAACGCATCTAAACACTGCGCATTCCCAACCTTTAAGACTCCGGTACCTCCCGCACACGATGATTGAACATCTCATTGGACACGCAGAAATCCTTGTTGCGAAGCTTTTCCGCGGCCTCCACACCGACGGCAGGCAGCTGGTACTCGAGCCTCTTCCCCGGGGCGGGCGCCTGCTGGCCGCTGAGCCCGTGGGGAAAAGGAAGGCTCAGAGGCATGAGGCCCAGCTGGATCAGGACGGTTGTCTGGTCCCAGGAGATGTGCTCGTGGTACAGGCGGTCGCCCCGGATATTGACAACCGCGGTGAAGGGGATCTGCAGCTTGCGCCCCGTTGGGGGGATGCCGGGCAGCCTGGCGCCGCGTAATGTCTTGTCAGTCTAGCTCTTGATTCCGGATCTTCGAAGGGAAGGTCAATCTACTCACAGCCAGTCGATCTGCGAATCGTGGGTGCACTTGAATATGAATTCGTCAATAACTCGGTCAATGCCCACCGAGCGGCTGATGAGCTCAGTCTCGGTGTCTTTGGGGTTCTGGAAGATGAAATGGTCTCGGTAGAAGGCCGTCAGCCGTTCTCGGCCTATGCCGCCGGTGAGCTAGGAATTGTTAATTCTTGGACGGTCCGGTACCCCTAAGAAACAAACAGAGACGGCTGCTGGGGTGTGGGTTGGGATCAAACATTAAAACGAAGCCCTAATACGTGAGAACCAAGGATGAAAAAGAAAAAGGAAGAAACAAAAAGTTTCACAAACAGTACAGAGGTTTAAAGCAGAGTATGTACTCACAGTTGGGACGTGATTCACGTAGGGTTCCTGGACCATAGTCGCCATGGTACATTCAACGGAGCGGTCGTCGAACTCATAATATGTGTGCTCGTCCCATATAGCCTCAAGGTCAAAGTATGGGCCGCGGAGCAGCGGTTTAAAGAATGTCAGGTTGCGCGTGTGCGACACGGATTCCGCGTTGTAGGAGAATTGAGGCTGGAACGGCGTGGCGAAGAGGAAGGACTCGGCTTCTGGGTAATGGTAAACCTTTCGAGATGGAGAATTGGCTGACTTCGCACTTGCTTTCCCAGCCAGGTGTATTATTTGCGGAATTGTGGCCGACCTGAGCGGTGCTTGTCCAGATTTGGTGTTTCCGAAAATAGCCACGCCAGCAAACTGCGAGTAGGCTGGCAGGTCAGAGGCTACCATGTTCCACAGGAGCGGGCTGTAGCCTTGAGTTCGACATGGTTAGTGCCTGCAACCCCGCTGATACAAAACGGCCAAGAAGATTGCGTCCTCATACATATTACACCAATGGCGTGTTTTGGAACGACGACCGGGGTCTTCGCCAGCTCCGCAAGGGCTAGCTTGAGGGCGTCGGGCTCGCGCTCCAGCGCATCCTGCGTGATCTCGACGACAGTGTAGCTCTCCTCGGCCCACTTCATCAGGGGGCACGGGATGCCATTTTCGATCCTGGTGGCAGATGCATCGGCGATCACCCCACTTTCCTCAACCAAGACTAGGAGCCCTGGGCCCTCGCCACGCCGCGAGAGAGGCTCCAAGAGGGTAATACCAGGCCTGATTGTCTTGAGCTTTGTTTCTGGCAGGGCTGAGGGTGAAGACGGGTAGAGCGGTTCCATGTTGGCAGTAGGGCTGTTGAATGCAAGTGTCCCGTCTGATAGCTTTGATACTAAATTTGGGGTACAATGAAAGCTGATAGTTAGGCAATTTGACCTTGCTCGACACGTCTCTTTAGAGTTCTTAACTACTCCGCCGCTCCGTCGAGACACTCTAGTCTCTCGGAACCAGTTCCGAGACCTACCGGCTAATGAGAGGCTAATGAGACTGGTCTTATCGACAGCGCGCACTTTATGGTTTATTGAATCAACGGGGAATCGAACCACCTTGCGTCAAATTCGTGTGTCTCAATGGGCGTTGATAATTTGAAGCAAGGTCTAATGTTCGCTGGTTGCCATCCACCCAGGGCTCTGGGTTCGCTATTTACAACGGGGTACACATTCCGGACCACAAGCCCTGCGCTCACTTCGCTGGTTCGGTCCTAGTCAACTATGCTTGTGACGCTATTCCTTAGTGAAACCCATGGCCTGCCAGTTTGCCCTGACTTTCTCCTTGATTTCATCTGGGTAGGAGTGCTCAAAGTCAACCTTCTTGAATGTCGCCTTTCCTTCGTACTCCATGGGCAGGAGACAGTCCGAAACCATCTTGCCGCCCCGCCGCCTGTCGCCTGAGCCGTGCGACATGTACGGCGTGATTGGCAACCCCGGCACGTCCTCAAAGACGTATTCGTCCTGTCCCGGCCGGCAGCGGGTTACATATGCCCACATCACGTCCTGGAAGTCGTAGACGTCTATGTCGTCGCCGACCACCAGCAGCCGGTTGACCAGCATGGAGGACTTGTCGTTGAAGATGATCCGGCCCAGCTCCTCGCAGAACGCCTTGGACGTCGTTTTCAGCGCGGCTAGCCTCTGCCTGTCGACCTGGAGCGCACACCATGTGGCCATCGTCTCGAGGGGTGCAAAGGCTTCCTTTATCGGCAGGTCCTTCTGCTTGCAAAAGGTCAAGATCTCTGCAGCTGCTAGAGACGCCGTGGTGTGCTATAAACAAAAAAAGCCGGACGGGCTCCAGTCAGACACTGTTTTCAGAACGAGATGTGCAAGTCCAGGGTCTGCTTACCGACTCGTCTGTTATCCTTCCCGGTACGGAGACAGGGAAAATAGCATCATTTCGGTAGGTAATCGCGTCAACTCTGAACAAGGGCATTCTTCTCTTATCCGAGTCGAAGGCGTAGCCCAGGTAATCCCCAAACGGCCCCTCATCAGCTGTCTCGACAAGGGACATTGCCCCTTCCAGCACGATCTCACTGTTTGCGGGAACGAGCAGGGTGCTAAGTTCGCATTTCACGAGATCCAGGGGCTTTCCTACAACCCTCCCGACGTATTCGCCCTCGGAGATGCCCTCGGGAATCGGCATAGCGGCTGCTATGGTCGCGATCGGAGGGACACCAAGAGCAAGCGCCCATGGTATCTCCGTGCTGCCCTGTTTCTGCCACATGTCCTTCATCATGTGGTTGTGCTGTCCGGGGTTGACGAGACAGACGATGTGGTTACGGTCATAGACCATGCCCCTGAAGATTGACCAGTTGGTCCAGGACTCGTCTGGTGACTGGAGGATATGGACCCCGTATGTCTGGATGTACTTGCCGCCATCCTCCATGTGCAACTGCGGGACGGGCAGCTTGTTCAGGTCGATCTCGCCGCCGGATATCTTGTTCTCCTTGCAGGGCCCGCTCTCGAGCACGTTCGGGGCCAGCGGCTCCGACACCTTGCCCTCCTGGGTCCGCCGGCACAGGTCGCCCCAGGTCGCGTCGACGGGGAGGCCCAGGTTCCTCGCCAGCCGGCCGAGCCTGGTGCGCCGGCCCTGCCTCAGGCTGGCGGCGTTCCCAAACATGCGCCACAGCCCGCCGCGGGTCGCCCCCTTGACATTTGAGAACAGGGGGGCCTTGTCGTTGGTCTCGCTCACCAGCCGGCAGATGGCGCCCACCTCGAGGTGCGGGTCGACCTCCCGGGTGATGTCGACCAGGTCGCCGTCCTGGCGCAGGAGCTCGATGAAGGTGCGGAAGTCGAGCTGCGCCTCCACCTCGTCGACTCGGCCGGGGCCCCCGTTGTTCTCTGCTCGGGCGGACATGACTGCTTGTATGGGTGAGAACTCTGGCTTTTCACACGCATGAACTAGGAATTTTTTCGCGAAAGCCTCGCGTCTTGCCATCCAGAGATGCCAGAAAAGGACCTCGGTTTTTTAACAAGCAGATGAGCTGGCTTCAAAGTCTGGGTGCGCTAACACCGGAACCCCCGGTGGGCGGGTCGGAAGTTCCGAACGGAAGCTGCTCGTAACAGAGGTCTAGTCTACAGCTCGCTGGAAGCCTTTGTGGTCTATAACTTGATTTGCAACATGGTCCGCTCATTTGCAACCATGCGCGTTGAAAAATGAGCCTTTTTTTGAGTTGTCCGCAATGTTTCACACATGCCGGAGAGCCAGCAAGACGTCGACGTTGGGTGGCACAGCAGTATTACTCTTGCGTTCGTCGCCTCAGGGTGCCCGCCGAACAGCACCTCTTCAAAGAGACATATTCTCAAGGCCTCTCCATAACAATGCCACACGCCCAAGGCGTATCGTGGTTGGGATCACGGGGGCCACCGGGGCCGTCTACGCCATCCGAGTCCTGAGCATACTGCGAGACCTCGGTGTCGAGACGCACCTCGTCATGAGCAAGTGGGCCTCGGCCACGCTCAAGTACGAGACAACTACCACGGCATCTGAGATCTGCAGGCTCGCGTCCAAGGTGTACTCCTTCAAGGACATGGCCGCGCCGATCGCCAGCGGGTCGTTCCTCCACGACGGCATGGTCATCGTGCCGTGCAGCATGAGGACGCTCGCCTCGGTGCGCATCGGCATCTGCGACGACCTCATCTCCCGGGCCGCGGACGTGTCGCTCAAGGAAGGGCGGAAGCTGATGCTGGTCGTGCGGGAGACGCCCCTGAGCGACATCCACCTGAGCAACATGCTGTTCCTGCGACAGGCTGGCGCCATCATCTTCCCGCCTGTGCCGGCATTCTACAACAAGCCGATGAGCCTTGAGGAGATGATTGACCAGAGCGCGGGGAGGATATTGGACTGTATGGGAATCCACACGGATGGCTTCCGTAGATGGAACGGGTTTGAGAAGGATGCCGAAGGCGGAGCCGCAACCAGAGACTTTGCTTCATCTCGGACGGGGAGTTCAACCGCATAGTGAAAGTATGAGGGGGAGGGTGGGGGGCAAAGAGATCATATTTGTGTTCTCAAGCACTACCGTTGGATCCACTGCAGGCAGCCTAGGCATAGTTACATGTGTGTTATGTAAGAGTACAACGTGAATATGTCACAGTCCACCTTCCGAAAAGAAAAAGTTCATGTCGTTGGTCGACCAGTCATAAAGGAAAGACTCAAAAGGCCCTGTATTTTCACCGACATACGTCTGGGACTCTGAGAGGCCAGTACCGTCGCTAGCACCGTCTACACCTGAATGAACCATGGACTCCACCCTGGCCTGGTCGCCCGTGCTGGACAAAGACGACGCCGGCTGCTGCGGGGTGCGGCTGGGCGTATGAGCTGGTGGCTTTGCCCGCTTCGCCGCGGATTCGGTACTAGTCAGCGACGCCTGCTGCGGGTGGGCAGGCGTCCTGATGGGCTTCTCAGCGGCCAGGCCGGCCCCGTCGGCAGCCAGGATCCCCAGCTTCGTGAGGGGCTCCCTCATCATGTTGAGGCGGTCAAACAGCTTCCGTGACTCCTGGGACGAGTCTCTATACCCGGAGGCCAGCGCCAGGGCCTTCCTGAAGTTCCTAGCGACCACGTCCCACGAGTCCGCCGGGACGGGGTCGCCAGCACCCGAGGCCCCCCCGCGGTTGTTCTGGTGGGCGTAGGCGATGATGAGGAACAACAGGGCGCAGGAGCTGGCGAGAAAGTGCTGGAGGAAGGGGTGGTGCCTGCGGTATATGTCGGTGCTGCGGTCGAGGCAGGACAGGATGTTGATGGTGTCCGACACGAGGTCCAGGCCGGGCTCGATGTTCCTCCTGCTCAGCTCCGTGTTGGTGGAGCTTGCCATGAAGAAGGGCCGGAGGAGGATTGTGCGGACGGCGTTGGCGCGCAGGTATAGGATCAGTGTCCACCGGGGGACATTCGCGGGGGGCGATGCCTGCCACGTCCCCGGGTGTGTAAAGTTGTGCTTCTCAAGCGAGCGCCTCCTCCACTGCTCGATCTGGAAGTTGGTCACCTCGAAGGTGTCGTCGTCCTCGTATGTCCCACCTTTGGCCACACGACAGATGGGTTCGTTGAAGGCCTGGCTCATGATAGTGAAGGACATCATGGCTCTGAGATAGGGATTCCTGGCCTATGAGAAGTCTCAATCAAGAATCAGCCATCGGCCGGCAGGTTGGAGAGAACGGTGCCAGCGCAGAGACGTCTGGGGAGAAGACGGGGACCACCAGGGATACTGACCGAGGATGCATCGGCATAAGAGAAGTCCGAGAGCTGGAAATTCGGAGGCAGGCCGGTTGCGGCGCTCCACTGGCGATCGAGGACGATAATACTACACGAGATGACCTCGGCCTCCTGCTGCTGCTCCTCGGTCTCCAGGAACTGCTGGTAGACCTCGCGGCTGTGCAGGCCAATCTCCATGGCCATGCGTCCTGCCAGGCCACACATGCGCCATGCGAGCCGCTGCCTATCGTTGAAATAATGGTGGAGCCCCTTTACGGACACGCCACACGGTCAGCCAAGGCCAGTCCCTCCGAGTACAGCACTAATTAGGTGGTGATGCCAGGACGGGGGGGGGGGGAAGAAAGAGGAAGACTGACGACCAGCAGGGTGAGCACCACATGCTGCAGACCGCTGACGGGGGCTGCGAGCATGGTGCCGATCATGCCGAGGCAGCTCCGGTACAGGCCTCTTGCGTTGTCGGACTGGCAGCCGGCCTCGGCACAGAGTGCGATGCACAGGACCAGGTTGAGGACGAGAAGGCTCTGCGCCTCCGAGAGGGTGTTGTCTCCGTCCCGGGCGTCCGACGAGCCCGCCGCTGGCCAGTTGTACCAGCCCTCGGCCTGCTCGGCAAGGCGGTCGGTGTCCAGCAGGGGATGCATCTCCCCGATGACCTCGTCATAGACGCGGATCAGACGGAGGGCGTCCCGCTTCGAGAGCAGGGTCCGGAAGTGGAAGAGGCCCTGGCGGAGGGACTGCCGGGCCGTGGCGTCCAGCGCAGCCCACCCGTCGTCGAGGGGCCCCGGGAGGGGACTCGGCTCCTCGCTGGCCCGGCTGCCGCCAGCAGCACTGGGGCTCACGTGCCAGCCGATGCCGGCAGTGGTGTACCTGCTCTGGCCCAGCTTCATCTGGGCCACGTTGAGGCTGTAGTCGGGGCTCGTGGGCCCGCAGAAGCCCTCGCCGGCGGGGCCCCCCCGGACGGACAGCTGGAGGCTCGCGGGCGACTGGCCCGGCTGCTCCGGGGCGGGCTGGGCGGCCGGGCCCTCGTGCGCACATGCACTCCTTGGCCGCGGTGGGCCGGGCTGGGCGGCCGGACTGCAGCTGCTGACACGCGTTGCCTGGGCGGCTGGCAGCGCGGCGAGGCTGTTGAGCTGCCCCTGGAGGCCGGCGACGAGCTCGCCCAGGGACCTGACCGTGTTGCAGAGCGTACTAGTCGAAGCCCAGGGGTCAGCACGTGGGCGGGACAGACACGGGGGGTGGCATGTATGTGTGTGTGTAAGTGTGTATGGCCTGCATGGCCAGGGACCACCAAGCACCACCCCCGGGAGGGAGCAGTACGTGGTAGGTAGACTCACTCGGGGGTCCACACGGGCTTGTCGGCGGACCTGGCCGTGTCGTGGTCTGAGCCTGGCGCAATGGGCTCATCGGATGGGTCGGAGTAGCAGCACTCGGACGACCGCGTCAGGCAATACTCGCAGGGCCGGCGCCCGTCGCACCGCCCCTTGCGCCGGCGACAGGCGTCGCACGCCTTGGCAGCGTACGGGGCTCGACGCTTTGCGGCCGCCTCACCCGATGCCTGGGCCGCGGACCGCTTGCCCGGCCTTGTCGACGGGGCCTGGTGGTCCACCATGGTGTTGTGGCGTGACGGAGGCGGAGACGACGTGAGCAGCCAACTCTAAGTGGCGCAATGTGGACTGCACCGTCACCAATCACTACGCAATCTTGCGCCAGTCGCCCGTCACTCCCGGCCTGGAAGGTCGTTGGCCAGCACCTTGGGTTCTGGTATAATAAGCTGTCCAGGGGAGAAGGACGGTCGGTGTGTCTGTCTGTCTGTCTGTCTGTCTGTCTGTCTGTCTGTCTGTCTGTCTGTCTGTCTGTCTGTCTGTATGTATGTATGTATGTATGTGTGTATATATGTGTGTATATATGTGTGTATGTATGTATGTATGTCCTTGATCCCCTCCTCCCTCCTCACAGCCCGAACAGCGACGAAGCAGTTATCTTTACCCCCCTGCTCTCCGCCTCTACTCCAACTGATAGACGTTTCAACCAGGCCTTATCCAGCTCGCACTGCTATCTTGTCTGCTAACAACTTCAAATATAGCACCTCTTCTGGGTTGGAGCGCCGCGGACCAGCCCCTCAGTACTAACTACACAGCCTACCCCTCATCTTATCCACCCGATAATAAGATTAGTATCTTGTGCGCCTGATTGGCACAACTCTAATTCCTACACTAAGCAGCAAAGGGTCTGCCAGGGTGGCACGCTCTCACTATTTTGTCCGCACTTGGCAAACGCGCACGCAGGGGTTGCTCTGCTCGGGGCGATAGCCGGAGTGCCACCGCTGCTTGTTCGTCACCGCAGCTGCCTGTCTCACCAGTCGCCGTCCTGTCTCTCAAGGGTCACGCGGACAGCCTGCCCAGCTGCAAGAGACACACCGCAGCTGTGGTCAGTACTAATAGATACTACGCTAGCGCTATCAGAAACGCTGCCGAGACCTGGGGATATAGCATCAGCGTGTGGCAGGTCACCGCCTGTGGAGCCCGGCGCGCCAGGGACGTTCCGCCAGTTCCGAAGGACGCATTCCGGACGACGTGGGCGCGCGCACCCTCGGACCTGGGGTCTGCTCCAGCTCTTGACAGTCGTGCCGCATCTGGTTGATACGCCGCAGCCGGTAAACTTACACAGCGAGATGTACGGCACTTGCTCGGTCGGGACGCGTGCTGCCCCGGGACAAGGGTGCGACCGAGTGTATTTGACGGCAGCAAGCCTCGGTTTCCGCAGGCGGTTTGGTGGCGACAGCGTGAGGCGGCTGCACATATAGTTGATGTCGACGGGGGCTTGATTCTTGTCCTCTGCCTCTGCTGCTCTAGGCGTTGCTGCACAGTTATACCCTATAAATAAAGTTCACCATTCCATAAGCGGAGAGAGATGACTAAGGAGCACGACCTCGTTGTCATCGGCGCCGGTATGTGTTCTCTCACCCAGTGTTTTTTTTTCTTCTTGTGGTTTCGTGCTTTGTTTTCTCCTGGCTTTTGATCATAATATAAAATACCATCTGGCTACAGGTTGTATCTCGCATTGCCGCGTCCCTGACCTGGTCAGATGCTGACACGAGTTTCCGAGGTCCACAGGCTGGTTTGGCCTCGCTGCCGCCAAGACCTACATTGAGCTGCATCCTGACCATGATATTCTCGTCATCGAGTCCGCTGGCACCTGTGGTGGCACGTGGTCGCAGGACCGCCTGTACCCAGGGCTGAAGTCCAACAACATGTATGGGTCCTACGAGTATCCCGACTTCCCCATGACCAAGGAGAAGTACGGTGCCGAGGCTGGAAAGCACATTCCTGCCCAGATACTTCACCAGTACCTGACAGACTTCGCAAAGGCCTTTGGTGTCTTTGAGAGGACCGTGTTCAACACCAAGGTCGAGGCCGTGGAGCCCAGCGAGACCGGCGGATGGGTCCTGGAAACATCCAGCACCTCGGGCACGAAGAGCATCCGCGCCAGCAAGCTCATCGTCGCCACGGGCCTGACCTCGGAGCCCAACTTTCCCAGCTACCCCGGCCAGGAGAAGTTCAAGGCGCCCTTCTTCCACGCCAAGGACTTCTGCCGCAAGGCCGACACCATCAAGTCTGCCAGGCGCGCCGTGGTGGTCGGCGGCGGCAAGTCCGCATACGACTGCGCATATGCGTTCGCCACCGAGGCCGGCGCGGAGACGCACCTCATCATCCGGCCGACCGGCCAGGGGCCCGTCTGGATCGCCCCGCCCTTCGTGACGCCCCTCAAGAGGATGATGGAGGAGCTCCTCCACACGCGGGCCCTCACGTGGTTCAGCCCCTGCCCGTGGGGGTCCGAGGACGGCTTCGGCCCGGTGAGGGAGTTCCTCCACGGCACGGCCATGGGGCGGTGGATCGTGGACAACTACTGGAACAAGCTGACGGCCGATGTCATCGAGGCCAACGGCTACAACGAGAACCCGAGGCTGTTCAAGATGCGGCCCTGGAACTCGGCAATGTGGACGGCGAGCGGGGTGGGAATCCACAACTACCCCACCAGTCTCTTTGACCTCGTCAGCGAGGGCAAGATCACCGTCCACCTCGCAGACATCGACAGCCTGGACGCAAACACAGTCCACCTCAGCAACGGGGAGTCCATCGAGACCGATGTGCTCCTGTGCGCCACCGGGTGGAAGAAGGAGTCTACAATCAAGTACTCCAACCTGGAGATGAGTATCCAGGGCTCCGAGGCCCACAGGGCCTCCCTCAGCCAGGCGTCCGACAAGAAGGTCCTGGAGTCGTTCCCCTCCCTCAAGATGCAACCTGTCCTGAGGTACGAGCCCAAGAATGAGGACCCGCTCCGCCTCTACAGGTTCATCGTGCCGCCCGCCGCGGTCGCCAGGCGCAACATCGCGTTCGCGGGCCTCGCGTCGACGGTCAGCACGGCCACCTTCGCCACGGTCCAGGCCCTGTGGATATGCTCCTTCTTCGAGGGCAAGCTGGCCCGGGTGGCGGAGACGGAGGCGGAGCTGGAGGAGCAGACCATGTTGCACACGCAGTTTGGCAAGTGGAGGTATCCCTGCGGCTACGGGGCCAGCCTGCCCGACTTCGCCTTCGACTCGCTGCCGTACGTCGACCTCCTGCTCAACGACCTCGGCGTCAAGAACCACCGCAAGCAGACCCAGATCGCCGAGGTGTTTGAGCCGTACAAGCCCAGGGACTACAAAGGATTGGTGGGTGAATGGCTCGAGTTGAATAGGTAGCTGTATCAGTCTCCTCGGAGACGGGTCGGAATGAATGTTTTCATAGATGCTTGATTGCTGTGCATGATTTTGTGGGTTTGCCTAGGTAGCCTGTAGTAGTTCTCACCTGTGATGCCTCCCGAATGGTAAGAGCTTTCCTCTGCTGCTAAGACAGTCAAGATTTGTGCTGAAAATGCCATGATGGATTGCCTTATTTACGAGTTTAACCTGAGCCGGTTGCATTTTGCCATGTCGCAGCCACGGGGAGAGGGTTCGGTTTCCACGGCATGCAAGTGGCATCGTGCAAGTCGATCCGACCGCCAATCTTGGGTGGGAAAGAGGATAGGACTGCAATTTAGTGACAGGCTCAAACGCTAAACGAAAAGATATCTGATCCGCAGCATGAATGACAGGTCCTGGGAGCTATTTGGTATCGTCCTCGTTCTCGTCCCGATCAAGGGGAACACAAACTAACATTTATTCCCCACCAGTTCGCCCCATATCAAACAGCCCCCCCCCCCCCGGTACCCGCAAAATGCGGTATACGCAAGAAATATGACATAATACAGGCGTTCTCCCGGGTGATTAGAACAGAGCAGGTTCATGTAGTGAAAAGATCGATGTCTCAGAACAGGAACCCCGTAAACGCCCGTATAGGTCCATCCTGATATCCCCTATGACACCTACCACAAAGCTGGAGGGCCCTTGTAGGACTTGTTAGCTCCTGCAAACCAACGAATGGCAACCAAAAGCAGCACCCCGCCCAGGACAACGCCCGCATAATTCAGATTCTGTGCCGTGACAGGTTGGAAGGGGGGGAACAGCAGGAATATGCAGATATAGCCGTTGTACACGATGGCCACGACATTGGCAGTCAGAGCAACTGCGTTGGACAGTTTCCACGGGCCCCATTTGATGCTCTCAGGAGAACGGAGACGCTTGTGCAGCAGCATGACTATGGGGAGGAGATAAGACAGCGCGAGGCTCTCCACGGTCAACGACAGGACCGCGTTGAAAGCGGTCGTCGACGCGATGTTGAGCAGGGCCAGGATCGCGAGGAGGATAAAACAGCAGATGACGCTGTTGGTGGGCACGCCGGACGTGGGGTGGACCCGCGAGAGCCAGCGGTGGAACGGGGGCGCCTCGTCCCGCGCAAACGCCCAGAGGGTGCGGGACGTCGACGCCATGAGCCCGACGGCGGCGCCCGACGCCGAGATGATGATGGCCGAGGTCAGGGCGGCCGTCCCGGCCAGGCTCCCCCGCGTGGCGTGGAAGAAGATCTGGATGATTGGGAACCCGGTGGGGGTGCTCAGTGCCTCCTGGAGGTCTCCCATGCAGAAGAGAAGTGCAACCAGTACCGCGAAGCCCATGGCTGCGTTGATGACTAGCGAGCCTACCATTGCGCGTGGCACTGTCACACGGGGGTTTTCCATCTCTTCGGACAGATGGGTGGCGGAATCGTACCCTAATAAAATGGACGAAGCCGTTAGACTGGTTCTTGCAGGACTATATTGAGAAACCTGGAGTCTTCATGGGAGTGCCACGCCGTCGGGGGAGAACAGTTATACATACCGACCATCACGTAGGCAGATGTCACCATTCCCAGAGACCAGGCGACCCCATTACTAGACCAGCCGGTATTGTTCTGGAATTCTGTGAACACAAAGGCCGCAGAGTGTCTTGTCGGTGAGAGGGCCAGGACCGATATGAAGACGGCAAAGAAGAACAAGATGTGGAAGGCCATGAGGGCGTTCTCGATGTGCGGCAGGAACCTAGTCAGGTACAGGTTGATCAGGAAGGCTATTGCCAGCACGGCCCAGTATATCATGGTGCAGTGCCACCGCTCGCGGACGTAGTCTGGGTAGTTGAGTGTGACCAGCCCCTGAATCAGGTTGGCGGCTCCGAAGGGCGCCGAGGCTGTCAGGAACAGCCAGGCCAGGGTGGTGAGCCAGCCAGAAACCCAGCTGTACGCGACTCTCCTCCGCGAGGTGCTGAGCTCCCCGACGAAGTGGTATTGTCCTCCGGCCGATGGGTACCTGCGTGACCACGTTGTTAGCCCTCGTGTTTGATGACAAGGCGACGTCCGGCGGGTCTCCTCTCACATGGATGCCAGCTCACCCAGCGACATCGCCGTGCAGGTGTTGCCGATGAATGACACTGCGTGAATGTAAGCACTCTATCCGGCTCAAGCGATACTGTAATGTTCCTCAAGTTGTTCATACGTATAAACCCGTAAATCAAAGACACTGGTCCACCGCTGACGAGACCCGAGCCGATCGTGCTGCAGATTGTCTCCCATGTCGCCATGAGAGACACTGCGAGGGAAAGGGTCGACAGAGTACCGAAACTCTTCTGAGGCTAGGTTCCAGGGAGGCCATTAGTAGGCACACTTGGAGTGGATGCAAGCACTTTGTGTAACTTACGTGGACATCTTCGACCTGTCCGACGTCCGCGTCGGGTCCACGGTCGTCGGTGCTGACGCTCTTCAGCGCGATATCCTCGACGGTTGGCATGTCTGCCTTTGACACTGCGACAAAGGTCATTTTGCTTGTCCTTTTCGAAAAGCGGGATGAGATCAGGACGAATGGAAAACGGAAGAAAAATGCGGGATGGTCTCGAGAGGGACGAAGCCGGGCTCTACAGCAGATTCCACCGAAGATCGCTCCGGTTTGACCGGTGCACTCGAAGAGACCAGCGTTCAATAAAAGTGTTCGGGCCCTAACTTACTCGTGAATGTCCAAGTACGACTTTTAAAGTTAGAGGTAAGCGTAATCTCATTAGAGATCTGTTGATCTCCGACATCAGCTCGACAATGGCTCGTGAAAGATCTTTAATCAAGGACAAGAGCATTGGCCAGCAGCCAGCTACTCCGGACAGTTGGCACAGGCCAGTGTGCGGGATTGTTTTCCTGAACTCTAAGTGGCTGGGGCGCACAGATAAGCGCAAGGAAGGCGACTCGTATCGCCTGAAACCCATGGCCAGCGTAACCTCCCGACTCACGGCGTGCATCAACCGGGAATTAGAGCACAAGGGGCCTTTGGACGGCGGCTGATACCGGAACTGATCCGTGCCCCGGGGAGGAGGGAGTCTATCTCCCTTATCTGCAGCTCCGGATCGCGGAAGCCTGTCCGGAACACAGATATATAGGGCTAAGAGGCGAAAGCATTGGACATCATCAGAGCACGGCGGTGTTCATGCCACACCAAACATGGGCGAAAAGAGACATCGGAGATATCGCTATCTACCCTGGGTAGATATGAGCAGGACTTGCCATGCAAACATTGGTAAGTTTTCCGTCAGCATCCATGGGATCTCATCTCGATTAAGTATACTATCTCCGGGGCTACGAAGTAGTACATGCGTATGCGGTAAGCCAGGAAGACTGCAACCGAATTCTTCGTCCAGTAATTTCCAACCTTCTGGTTTTGTCTAGCGGTGGATTCACCGTTTGTCTATCTTGACTTGGTCTTCTTGGGACCGTAGCATTGGCCTCTGCGCTGTGGTGGGCAAGTTACCTAAGTAGTTAGTTGGTTTCTTTTTAATTCACTCACGATCCCACTGCCCCCCCCCCCCCCATTTTTTAATGCGGGGTGAGGGGTGTGGGTGGGGGACGAGTTGCGGAGGTCCCTCCATACGGCTGTAAAGGCTCAGACACTCAGCGTTAGATGTGGCGGACAAGTTATGTATTGTATACGGCTCCAGGTGTAAGAAGCAATTTGAATGCGTAGAATGACAGCCTTGTTGGCTGCCTCACGCCCTGTGTTGTTGAGTTCGGTGCCATGGACCAACTAACATCAAATCAAATAATTTGTGATGAGGATTATTCTAGTGGTGTCAGGATAAGCTTGGATTATTCCATCCATGTGACTGTCTTGAAATACAGGAACTCATCTATCCCGTGGTATCCATTGAACCGACCAAATCCACTCTTCTTTACACCCCCATGGGGGAGCGCGAACTCATCGTGCACGGTCATGGAGTTGATATGAACCGCCCCTGATTCCAGCCTTTCCGCGATACGGAACGCCAGTCTGAGATCCTCGGTGAACACCGCAGCAGACAGCCCATACGCGGTGTTGTTCGCGAGTTCTATCGCCTCCTCTTCGGTCTCAAAAGTGAAGAGCGACACACTTGGCCCGAAGGACTCGTTTTGGTATAGATCCATTTCTTTCGTAATATTTGTCAAGACCACGGGTGACATCCTGGTGTCGGTGTCCTGAGCAGGCGGGACGACAGTACCCACGTCCACAGCCTTGGCCCCCTTCGAGAGAGCCTGAGTAACCAGTAAGCGATTACGTCGGGCTGAGCCGGCTGTTATAATCACTGGGGTCTTCCCGTCGCCATGGAATGTGCGACTGATGGCCTGGGCGAGGTGCTTTTGGAATTCGGCAGCGACAGAAGAGTGGACGAGTATGCGTTCGGTAGACATGCAGATCTGGCCGGCCTGGAGCAATCGTAACACGTCAGCGAGATATCAACAAAAGGGAGGTGGGCGTGGGAAGTAAGCTGAGATTCAACTTGCATTCATAAAAGACCCCATGGCACAACTGAGCGCAGCCTTGTCGAGCACCGCATCAGGCATGACGATCGCGCTCGCCTTGCCGCCAAGTTCCATAAGGCAGGGTTTCAGGTGCTTTCCAGAGAGGGACGCGATAATGCTTCCCACGTGAGAGCTGCCGGTGAAGTTGACCTTCTTTACATCAGGATGGCTGATGAGCTGCTCTGTCACCGACGCAGCGTCTTCAGGCCGGTGGAAGATCAAATTGAGGCACCCATCTGGAAGGCCCGCCTGTCGGAAGACGTCGGCGATTGCCCAGTAGCACCTTGGTGAGAGCTCAGGCCCCTTGAGGACGGTGGTGTTCCCTGCAGCAAGGGCAAAGGTCACGGCGCGGAAGCCGAGGTGATACGGCGCGTTCCTGGGCCGGCATAGTCAGGTAACGGAGGTCCCAACGGGTACGTGGTGTGTTTCCAGTGTGTGGACTCACCAAGGACCGATTCCCAACACGACCCCGTATGGCCTCTTGTGTGTGATTGCACGCATTCCATCATGGGCAGAGATGGGGACTTCACCCTGGAGGGCTCCTGCGATCCTCCCAGCCGTGTCCTTTAGGCCTTCGATAGAGAGACCCAGTATGAAATCCTGGTAAGCCTTATCGCCACCAATTTCTTGGTGCATGTAACCGCCGAGCTCATCCCTCCTCCCCTCAATAATTTCTGCTGCACGAAGGAATATATCTCGCCGCGCGCTCGGCTTGGTGGCCGACCAGGCAGGGAAGGCAGCTTGGGCGGCTGAGACAGCCTCGGAGACATGTTCTGGGCCCGCAGAAGAGCACTTCCAGACCTCAGTGTTCGATAATGGGCTTATTACTGGGAAGGTTGTGTCTGTTGTCACATGACGGCCATTGATGATAAGGGGTGTTGGGCCAGCGTTGGAGCCCGGGCCTGAAATGGTTCCAGTCATTTTCAAAACTATCCGGGGCTCTTACAATGGAGCCTGGATTCTGAAGTGGTAAACTCTCGTGCTTATCCTGAAGTCGTTTAGTGGTAGGCCTCTGGTAAAATATGGGCAAGACCAAGTACAGGTTGCAGGTGGGGACTGTCCCCGGGTGTCTTGAGTGTGCTAAGAACAAGGATCCCACTGAACTGGCGTGTGGGTTTGGCTTCGGAGGCCGTTCGGAAGGACAAGGGATTACGAATGTAGCGGAAACAGCCATTCCGAACTCCAAATTCGGTTCAAGTTGTGCTGTATTTGCGTCGCATTCTCAGCCGCATCAACCCCCCCCCCAATCATGAACTAACAGCTATGGAAACTGCCATCTACGTATAATTCTGGATTGATATCTCAATGAGTCATCATTGTGTGGAATAATTATTTGCTTCAGGCGCCTCATATTCGTGGTTGTAGAAGAACGCGGAGATTCGCACCCATAAAAACGGAGGGTACATGGATACGGCCCCCAGCGCTGGGCTGCAGCCAATCAGATCGCTTCATTAGCCCTACTTTCAACCATACCTCACCACCCCTTCAGTGCTTTTTGCAGCTATAGCACCTAATGTACTGCAACGCCCCCATCGCTACCAACTTGCAAACAACGACCCTTAATTAACGCTTTGCTATAGCAATCGAATTCTCATTGGAATTAATTGTTTTTGCATTAAAAAGAAGATCTAATTAATTAGATATTGAATTTTTAGCGTTGCAGTAATGGCACAGCTACCTGATTATTTAGGTCTTGAGGCGCAGTAGCAAGCTGATTATTACAACTAGAATACTAATATTACTGCTGCAAATTATTGTTAACCAGTACTTTCCAACCCTTCTACCTTCCTTAAACTTTTCTAGGGTGGATATGATACTTATGAGGACCTTAAGGCTGATTTAGATAAAGCTATAAAATCTGCTGGATTCCTAATAGCGATTAGAAGGTCTAAGCCTATATAGGTGGATTTAGAGTATAGTAGAGGTATGCTGCAATCTTTAACTGTAAAAGTCTCTAATGCTTTAATAATTAAAGTAAACTGCAGATGGCGAGCTATCGCCTATACAATAAAGGCATCATTAAGTAAGTGGGTACTAGTGATCCAGGAGGGTGTACATACTTATTACGGCCCTTAGGAGGTACCTGAAGCCTAGTGAGGCTGGGTGAAGCTATTATAAGATTATTATGACTTCCTTACCCATATAACTATAGACCCAGCCCTTGTAAAGCCTTAGAGACTTGCAGCAGCTCTGCGCCGAGAGTACCCAGGTGTACTGCTGGGGCTAAATACTATAAAGGACTGGCTGGCGGCCTATTGCAAGAAGCAGCAGGGTATCTACACACCTACCTAAGTAGCATTGGATTGGCTTGAGAAGGAGGGCTGCTGGTACTATTGGGCTACTGATGAGGAGGGAAGCATTACAGGTATCTTCTAGTGCAAGAAGCAGCAGCTGGCATAGGTTCGAGAGCCACGCTTTATATACAATCTCTCGCTTGATTGTACTTATTCAACTAATAGCAAGAAGATGCCCTTCTTTTAAGGTATAGCAGTAACCTACATAAAGAGGATATTGCTATTATTTCAAGGGGTTATTAATAATGAGAGAGAATCTGGCTTCTGGTGGCTTCTTAAGTAGCTTTATGGTCTTCTTTATGAGTACTAAATCGAGCCTCTAAGGCTCTTCATTACTGATTATAATAATATTCTGATTAATGCCCTTAAGTATGAATTCCCTAGAGTATACTATCAGCTATATATCTTCCATATTAATATGAATATTGTCCTTAATATTAAGAAGAAGTAGCGTAAGCTGGGAGCTATAGGGCCGGCAATGGGAGGCCCGGAGGCACCAGCGCTGGGAGCTCTGGAGGAAAACACTACAGAGGTTGCTAAGGCTGAAGATCTTAATAAGGAGGATAAGGATCTTGCTTCCCTTATGGCGCTAGCGAGAGGGAAGGCTATAGTACCCTTACGGGTGCCTAATAAGGTGCTATATACTTAAACAGCCCTCTTTAACCTCCTTAAGTTTATGGAGTACTCTATAGATCGTGAGATCTATAATACAGCTTGGTAACAGCTTTAAGAGGTCTTCTCAGATCAGATAGTGATTATTTAGTACCTTAAGATATAGTATGTTAATAAGGCTGAGGAAATTATCGCTAAATGGGCAGCTCATTAGATCTGTAAAACCCTCAACTTCGGCTTGCATATAACCTCCTCCACTAAGCGAATGTACTAAAAGCTAAAGGTATACCTAGGCTATAGGATGGGGAATCTTCTCTATCTCATGATAGCTAATCACAAGGCTATTGATAATACTGCTTGTGGCCTCCATTAGGAGGAGGCAAAGCAGAAGATATTATCACTTTAGAAGTTTAACGGCAAGAAGTAGCTTGGTTAGCTGCTACTATAGGTCTCGAGGGCGGTGCTGGAGATACTCATGATTGAGCACCAGAAGGCATTAAGGATGCTTCAAAAAGAAGCCCTATGGAGTTACTGCAAACCTTCTAACTGCAGCTATACAGTCTACACATAGTACGGCATGATCTGTGCAAACCGTGTTGCTAATAAAGAGGAGGCTTCACTTCTTTTCAAGAAGAGCAATATGTATAAAGACTACTACCTCAATTATGACCTCTCTCTTAAGAACCGTCTCCTCAGCATACACTTGCTAAAGAAGGTTACTGCTACAAAGGGCAGACCTCGCAAGAACGTACCATTTGCAGCTAATGAAGAGGGTCTCTTTAAGAGCCATAGGAAGGCTGTAATGGGTAAAAAGACAACCTCTACCATGATGAGCCTCAGTAGTAGGGCTAGCGATAAGACGAGAGTAACGATAGCTTCAATATAGCATGTGAATTCGGCTTTTGAGTATAATAATGTGACCCATTAGTTCCTGGATGAAGAGGATACTTGTGGCAGTGATGCCCAGCACGCCAGCGTCCCTCAGAGCCAGCAGCTGGCGAGAAGGGTCATAAAGAAGGCAAAGCAGTAGCCTTAGAAGCAAAGGCCGCTATTAGACATCACAAGATCGATTATGCAGACCTCAGCAGCAGGCATACCCTCAAGCACGAGGTTAGGGGCTAAGCAGCAGCATACAGCAGCTATCAGAAGCATCAACTAGTTGCTATGGGTAGATCTGATTATCGGGGACCTTATCGGCAATAATGATGATAACGATGAGGTGGAGGAGATTTAAGACAAGATTGTGGTCCATATAGACTAGATATATAGCAAAACACCATCAATTTGAGCGATTCCTACTGCAGCGAGTGTAGCAATAGTAGCATTGCCAAAGCGATAATGAGGACTACCGGCAGTGATGGCGGCTAAGGTCAAAATAATGGTTTGCATACTAATTTGGGTGGTGCGCGTTATACGTGCACTGGGGGCCTACATGTACCCGTGTACCCTCCGTTTTTATGGGTGCGAATCTCTGCGTTCTTGTAGAATCGTCTGAGTTCTAAGTACGTAGAATATACAGTGGCAAAAGAAACTGAGCTCACATATAGTCTCATATACGCTCTATATCAAGGGTTAGGGGCGCGCTCGTTTTCTATACATGGCTCATATAATTCTGAACGTCACGAATTGTACCTCGAGAGATATTTAACTATATCCATCCATGAACCCATTTAAGAATGTGAGTATTTAGTTAATTTCACTGGACGTGAGCATGAGATCGCCCTATAATAGATTAAATCGAATGTGGGGGCATCATGTCCGCGTCGTATTGGATGGTTTCGTTTTTAATGCAGCCATAAACCACTTGAAAGAAAGGAGGTACAGTAATCCCTTTATATAATCATGAACGCTTAAATACCAAGCATTTAAGAAAGGAAAATAATGATAATGATAATGAATTTTCAAATATAATGAATGATAATGAATTTCAAACTATGGCAGTCACTAAGATAATAATAATAGCCTCCTGATAAGGCTAGTTCAACCCAACTTTACGAGACATATAGACTAGAGCTTACACCAGCAAATACTCATATGGCGAAAAGAAATCTGGCCTCGTCTATAAAAATGTCGAGGACGAGCAAAGCCCTCCCCGCCACAGCGACCTAGGTCCTTACCTATGCAACAATCCTTTCACTTCAAAGTAGGGGAGCGATAGTTACAAATGCGATTATTTCAGAGTCACACATACGCACTTGGAATGCTCTGAGCAGAGAAATTGCATGGACCAAGCATAACAGACAAAGAATTTGATTGACATCAATAAGGAATAAAAGCGGCAGCTCCGTCGAGACATGCGCTGGGTATGAGAGTCCGAGTCCGAGTTATTGGTCTGATAGGAATAGGTCTCAACTGTTGGGACGCATTCATCTCATACTTGATTTTGAAGTACCTTCAATTTCCATTTGACACCCCCTTTGACCTCCGATCTTGCACAACCTGTCCTATATGGGCATGCATGTCATAGCTGAGCGCAGAAGTGTTAGACAAACTCAAGACTGTGTTCGCTTCCCGCCTCTCCGGATCTCGCTACTTACAGATTCATCTCCTCGATTGTCAACTTTTGACTCTCGTCCTCGACAGCGTAACGAGGGTTATTCGTGTTGCTGGAGAAGCCTGCCCCGATTTGATTAGCATTTGCCAGTGTTTTTCACGTCATCATGCAGGACCGTGCCGCTTACCAATGCGTTCGTTTATGTTCTCTCGTGCTCTGGCGGAGGCCGCCTGGACCTTGGTAGCCCGCGGCCTGCGGACCTCCTCGTATACCTCAAGGGCCTCCCGAATGTTTCCGTTGAAATGCTTCTTGCCGAAGATGATGCCCAGCGCTGCGGCATCTTCGATAGACTGGCAGGCACCTTGGCTCTGGTCCGGCATCATCTATGCCAAGTTAGCTCGTCGTCCAGAGGCGGCGTACAGCCGCACCTGAGGGGGGAGGGTAGCAACTTACTGGGTGCGCTGCGTCGCCCATGAGGCATGCCAGGCCTTTCTGCCAGTAGTTGTAGGGCTGATGGATCCACAACCGCCAAGGCCGCACCTCATAGCCGATCTCAAGGTGCTTGAAAACGTTGCGGTCAAGATCAGGGTACGGCGCAAGCAGCTCCTCCACGGTGGCCTTGGCATCCCACGACTGGTTCTTGAAATCCCCCGCCTCTCGAGGGAAGAAGCAGTAGTATGAGAGAAGTCGGCCGCCGTTGCAAGGGGATAGCACGATCTTGTAATGAGTGTGGTAGCCTCCCCAGTACTCTATGGCACTGTTCTTGGAGTAATCGACAAGCCCAAGCTCAACCGCCTTGTCAGTGTCCACATTGGCATGGAGACAGGTGCATGTGGCCGGCTTCCGCTCCGGTTTGATTCCCAGCACGACACGAACCGCAGATCCAATCCCGTCCGCGCCGATCACAACATCGTGCCGCGCCTTGTTGCCGTTACTAAAGGTAATCTCGCCGGTCTCCAGGTTCACATCTTCGGCCTGCATCTCAGTCAGCTTGATAGAGTCCGATTCACAGGCCGGGAGGTCCCCCCACCTTGTGATTAACCACCAGTTTGGCCGGGATCCCTTCACCGTGCTCCCCAAGAGCACTGTCCATGAGCATGCGGTGCATATACTGCCGATGAAACATATTGTACACCTTGATTTTGATGCCCATAATTAGCAGTTTCATGACGCAAAAATCTCAGAGAATACCTACATAGCCCCAACGTTCCTTGTAGTCAGAGAGATCGTAGACATTGTCAGGCTCCCCTGTCTTCCAGTCGCGGCTGATCAGTTGCTTTAGCAAGACAGGGTCGCCGAGTTCAATGTTGACGCCCCACTCCTCCAGCCATCTTGTGCCATTGGCGGCACAGGAGATGGAGGCTCCAACCTCGCCGGCGAAATCCGCCTTCTCGTAGATGGTGACTTTGTGTCCAGCTCGTCGGAGGGCAATGGCCGAGGCTTGGCCGCCAATGCCACCTCCGACTACTGCAACGTCAAGCTGTCTCCATTCGGACTGATGTGCCATTTTGGTTGCTTAAACACTTCACAAAGGTATCTGTTACAAGCTGGTCTCTTCAGAAGAGTCAAAAAAGAATTAACTAAGGGTCTGATCTGTGACTGTGCTCTAGCCCTAAGATCAGATTCTACGTCACAGATTCAATTGACATAAGAAACACCAAAGCCATCTAAATGCTTGTCATGATATCCAATAGATCTGAGTAGGGCGTCTCTGGTTGGTAGTCCATTCCGAATGGCGTTCCGCTTTGCCTCTGAGCCGTAGTTTTGCCGCTTCCAGGGTGTTCCGAACATTACGCGTTCAACAACACACCCCGGCGAATCAAGAGCTCTCCAGTCTGCATCCGCTTCGAGGTGCTGGAAGCCATTCCGTCGCCTTCACACGAGGGACACGGAGAAAAGGTCCTGATGGGTGCACTCCTTCAACGAGAAATCTGGCAGCTTTTGACCAGCACTTTGATTGGATCTCACACACCCTGAAGCTCACCAAATCCGCCTTTCCCTTTTCACAAAACACACCTTGGAGGATATCTTAGCAATGGCCGAGGCTGCAGCGCTGAACAAGCTAGGTTCACCCTTCGGGGTCTCGGGGCGCAACTACATTGTCACGGGCGGTGCTCAAGGCATCGGCTTCGCTACCGTAAAAGCGATCGCCGAGGCAGGGGGTAATGTCGTCGCCATGGACATCAAAGAAAAGCCAAAGCCCGAGCTTCTAGAGCTGCCGGGCAAGTTTGGCGTCAAGGTCGAATACATCCAGGCGGACGTCACCAACGAGCCAAGCCTCAGAGCCGGTTTTAAGGGGGCTATTGACGCGCTAGGGAGTCTGGATGGAATTGTCACCTGCGCGGGAATAGCTATTGAGAAGGCCTTCGAAGAGCACAGCTTCCAGGAAGTCCGCAACATCTTAGACATCAATGTGAGTCACATTCTGCATGACACCAGTACCGGCTCCTCATTGACATGCCATCTGACCACAATTCCAGGTCCTTGGCACCTACTTCACTGCGCAGCTCGCAGTCGAGCAAATGAAGAAGCAGGGCAGGGGTGGAAGTCTTGTCCTCGTCGCCTCCATCACGTCCCACACTGTTCTACCTTACCACCGGATGTCTGCGTACAGCGCTACCAAGGGTGCTGTGAAAATGCTGTCAGCAAGCCTTGCCGTTGAGATTGCGAAGCACAACATCCGCTGCAACACGATCTCGCCTGGATTCATTGACACGGAGATGACCAAGGCGGTCCGGGACGTGAACGAGGTCATTGCAAAGATCATGTTCTCGGCGCCCCCACTGGGCCGAATTGGCACACCGGCCGACCTCACCGGCGCAGTTCTCTACCTCTTGAGTGACCTGTCGACGTATACTACTGGCACTGATATTGCTATTACCGGAGGCTTGCACATTGGTAGAGGGGATTGACAGCTAGGTACTTAGCTAGCTTGTAATGGGAGTCATTGCTCGATCCATCCAAATGGCCGTAGCTTCATCCGGTGTAATTTCCTCTCTTACTTCCTTTTTGGTTCTTCGATCTGCCAAGAGCATAAGAATGGCACTAACATTTTCTCGGGGATATTGTGTGGCCTAACAGTATGAATCTTGCCGTGCGTAGATTTGTTTCACCGGGCGCTGTTGCTGGTCTCTGTATCTCTTCCATGCTCTGTGGTCTTTGCATCTGGACTGCTCAAGTGAAGTGGTTCGTGTGTATCGGGGTTTTCAAGCAACTCGTTTTGAAACTTTGTGCTCACAGTTCGACACTTAAATATTCCCATGTTTCTATCTGATCGGCCTAATTTCGCGACGAACACTGACGGCTCGGTTGAGCTCTTAAATGCCACCCGAGGCTTACATGGTCAGGCTTAGAATTTACCCAATCTGACTTCTAGGATCGCCGAAACACCGCTCTGAACCTGCCTTACTGCCTCAGGAAGTGCTGTCTCAAGGTCCTCGGCACTCCGAACAATATAAGCCCATGCATTTCCACCAGCTGCCGCCTTTGCGATCCCAGAGAAGTCCGGAACAGGAGCGAATGAAATATTGAGCTGTTCGTTAGTCTGGCGAGAGGCATATCCGTTGGGGTGTACAAGTGTGACAGAATTCCTCGGCGCATTCCATCCTAGCGGGGTCAGAAAAACCCAATATATGAGCCTTTGAGGCTTGTGTGTTTTGCGGGGTGGGTCCTGGGATGAGTAGCATACCTTTGTTGCTCAAGATGACAGTAAGCGTCGGAATCTTGTATCTCATTGCAATCCAGTATACCGTCCCTGGCACGCCAAAAAGGAATGTACCGTCGGCAACGACCTCACAGACAAAGTTGCCCTTTCCTGAACCTCCAGCCTTCCAGTCAGACGCAAGCTTGACTCCAAGCGTACCGCCGCCAGACCAGCCCAGGCCGCCTCCGCCTCCATTGACCAGGTGGCCCGGCTCGTCGACCTGCAGCTGCTCATAAACCGGTATGGCGTTTGTTACAGCCTCGACACACCAGATAGTATCCCTGGGACATGCCTGCCGCAGTTGGGCGCACAGGTAGGATGAGGTGCACGGGTCTGCCTTGGACTCTGGCGGAGCTGCACGGCTTGCGATAGCAGCGAGGGCAGCCTCCCTGTCCCTGGCCAGCTGTGCCCACCGCGAGGCATAGGGCTCCGTCTTGGCAAGACTGCTATATCTCTCACTCGACGCTATGTGAGCATTGAGCTGACCGAGGGCCGTCTCACTGTCGGCCCTGTAGCGCCTGGATGCTGGGATGTAGTGTACCGCCATGTTCGGCTTCAGCGGGTCGATATCGACATGTATAATCTTGGCGGTCTTCTGCGGTGTGCACTGCGTGGGGATCCAGGGCACATCGCAGTCGAGGACCAAGATGACGTCCGCGTCCAGGATGGCCTGATGTTTTCCTATGGCGACGCCAAGGGAAGAGCGATGTGTAAATGGGAAGCATACATCGCTGCCCAGTACATCTAGAACCCTGGTTCCGGGAATAGACTCGACGAGTGTAACAAGCTGTGGCACTGTGGCATGGTTGCGCCCAGAGTATCCCGTGATAATCAAGGGGTTAGATGCGGCTGCGAGAAGCGATACGATTTCCTCGACCGCAACAGGTGGAAGTGCTGTTGGTGCTACGCTCCCCCACTCATTTGGGTCCAGATGGTAGGGGGTTATGATCTCTTCCATGACCTCTCGTGCCCCAACCAAATAGGACGGTCCCTTGGGATCGCTGGTAGCAAGTTGCAGTGCCCTGTTTACCATCTGCTTGACGTTCTTGCCGGTCTTGAGTTCTCCCGTAAAGCGACAGAACTGGGCGACAATTTGCTTTTGTTCCGGGGCGTCCTGCAGCCAGTGGATATACTCAGTCCTGGAGCCGCGCATCTCCCCTTCGAGTGTAAAGGGGGAGAGTCCGGCAAAGACCAACACCGGACATCGGGCAACGGATGAGTTGTGCATGGCGCATCCCAGCATCTGCGTTCCCACATCGACGTGGACGAGCACGCACTGCGGCTTGCCGGTGAGACGGGCGAAGCCATCAGCCATGCTCATGGCGACCATCTGGGTCTCGTCAGCGCCTGTGAGGAGGGCGGTGCAAGGCCATGGTCCCCGCAAAGAATGCTTATGCGCATACGCACCTCATGAGGACATGTGATAATCTTGGGGAACGCGTCTGGTCCCGCCCGGGCAACAGCCTCCATTAGGGCTGGATGGTCCGATCCAAGGTTTGCAAAGACATAGCTTACGCCAGCCTATCGAGAGCGTTAACGGGGACTGAAATTCATGGAAGCACTTCGTCATGAAAGACGGGGATGAGTGACCTCACCTGCTGCAAAGCTTCGAAAAATGCATACGAGGCCGAGTAGTACTCCCTGAGACTCTTGGTTAGCTGAGACAGCACGTACCTCTCTGAAAATACGAGCAAAGTTACAATACTTACTCTGACGCCATCCTGGAACCTCTCTGATGTAGATACAGGTAGTCTTGGATTCCAACGAATAGTGCTTCCAATTTAGATCGTATGAGGTCCTCTTCCCAGCGTCTTTAGAACCAAGGTCGCTTCTCTTGTGTCAGAGCCTTTGATACCTATGGTGTCGCTCGTGCTTCGTGGGATCCGCCGTGCGGCTTGGTTACCAGCTGTGCGCCAAGACAGGTTCCGGACTAGTTACTCAGGTAGCCAAGTACTGGGGATATCTTCGGAACCTAGACCCAGTTTCCTGAAGTCATTCCGATAGGTCAAGCAACCACACGGAACACAGGTGCCATGGCTGAAAGCTGGGGCCTCAATCAATCCCCAAATCTTAAATGTAGCACATCAGGATAACAAACCACGGTAGGATTGCATTGAGTTTGCAGGTTCAAATCCCGGCGTTCCGAACGCAGGTGCTTCACGTGATATTAGATACACTCTGGCAGAAGCCAACATTTAGACGGGCGAGGGAGAGTAGAAGGCAACAAGCAGTGCCAAGGGCGATTTGTTCAAGGTAATTCGTTTACTGCCCAGACGAGCAAAAATGGCATCAACTCACGACACACGGCCCACATACTCTTCCAACATCCTTTTCAGAGGGAGCCCAGAGTACGAGCGGTGTCGGCGCAACAACCCAACTGCCGGCGCCCCCGATCGCTTTCCCCGTGAGATACACGTCGCCCACACGGAGGAGGATGTGTCCCGGGCCCTCCGGCGCGCTGCCGAGCTCGGGGCTGCCGTCGGGGTCCGCTCAGGCGGCCATGCGTTCAGCCTCGGGGCCCTCGTCCACGATGGCATCATGGTCGACACGGCGTGCCTGAACCGCGAGATCGACTACGACCCAAAGACCCAGGAGGTCTCCTTCGGCCCTGCGGTGCGGGTCGAGGAGCTCTCGGCCAAGCTGGTTGAGATCGGCAGGTTCTTCCCCCATGGCCATGCCCCTACCGTGGGGTCGGCTGGCTTCCTCATGGCCGGGGGGCAGGGCTGGTTCGTACGGGGCTGGGGGGCCACCTGCCAGACCTGGATAACCAAGATAGAGGTTGTCATGCCCGGCGGCCGCCTCATCACGGCCAGCAAGACTGAAAACGAAGACGTCTTTTGGGCTGCACGCGGCAGTGGGCTCGCGTTCTTCGGGGTCGTCACCAAGTTCTGGGGTCGCACCATCCCGGCCTCGCAGCTGTGGGAGAGGACCTTCACCTTCGAGCTACGCGACAAGTTCAAGGAGCTCATGACGTGGTTCATCGAGCGGAGCCGCGACACCCCGAAATATGGGACTGATCTCAACCTCACCATCCACTACCCTGAGAAGTACACCCCCGGTCTGACAACAGACGAGATCCCAAAGGGCGCCCGTCTCCACCTTGGCCTGGCCCTTCAGTGTTATGCCGACACGCATAGGGAGGCCAAGACCCTGCTGGGTGCGTTTGACAACATACCCGCCGAGCTGCAGGAGTGCCTGCTCGAGATGAAACCAGTTCAGAGGCGTCATTTCCGAGACATCTTCCAGAACAAGCGAGGGCTCATAGGAGGCGCCACGGAGGAACGGTGGCAGATCATCAGCTTGTGCAACGACCCTTCTGTACCGCTTCCCCGGGTAAGGAGCATTTAATACCCCTCTGTTCTCCTCGTCCCTGACGCTGACTGATGCGCCGCCATGTAGCTCCTGGAGGCGTTCGAGCCTGCGATGTGCACCCTCCCTACCCGAAGGTCCTCCGCATTCATGTGCATCTGCGACATTATCCCGGATGAGGAGGAGGCAGCCCTGAGCATCCCCCAGGAGTACTACATCTCGACCATCACCGGCTGGACAGACACCAAACTAGAGCCGAGGGTGCAGCAGATAAGCCGCGAGCTGTACAGGAGAGCGCTCCCTGTCTCTTGTGGCACGTATATCGCAGATTATGACCCAACTTGTGAAGATGCCAACGTGAGTCAGCCCTCCAGGATGCGGGACTAGGTCCTGCGCTCCCACAGCACTGCCCAGCGATCTGACAACGTTTTAGCACAAGCCCATGTCGGATACTGCACTTGCCCGATTCCTTAGCATCCGAGCAAAGTGGGATCCAAAAGACCTGTTTCCCGCCTATAAGAAGCTGGAGGCGACGCGGGACAAGATTAACAGCTTGAATGCCAGGGTCAGGGCAAATATATAACAGCTAGAGTAAGGTCAACCATGGAGGCTCCCAACAATACATTTGACTGCGGCCTTGGCCTGGCATTCGCTGTGACGATGAGCCTCGCGGATTCCCTGGTAGTTAGAGCACTGCACCGGCCCCACTCTCCGCTCGAATGCGCTCCTGTAGGCTGGTTCGCCTCCCATGATGAATTGCCTCTCCTCCAGGAGCCTCTTGGCTTCGACGGCGTTCTAAAGTTTGTGAGATAGACCACCACGGATGCATAAGCTTTTCGGCTGTGCTTGCTTGCCGAGCGGCTTGGCCAGCGAATGGTTGCGACATGCACGCCTTGTTGGTCGATGACGCCGGTACGGTTAACTCTGCCAATCTTGACTGGGTAAAGCTGCCTCGTATGACCCGTACTCGTGCTGAATAATGCACAGGTCAGCAGGGAATCACTGACCTGTTGTGGGGCAGTGGTGTTGAAACCACCCACCACCACCACCAACACCACGAATAACGCCGTTTCTCGTCGCCACGATGGCTTCCCCTTCCTTTTCTAATATGAAGATTGATCCCAGGGATCACTTTAAATTTGGGGCCAAACCTCCTCATCATGGGGATAGCCAGACTTGGCGGGCCACTCAACATACCCAACGAACCACACTCAAGGGGGCTGGGGCAGCCAATAATCAGGGTACCTCAATATATAGCAATTGACCACCCACTCGAGTGTAACGAAATTTCAGCCATCCCGTTGAAAATTTGTGAAATGAAAATATCAGTTAACACCACTATTGTGGGGACAAATATCAGCCGGATGAGTTGGACACGCAGTGCGACATTGGGGTGGGCAAGGGATTAATTAGGGCGAGGCCGTTACTTGGGTGCGCCAAGTAGGCAAGGAAGCAGCAAGAGGGATGGTCAATTGATGGTGGGAACCATCGACTACATCGTTAAAAGTGAACTGTGGCCGGCTTGGCCCGGCCCCGCGGCATTAAATTAGCCGTAGCGGGTCCGCCAAAAGGGGGTGGGGGGAACGTGGCGGACCTTTAAGCCCCCAAAAGGCGCTGTGATCGGTGGCGACCCTTGGCATCGGCGCCGAAGGCTCGGAAACCCTTTGCCGATTGCAGCCCCACGTCCAGTCGACCGCTGCAGTCACATCTATGAGCGGATTACTTACCTTCCGGTGCCCGTTGCATGGCCAGCTTGAAGAATATTTAAATGCTTGTTTTGGAGTCGCCGGTGTCAAGAATCTTTGGCTGGTTTCATTCTTACTCTGATCACAAGCCCCTTTTAACTACACACAAGAATCTTTGGGCCATTCCTCTTCGGTTCAGGCTGCCACACCATGGCCAACATCTCATTAGATCGTGGGACCATCCTCCTGCTTGCAGTGGCTGCCGTAAGTGACTGCATAATTTCCTGTTCAATGTTGAACATCGTGAAATATGTTTGGTTTACTGACTTGTCTCCCCAGCTGCCCTGCGTTGCGATCATCCGCGGACTCTACTCTGCTTTTCTCCATCCTCTGGCTAAAGCACCGGGTCCGAAGCTCTATGCTTTCACCGATATCCCGTACCTATACCACCTTATCCGTGGTGACTGGCCGCACGTCCTGAAGCAACTACACGACCAGTACGGACCGGTCGTGCGGATTACACCCTTCCATGTCTCATTCACCACCGCCGAAGGCTGGAAGAAGATCTATGGGCACAAGAACAACGCAGCCAAGAATTTCCAGAAGGATCCTATAGCAAACGGTCAGAGCTTTTCTGGGAACCCACATATTGTCAATGCCAATGAAGAAGATCACAAGCGTATGCGGCGTCTGCTGTCGCATGCCTTCTCAGAGGCAGCGCTGCGGAAGCAAGAGGGGGTTATGAAACCTTATATCGATCTTTTCATATCACAGCTGGAGGAAAAGTCCAGGCGCGGGGAAGTTATCGACGTTGTGAAATGGTTCAACTTCACGACGTTTGACCTGATAGGAGATTTGGCCTTCGGCGAGCCCTTCGGCTGCCTGAAAATGGGCGGGTACCACCCTTGGGTCTCCATGATATTCGAGAGCGTCCGCGTTAATGTGATGGGAGAGGTCTTCCGACGCCACCCTTCCCTCAACCCGCTGCGGAATTTTGTCATCCCCCCGAAGCTGCAGCAGAGCCGGCGGGAGCACTGGGAGCTGAGCGAGAAGACAGCGCTGCGGCGCCTGGATACCAGGGACACCGTGCGGGAGGACTTTATGTCCTACATCCTCCGACAAGAGGGCGACAAGGGCATGAGCAGGGCCGAAGTGGTCGAGAACTGCAACATCCTGATCCTCGCGGGCAGCGAGACCACGGCCACTCAGCTAAGCGGGACCACCTTCTACCTCTTGTCGAACCCGGATGTATACAACAAGTTGGCCAGCGAGGTCCGTGCTGCGTTTGCATCCGAGGACGAGATCACCATGGTTGGTGTCAACAACCTCAAGTACATGCTCGCGGTCTTCGAGGAAAGCTTTCGCATGTGTGAGTAGTCCCTGGAGCCTGGGCATTGATGACAGATTGCTGACTGGCAGGAATTAAGATCCTCCTGTACCCATCGGCTTGCCCCGAATTGTTTCTGAGGGAGGTGAGGAGATTAGTGGTTATTATATCCCGCAAGGCGTGAGTCAGCTCGAATTCTGCACTCTAAACATGGCATCCAGGTTCGGCTGACCGGCACATTGCCCAGACTACTGTATCGGTGCCGCAGTGGTCATCTTACCAATCCGAGCGCAACTGGAATGAACCAGAAAAGTTCATCCCTGAACGATGGCTCGGAGACGAGCGGTTCGTTAATGACAACAGGGAGGTTCTGCAACCTTTTTCTACGGGACCACGCAACTGCATCGGTAAAAAGTAAGTAAATCATTGGCCCATCATGCTCATTCCTTCAGAAGAAGAAAAAAAAAAACGTGAGAGCTGACGTCGTAATAACGTAGTCTTGCGTATGCGGAGATGAAGCTCATTCTCGCGCGCCTGCTGTGGAAGTTCGACCTGGAGTTGATGCCTGAATCCAAAGATTGGAAAGACCAGAGGATCTGGACTCTTTGGGATAAGAAGCCGCTCAAGGTAAAGCTGAGAGAGGTAGAGAGGCCTTGAAGTGTCACCAGAGGGATCAGAGAAAGGGCCTTGATACTCACCCTTAACATCCCAGGTGCACTGGGGCGCGACTGCTAGCCACACGCTGTAGCCCGTCCGGCCAAAAGACCTTAATGCCCAATCCGGGTATTGGTTATTCCTAACAGTATATAAGAGCCGTACCGTCACACCCGGCCCGGATTCCGCCACCCCTATTGGAATATGGTTCTGTTGGATCGCACATAGTCCCATTAGCTAGGCTGGCTAACTAAGCCAGGGGCTTAGCCGAGGGCACAGCTGAGGAAGGGTATTATCTTCCTCAGCATAGCAAACGTCTCCGCTTCTTCCAGATATAGAATATAGATAGAATTAAAATAGACTGTGGGCCGCTGGTTCAATTGTTAGCCGTAGACTTTATATACTTATTAATTATCAACCCCCAGCAGCCAAGGGATCAGTGGAGCGGGCCATAGACCGAAGCTTACGAGGAATCAGCGGTAAAGAGGGCGACAACGAAGAGGGAGACGAGGAGGTAGACGAAGAGGGCAGCAACAAAGATGACCAATCCGGCTTTGAGAATTCTGAACTGACCAATCCTGCTTAAGATAACTTTCGGGTGAATTAACTGGGTTAATAACGCTACGCGGGCCATATCCCTCGCAAGCTCGGTCTATGACCCGCTCCGCTGAACAAACTAATAACCAGACCCCCACGTACGTACGTACTACCGCCATGTGGCAAAGGCCACCCAACAACTCCCCTGATTCCGCCAGCCGAGTTGGGCCAGTCAGAACTGCACACGGTCGAGGATAGCATTCACGAGATCCGTAATTATGGTGGCAGATGTTGCAATTTACCAGAAGTAGTAGTCCTCCACCGCCCTTCGATATTCCTCTTCAAAATGATACGCATTCTTTCTCCGCGTTGAACGATGTGACGCGAGGTTGGAAGCGCCACTCGTGTCTACTTAGGTAAGGTACCTAGGCAGACTCAACGAAGATGACGGAAATCAGGTCCATTGTGTCTCGGGTGGGAAGGGCAAGAGACCTGGACTCACGAGACCTGAACTCACATGATACACAATGGATTCAGTAATAGTGGCGCATTTTACTGTTGGTTCGTGTTAAAACATTTGTCGGGGTCACACCAGCCAGCCTCACGGCCTTATGTGGCTGTTTTTTTGGGCCTGCTTGGCCTGAGTGGCCTATAAGGCGGCCTGGGCAAGCATCACTGCAACCAACTTATTGCCCCAGCCCTATAGGGCAAGGCGGCCTGGTTCGGTGTCACAGGCCTGCGTGATTGCTGGCCACGAGTGACCCAAACTTGACCTTGGCATATGAAACAGCAGCCCTCGACCGGATTCTGTCGCAGGACGTTTCCACCCCGAACGAAGAGGTATAAAGTGATTTTGTGTACCTAGGTAATGGATGGTTGTCAATCTTGCCATGGACAATACGCAGCAGCACCGAAACATCCTCGTAATCTCTCATACTCAGCAACAATTTACCACACGCAATTTCGTCAAAAAAAAAAAAAACTTATCACGCCGTGTGTGAAGCTGACGCATCCGATCATCTCCGTTTGCTGCCGCTGTCAACCAGGCGCCTCAAGTCACCGATCCACACATATTTGGAGTTAGCGATCTGACTTAGAGACACCTACGGGGTACCCTAGCTCCTGGGCTGTTTGGGCATACTCCGCCTTCTGCAAACATTTCCGTCAAAAAAGAACGCCAAAAATAAGAATTTATCTTTAAATTGGAAAACTGCGAAGATGCCTGCAAGGAATGCGGCTCCCACTGTGGCTACGAACCAGCAACAAGCTACTCCGAGGATGCGTACAAGCAATACGTCCCCCACTGTCGCTACGAACCGGCAACAAGCAACTACGAATACGACTACAGACAATGCAGCTCTCAATGTGAATAAAAACCAGCAACAAGTGACACCGACACCCGGGCCTACTGCAGTGCCCAAGAAAAGCGTCCTTGCCCTCTTCAATAACGACCTCCCCGACTGGGACAACGTTGCTGTATTCCTCCTCTTTGCGACGGTGGTCCAGCACCTAGAGAAAGAATTCGGCAAAGACGCCGTTAAGAAATGCTTCCTCCTCGAGCTGCACAAAGTCAACCTCGGGATCAAGCGTATCCAGGGCAGCAGGATCGGGGATGTTCTTATTCCCATGTTCAGCATTCTCTTCGGAGGACCGGGGAAACCGGGCCTCGTCGACACGAAAACGTTTAGTGGCGACGTCAGAAAACACGTCGATCTAGTCCTTGCGAGGCGCGCTGTGTCAGCGGGTTGTGCCTCTACATTCATGCGAGCAGACCTCACCGTGGAGTTGGTGGATGCAATTGTCGGCCACAAACAGACCATGACGAGGCTCATAAGTGACCTCGAGAGCAATAAAAACTTTAAGCCCGGCCAAGAGTTTCCTGGGAAATGCTCATGTGGGAAGGCGAACCGTTGTGGCGCTTGCGAATACATCAGAGAGCAACTGATGACCTGCGTGCGATCCAAAGATCCCAAGGACCTGGAGGGTTCTCTACTCGCAGGGAGGTTTTATGCTCAGGACTACCTCAGGGTACTGGAGGAGCACAAGTTCCTTAACAAGGGTGACAAAATCTACCTGGATTATGGCGGCCTATCTGGCCTTACGGCACCCCTAGAGGCCCGCGTGGAGCACCCTGGGCACTTCGTCAATCACCCAGAGTTGGTAAAGTACTACAAAGAACAGATGGAGTCGGAACCAAGCGAAGAGCAAAGACGCAAGAATATGAGAAACCATATGCGGCAGATGTTGGATTCCGAATATTCAGAGTACCAAAAGAGGATAGACTACTCTACAATTTCTGGTCCAGGAAGGTACAAGACGATAATCGACGCGGGGAAAGAAGCCAAGAAGATATTCTTCTTTGGTGGCTCATCCATGACCCTACTGAACGCACTCATCTCTGCTGGTCTCAAGGACAAGATTGAATTTGTCGGCCAGGGTGTAAGTATCCCTCGTCCAGTACCTTCGCCTGCCTGCTAGTTACTAACAACTCGTAAACAGGGTGTCATAGACCAGACCATGACCCTCACGGGCAACAGCTTCAACTGGGATCTGAATCCCACCGCGGCCTACGGCGTCCTGCATGCGCAGGCGGACGCAGCCACCAACATCCCCGAGTTCATGCTTGGGAGCACAGAGCTGGGCAAGAAAAGGGTATTTCAGGGCGAGAATCTGGCCGGGGTTTTCGCCGGCGGCCGTCGCAATGATCGCCTCGGCCGCCGTATTGTCGGTTTCGGAATCTCTGCGGCCAAGAGCAACATTGAGAAGTTCATTCTGGACTGTCAAAAGGTCGACAAGTCCAATGCGACCAAAAAGAATGACAAAACCAACCCAGGGCAGGCTAAACTGCGTGCGGAGGCCAAAGGGGCTCAAGACCTATATGTGGAGTATCTGACAGACGCTCGGTACCAGGTCATGGGCGCCGACCTCGCCGCGTTCCTCGCGGCCTACTCAAAAAGCTTCCGCAAAGATCACTGCAGAGAAACAAAACCAAAATACTATTTCATCAAGAAACATGGCGGGAATGCGGTGGAGCGTGCGAGGTTCAGCGACGAAGCGAAGGCGAAGGAAGGGGAACAGTGCTTGACGCTTCACAGCAGCGTGACGCTGTTCATGCCTCAAACAGAAGACAGGGTGACCGTGACGCTGACGAAAGAGATGATCAAAGAGGTCAAAGATGCCATGACGGAAAAGGTCCGCGCCGCCCTCCAACCAGTTGAGAGTGGGAACAAAGTTGACCCCACGGCGAACAAGCGGCCGGCCAACAACCCCAAGCCCAGCTCGAATCCTGCCCAACGCAATGCCAATGGGGCACATGCCGTGAATGGGCCCGTGGCTGTGCGGGGTGGAGCGAACAACAATTCAAATCCTGCCGTACGTCGCAACCCAGACTCCGATTCCGGGTCCAGGGACGACAGACGAGCCCCGCCGGGCTCAGCTGGCGCGCCACAGGCCAGGCATACTAGTACCGGCTCTCCTTCAGCAGCTGGGCCAACACCACCCGTCCAGGCACGCGACAGTAACAAACGCCTAGGCAAAACCACACCCCAGGGACATACTAGTACTGCTTCTCCTTCAGCGGCTGGGCTAACAACTAGACCTGCTGGCGGCACGCCCGTCCGGGCCACCGAAAGTAAGACACGCCTAGGCGAAAACCCAGTTAACGGACAGGTGGGCTCCAGTGCTGCGAGCAGGAGGCAGACCCCGGGGGGCACCCAGGACTCCCGTGCCCGATCCAGTTGAGCATGTCAGGCTTGGGAACATTGATGGCAATTCTTGGACAGCCTGTATGCTGGAAGCTAAGAGGGAGTATTCCTGTAAAGATTAAAACTAATAATTGTAGTTAGTAGAAGGAATTAGAGCTGATAGCCTATGTGAAAGAACTTGTATCCCAACATTTCTCTGAGAAGCTGTAGTCCCCAAAAATCCCGTGGTCTGCAAGAAGCCATGATCATGATGGCCGTCAACTTCGACTTCCTAAAGCAACATGAGACGTCCCAGTGGATGTATAGGGTCGGAATTTTCAGGAAGGCTACAGGGCAAGGAACATCTTACTATCGACACAGACACAACTGGTGTATATGACAGTGGTCGACGCGATCTCAATGGCTGCCACAAGGGGGTGGTGGACAAATGGTTTACGCACAATAGCTGGATTCACAAACCCCGCTTGTGCCACATCCGAGGCCATCAACCACCTCATCAACCATATATCTCAGCCTATCGGGACAATAGCAGCTGGAAAATGACTGATCCACGGCAACCATCCTCCCGACATGGATACGAATCTCGCAGGCATGCTGTTATCTATGGCTCATAGGACATGCACAGTGGAGCAAGATAGGTTGCATGCCATCATTGGAATGTAGAGGATGCAGATATAGAGGTGGGTTATCACACCTCACTTGGGAATCGCCTCAGGGCTTTGGCATGGCATGGTATCATAGAAAGTCGCATCTTGTTTGCAGACAGCATCAGCAAGACTCCGAACGAATGCTGGCTTCGGGCGTTTGCGGAAGGCAGAGTGAAAGTGACGACAGCCTCGGGCGTTGACGCTTGAATGATTAACCCTTTGAGCAACGGGAGAGTCTAGGCTGAAGCTCGAAAAGTGATGTGGAAGATTGATAAGGATGTATTCATTATGTCGGGTTTTGAGAAAGCGAGATTGTGTTATATTGACCCGAGTGAGGGAGATCGTGTTACCGCGAAGGACACTTTCCTCATTATTAAGGGAAGTGACGGAAATGGCGAGGGACTGTTGATAGCTGGCAGAGCATCTGCCAGTGGTCGAATCCTGCATCCGAAATGGGTAAAGTGAACCTTCTGAAGAGATGGCAGCTGCTTAAACAGATTTAAACATGGGAAGTCGAAGATATCAGTCGAGTAATCGTTGCAGAAGTATTTACCCGTAGTAATAACTCCAAAAAATAAAACAGCCTCTTTTTATATCATACTTATACTTACGTATATTAATAATAGAACCCTTAGTCTGTAATACTTAAATAGTTATACGGTCTATCCGTTAATGCTTCAACCAGAGGATAGTATAGATATTTCATAATAATACTTAGAAGAAAGAAATAGAGTATCCCAATAAGAAGGCCGAATATTACTCTCTTGCTTTCTATGTTATATGTCAAGGCGGTTTTAGCTGGGAACCAATGCCAGAGACAACGCTATTGAGCACGCAGAGGGGTCAAATCACTGAAGCTCAAAGCATACAGAGTCAGAAAGATTGCTGTGGATCGCAGGATAAAAGTGTCTCCGTTCTTCTTTGGAGTGGATAAGGACCGTAGATCTATCGACGCTGACAACGAAACAGAACAGGCATGGACATGGATAAGCCGGATGGAATGGCCTCAAGACATCGAGAAGCGCATGAAAGCCAGAATCATGAAACTGAGGTGGGCAGAAACGGCCCAGATAAAGGCCTGGGCTACGGGTTTGTAGGTACCAATTCCCGATCGAGGATCATTATGCCTTGGAGTTGTACTTGACGACCATCATTTGCTGTACTGCAACAGCAAGGCTGTGCAGGTTTCCCGCGCCCGTAATCTTCATTGTAGGCAAATCAACACCCAGCCACTGCCTGATCCAGGCTCTTATTTCTATGCCTATCAGCGAGTCCATACCAAGATCTGTGAGTCGAGCTTGGAGGTCGAGACCGGCATCTGGTTTCAGTTGAAACTTGCATAGCGCTTTCCCAATCTGTGTCGCTATGAATACCGTCGCCTCGTCAGACTGGAGCGTGACAATGTTGGAGCGCAGCTCCCTAACTGCGCGGCTGAGCTCCTCGTTGGACGTCAGATCGGAGCCCGAGGAGGTAGCAGAGTCACCCGGCTCAAAGTTCCGCATAGCCAGCATTCGACGATCATTCTTCCATGGGATACGGCACGTCTCTGATGTCAGCGGTATGGTAGATCGCATCCCCATGGCCAGGAGAGACGGCTGTACGCGACCGGTGGGGGCGGTTCGAGCACCGCCCGGCGGCTCCATCAACATGCTTTCAATACAGTCCAGGAGCTCGGCTTCCGTGTTGAACCATTGGCCCGTCGCCTTGGCTGAGTCGGCCGCCTCAGGCCGGTCAGCGACGTAGCCTACATCGCTAATGAAACCAACGTTGAGCACACTAGCAGCCAGGCCCAAGCTGCGCCTGTACGCGGCAAAAGCTTCCATGTACGCGTTTCCGGCGTGGTAGTTGGCCTGTCCCCACCAGCCTCCTGTGGCAGCAGTAGAGCTGAAGAGGAAGAAGAAATCAAGCGGGGCCTGGGGCTGTAGCTTCAAAAGGGCGTCGTGGATGTTCCGGGTCCCGTCGATCTTGGGCCGCGATGCCGTGAGCCAGCCGGCCCACTTCATGCTGAGAAAGCTGCTGTCCTGGAGAGCCATGGCAGCGTGCAGCACGCCCCCAACCGGCGCCCGGGCGGTCCTGATGGCCCGGGCAACATCGTCGTACTTGGCGACGTCGCCGGGCACGAACACGGCCTTGCACCCCATAGCCGCGAGCTCCGTTGCGAACTGGGTGTGTTCTGGCAGAGAGCCCGCGGAGCGCGACAGGATGAGGATCTCCTTGGCCCCCCTTTCCACAAGCCACCTGCTTATTCCCGTACCTAGGGAGCCCAGGCCTCCGGTAAAGAGATATGACCGATCTTGCCGCAGCTTGAGCGTCTTATAGATGGGATCGGTGGGAAGCGCACAGGCAGCAGCACCCTCTGGCATCGTGACGACGAGCTTGCCTATGTGCTGGCTCTTTTGCATTTGTCGGAATGGCTGGGAAATCTCCATGGCCGAGAAGGTAGAATCGATCCAAGGCTTCACGGATCCCTGGGCCCATAGTTCCATCACCCGCTTCAGAATGCCTCCTACGGCCTGCGGCTTCCGGACCCAGAGGTGCGTCAGGTCGAGGCCGACAAAGGTACGGTTCAGTTCGAACTGCTCCATGGCCAGCCTCGCGTGGCCGAGAAAGTCCCTGCGGCCGAGCTCGACGAAGGTGCCGAACTCGGCCACGCACTGCCAGGACGCGTGGAGCTGCTCTCCCGAGAGTTGGTTGAGAACTATGTCAACGCCACGACCCTCTGTTTTTGCCATGATCTCTGGCACAAACTTCGAGTCACGAGAGTCAAAGATGTGGTCCGGGGGAATCTGGAATTCCTTAGCCAGGAATTCTCTCTTCTTTTGATTGCCGGCAGTACAGTAGATCTGTTCCAATCAACGTCAGCTGTGGTCCTTCGTGTCTCGTTGTCAGGGCAGACAAGGGTACGGGGACAAGCGTTCAACTTACATCGGCTTCTAGCATCTGGGCGAGCTGGAGTGCTGCCATGCCTACGCCTCCAGCGGCCGATTGGATCAAAATACTCTATATTAAAGACCCATAGCATTAGTTATTGACCAGAAGAAGCGTCTTTGGGTATCAGACACAGGTGATCGGGGCTGTCATTGCATACCATTCCTCTGCTGGCCTTGGCCAGGTTGAATAGCGCATGGAAAGCGGTGCAGTACGCGATGGGGATGCTGGCAGCCTCCTCGAAACCCATCTTGTCTGGAATCTTGCAACATAAATGCTGTGTCACAGTCTTGGTGTTCGTGAAAGAACCGCTCGATATGACGGCGACGCGATCACCCACCTTCACCTTGTCCACGTCCGGCCCAACGCCTCTGATAATGCCAGCACACTCTAGACCGAACCCAGCATCAATGGCAGCCGTGTCGGTGATGATACCTTGCGCAATGAGGACATCCTTGTAGTTCAGGCCGACGGCTTTCACATCGACCATGACCTCGCCGCTGTTGAGTGCTGGAGCCATGAGAGGCTTCCAATAGAGCGTATCGGTGAGACCCGACTTGCGCTGCTCCAACTTGCGCACAGCCATCTCCGCCGGCATCTGCTGGGATTCCCGGGCGAGGTCGACACGGCGATAGCGGCTGGCAAGAAACTTTCCGTCCATGTAGGCCCACTCGTACTCAGGGCTGGCGTCTGGCTCATCCGAGATACGCTTCTCGAACTCGGAGTACACCCTCAGGATGGCCTGAGCCGCTGCTGTCGTGGAGAACCTGTCGAGTTCGAGGGTCGCGAAATCGAGGCCCAGCTCTGTGCGCAGCACGCGAGCCACGCCAAACAGCGGCGCGTACTCGGGTTCCACTGTCTGGCCGACTTGACATGGGCCGGTGAGCCAGAGAATACCACACCGGCCGTCGTGGGCTTCCTTGATAAATCTCTGGAAATGAGCAAAATCCTGTTCAGGGAGTCCAGAGAAGAAGGGGGAGGATATGTCGACGACGGAGATGATGTCCTGGCCCGGAGGAAGCCTTGCCGTGCTGTCCTCCAGGATATGTTCATCGACCTGGTAGCCGGCCTCCTGCAGAGCAGCGCAGATGTCCTTGGCTTGCTGGCCTGCGCGTTTCAACAGCGTGACCTGGCTTGATCTGGTCGGGGACGTCGCTGCTAGCGGCCGACAGAGGATGTTATTATTTGTATAGCCGTCGAAACTGTTCGTGATATTACCAAACCCAGACGCCGAAAGCTCCTCCTCCCAACGCTCGAAGCCGACATGGGGCCTGGAGACTCGGCCGTCAGCCTCGCCAAGCCACCAGCCTGGTATGACACCGAAACAGTGATTAATCCACGTCGTTACGGGGGAGATTTCTTGCAGCAGAAACCAGCCCTGAGGGTGCACTAGTTTTCTAACGTTGGTCAGTGACTGGTGCAGGTTGGGCGTGGCATGTATGACGTTCCACGCAATGACGAGGTCGTATGATTCGGCCTTGAAGCCTTGCTCCAGGGGATCTCTGCTGACATCGAGCACGGCAAACTCGAGTCCCGAATACCCCTCGAACCTCTTTCTCGCTTCAGCAAAAAAGCCGCTCGATATATCAGTATATGTGTAGGATTGATACATCCTCTCCCCATTAACCGATGTCAGGCTTCGCAGCGTACTGGCCGTGGCGCCCCCCGTTCCAGCACCAATCTCCAGTACCCGGAGGTTTGGCTTTTTGTGCCCAATCAATGACAATAGTGCCGAGGAATCCGTGTCTAGGAGCAGGCAGTCGTAGACGCGTTGCAGGACACCGTCCTCCATGAGGAGCTCAAGCTCGGTGGTACTACCATTGATGATATCCTTGCAGCTGGTGCTGACACGCTGGATAGCAGTTGCCGGGGCGTGAACCTCGCTTCCTTGGAGCTGCTTGAAGAGAGACGAAAGCATTTCGTCCCGCCGCTCGGCCGTCATGGTGACGAGCTCGGCAGCGTCAGGGACGCCTGCACAACTGAGCGAGCCAGAGGCAAATTCGGAGAACGTGTCCTGGAGCCACTTTATATATCTGGCCAGGTGGTCGCGGCTTGGCTGAGGAGCACGGCGCACGTTGTCGAGGGTGCGGGCCAGTGAGAGCAGGTTGAATCGATCCAGAAGCCGATACAGCTCAGCCTTCTCAGCGGATATGGCTGGAGAGATGAGAGAGGACGGGTCGATAAACTGAACGTCCTCTCGCCACTCCAGCTGGGCAGCTCCGTGCTGGTTTGTCTTGGCCCCGCTCTGTTCGCTGATCCTCGATAGCTGCCAGCCCTTGGAACTCACAACAACGTTTTGACCATCAACGGATGCGAAAACACTGCCGAAGAACGCCCCAGATCTCTGCTCCGTAACCTCTGCCAGGAACTTCAACTGCTCGGCTCCGCGCGGGGGAGGAGTAAAGGTGAACTCATCAACATAAGCAATGAGGGCCAGTGAGTTTCGATTTCTCGTCAGGCCGTATGCGTCAGCCACGTATAAACTCTGAACGAGACGATCCAGAACCCCAGGGTGTATAGAGTAGTACTTTTCCTCTCCTGGAAAGAGGTCAAGCCGCAAGGCTGCCGCGACCTTGGGTGTCAAAGGGTCGGCGGTGATGTCCATCATGCCACTGAAGCGGGGGCCATACTCGAGGCCAAGGGATCTGAACTTGCGATACCAGGAAACGGAAGAGCACACCCTTGAGAAGACACTATGGGTGACTTCAGCACTGGGCCCTTCCAGGCTATTATTGTCTGGCTCTCTGTCGTCGCCACGGACCTTGCCAGATGCATGCTTGATCCAGCTCCCGTCCCCGTAGCTTGAAATGGTGAAGTCGTACCAATCTGAGCTGAGTGAGTCGGTGAGTCCAATCTGGGTTAGTTCCGTGATGATTTCCGTTTGGTTTTCGTAGGTCATGGGCAGAGGAGCCCTGAAGTGCACCTGCTTGCAGGTAAAGCTGGCCTTTCCCCTAAGCTGTCGGATAGCCTCCCCAGCCATACACAGGTAAGAGACTCCCGGCAGGATGACAGTCCCCTCAACCTCATGCTCTACGATCCAAGGCACATCCTCGAGACGTAACAAATTTCGCCAGGCCGGATTTGCGCTCGTGCTCTGTGAGATCCGACTGCCGAGGAGTTCATGATGAAGGAATTTACGAAGACGGTACTCCTCGGCGAGCCTAGACTCATGCCAAAGCGGTTCTTCATAATACCAGGGGTACGACGGCAGGTCCGTGAGAATGCTTCCCTTCTCTATCACGCGGTCCAGAGCCACTGGCTGGTTATGCAGCCACAGTTCGCCCACAGCACGAAGTAGCTCCTCATGTGAGTCCCTTCCGCGGGTGAGGACGTTGATGTACTCGGCGTTGGCCTTCTCAGCCACCAAGGTCTGGCGGATGGGACCTGCAAGCGCCGAGTGCGGGCCGATCTCAAGGAAGATCTTTTCCGGCCCCAGGTCGTGTATTGCCTTGGACACGGCCCCACTGAATAGGACTGGCGACACCAAGTTCTGAACCCAGTAAGCTGGACCGAGATCAGCCCCCTTGGTGATGGCACTGTTCACGACGCTTGAGATGAACGGCGTTCTCGGGTCACGAGGCCTCACGTGGGGCTCGAGAAGGTTGAGATATTGTGAGGAAACGGCCTGCATATGATGGGAGTGATAGGCCATGTCTACTTGTAGAGCCCTGGCAAGCACGTCCGGGTGTGTTTCCTTTATTTCCTTGACAACCAGGTCGAGTACTTCCTTGTCTCCGGTCAGCGTGACGCTATTGGGGCTGTTTTCGCACCCCACGAGCACGCCAGGCCTGAGATGTGGCGCGACCTGAGCCTCTCCCAGCCCGATAGCGGCCATGCCGCCGGCTGAGCCTTGTACAGCCCCCAAAACCTTTCCACGATAGTAGGCGATAATGATAGCCTCGCGCTGAGTGATTGCTCCGCAAGCGTATGCCGCCGCGATCTCTCCTGACGAGTGACCCAGCACTGCCCGCGGCTTGATGTTATATGTTTCCAAGAGATCAACGAGGGCTATTTGGAGCGCCGCGCAGCAAACCTGTGAGAATTTCCCGCCGTTGATCTTGGATACCTTTTTGGGTGCCAGAATCTGATCTATTTCATCAAAAATTTTAGCCGTGGTCAACTAGTAAGCCGGGCTGGCCGGCGATATAGCTCTCCAACGTACCTGTCAGCTTCCATTCGGGAGCATCTGGTAGCTTTTGCAGCATGCTTTCCATCATTACTAGTGATGCTTTGAACGAGGGAACGTTCTGTATAAGAGATTTCCCCATTTGCGCCCACTGCGCGCCTTGTCCGGTGAAGGCAAACACCAGCTGTGCAGGTTCGTAAAGACCGTGACGAGTCGACTTGAGGACTGCCAAGTCATCAATACCGTTGGCCACGCAGCAAGCACGGTGGCTTAGTGTCTCCCGTTTCATGGCCAGAGTATAGGCCATATGGCTTAGTCGGTCTGGGTGGGTGAAGAGATAGGCCTGATGGCGGTTCACCATCTTCTCAAGGGCCTGTGGATGCTTGGCGGAGAACAGAACAAGCTTAGGAGACTTCAAAGCGGTCAGTACTTCCGCAGGGAGACTGGCATCGCTCCATTTGTCCGTGCCTTTGCCTTGAATTCCCACGTGGCTGGCGGAGGCAAGCAGGGCGTAGGCGTTGGAACCGCCCACTCCGTAGGAGCCAACACCAACCACCCTATCTCTTCCTTTTGGCCAAGGAATCGCCTCTGTGGGGACTTTGAGATTGTAGCGATCGAATGGTATCTTTGGGTTTGGGGTTTTGAAGTTAGTGTTGGGTGGAATAATATCGTTCTCCAGCGCAAGCGTCATCTTCAGAACACTGGCGAGGCCGGCGGCCCCTTCGACGTGGCCAATGTTGGTCTTGACCGAGCCAATGTAGACGCCTCCGTGATTTCCAAAGACGCGTCCCACTGCTTCACACTCAAGAGGGTCACCAACAGGCGTCCCTGTCCCGTGACACTCCATCATTGCCGTCCTTGAATAGTCCTTGATGCCTGCGAGCTCATGAGCCCTGCGGATCAAGTCCTCCTGTGCTACTGGATTGGGGGCCGTCATGGTCGAAGACTTTCCACTAGAATTGCTGGCTGTGGATAGGACGACCGAACGGATGGGATCGCCGTCTCGGACTGCATCGCAGAGTCTCTTGACGTAGACAGCTACCACGGCCTCTCCACGCACGAAGCCGTCTGCCTCAGCATCGAATGCCTTGCACGTCCCTGACGGAGATAGGACGTTGTGATCGTTCATCGTAGCCGTGAGCGTGGGGGAGTATATAATGCTCGTACCCGCCACCACTGCTGCTTCACAGTCCCCATGGATTAGGGCGTGGCAAGCTTGGTGTAGACCCAACAGTGAGGAGCTACACGCTGTCCGGACCGTCACGCTCGGGCCCATGAAGCCAAACTCGTAATGAATCCGGTCTGCGGGCATGAAATCCATGCTGTTGAGGAGGTTGTACGGGTGAACAGCCTGCGGGTCCGATGCATCCAGCTCAGCCCGGTCGCCACCAAAGCTGCCAACCCAGACGCCTATCTTTCTCCCTCGCATCTCCGAAGGCTTTTGTCCCGCTCTCTGGAGAGCTTCGTAGACGACCTCCAGGGCCAACCGCTGCTGTGGGTCCAGAGTCTCCAACTCTTTCTTGGTCATGGACCAGAAGGAAGCGTCGACGTTCTTAAGGTCGATGCTGCTGTCCAGGAAATACCCATACTCACTGGGCACATGTCTCTTCTTCTTCGGCGCATACCACGCCTCGACGTTGTAGCGGTCCTTGGGGACTGGGCAGCGACCGTCGCGTTTATTCACAAGCATCTCCCAGAAGGCTTCGGGATCAGTGATACCGCCGGGTAGCCGCATAGCCATCCCGCAAATAGCCACCGGCTCGATGAGAGCCGTGTTCGCATCGCTAGGAACATCAAAATAGCTACTCGAACCATTCAAATTGTCGGTGATGCTACTTCCATCAATGCTGTTCCCATTGATGCCGTTGACATGTATGCCGCTGCCGTTGCTGCCATTGGCACTTGGAAGCGGTTTTTCGTCGTAGTACGTCGGTATGTCTGATAACATCTCTTGGTGATTTCGCTGGCTTTCCTGACTCTACTGACTCTGACGGGCTTCAACGAAGTGAGAATGTCTTGGACTCAGAAATAAAATACTTGACTTGAGCTGGCTACAAGATTCCTAGAGTTATTGAGTCACCACATATGCAGCTAGTTTTAAGGTTGGAAGTAATACATGGATAATTTCCCACAGGATCCCCAAGTTGGCATGATGGCAATCGGGGCTCGCTCCGGCCTCCTCACCACTCGTGCGAAACTAATATTCGGGCAGGCCCACTAGGGCTAGTAGTACTTCCTCAGCCAACACAGCCAAATGACTATATACAAAACGCGCGGATCCGCTAAACTCTCAGGGGTGCCCTTTTTTTTGTACGATATCATAGTACTTCTACCTTGCAATGTGCTACCTGGCGGGTCCAAAACACTCCATAAAAAAAGTATATTCGTAGAATGCCTGCGTGTATTGCGAGTATGTTCACTTAGTGTATGCTATAGGTGGTTAAACAACCACTTACTAGGAAGTTTCTGTTTAGTAAAGGTCAAAACCTTCTCTCATTACCCTGTAAACTAGTCATCAAATGGAACCTATGGCGAGTCTCCTGATTTTTAATGTTCAGACGCTTTTAGGGTGTGCCGACGGGATCGCCGGTCGTATGTTGAAGTGCCGGTGTGCTTGTGATCGCTGGCTAAGATTTCCCCTAGGTGAACCTTAAACCGCTACATGTATGAGGCACGAACCACTTCAACTCGGACCCTCTCAAGATGGCAATAGCCCGTAAGCTTATATGATTTCGCTCTGTGTCAGGGGCTCGAACCCCAGTCACTGTCTGAAAGATCTGTCCCACCCGAGGGCACTACCTATCACATACAGCTTACCCTATGCCGGTTGAAAGAAGCACACGAAATACAAGGTCCGGTAGACTGAGTAATATAGTTGAGCCGACAGGCTACTCTTTTTTTCGTCCTCGGGGCGCGGTATCGTGGATTTGGTCGTCGGGTCGTTCAACCCCGTACCACAAAGTACCTAGGTACCAAGACTTCGGTTGCCGTTTAGAGAGCCCTGAGTGATCGGCGACGCATAGGGGTGGAGATACGCTATCCCGAGATCCTTTGAGTTTCCGAGCATCTATTGTCCCATGTATTTGTTTGGATCAATACCAAAGGGTTTAGTTTTGGTGTCAAGCGCTGGGCCATTCCAAATGAGTGCTCCATGCAATCAAGTGTCCTCTTCTTACTATTGTTTGAGTTATTGCGGCACCCTCCTGTCCATTTAAACTTCATTCCCTGTATTGCTTGTGCGTCATCCATAGCTCAACACATCTATGATCATGAAAGACAACACTCTGAACGACCACATGCAAAATGGCCACACGCAAAATGGCCACACGCAGAACGGTCATGCGCGGAACGGTCATTCTGGCACAGAGTCCTGTCACTCACCAGTTCCTGATCTTTGGATCACCGGCATCGGCTCGCAGTATCCTCCATATTTGATCCCACCTGAGAAATTTGTCAGCTGGGCTAAGAGATACCATGATATCGAGAAACCGGTGTAAACGACGATTCTTCCACTTTTGATTTTGACAAGGCCAAAGCTGACATATAGCCTGCAAAACCAGACTCTCCAGGCTGCTCAAGCTCACAATGAACAGTGGGATCCAGACGCGTGCCTCATCGATGGATTTTGAGACCGGCTTCGGTTGCCAGCCGGAGGTCCCAACCATTGAGCAACTTGATTCGCGGTTCCGCCAGGTCGGTGTTGACCTGACCGTCCAGGCGTGCCGAAAGGCTATACGTGACTGGGGCGGTGAAGCAGAAGAGATTACGCATGTCATTGGAGTCACCGTCGGTTGCCTGAGCCTTCCCGGCTACGACTATCTGGTGGCCCGCAAGCTCGGATTGGGCTACCATGTCGAGAACATGTTTTTGAACGGCATCGGCTGCGCAGGCAGCGTCGCCCTGATGCGAGTAGCCGCCAGTGCCGCCATGGCGGCGACGGCTCGAAAGAGGCCCGCTCGAATTCTTTGCTTTGCATCTGAGGTCTGCACCATGTATCTGAGGCACCAGTACGCTGAAGCTGAGGTCGCTACTGATATTGAGAACATGGACATCGCGGGCGCCATCTTCGGCGATGCGGCATCAGCGTTCATCTTGTGTAATGAACTCGGATTAGATGACCCGGACCAGGCCAAGTTCCAGCTGCTCGAGTGGGAGCGCATGACCGTTCCCGCCACGATACAGCACATGGGCGCCTTGGTGAAACCGACTGGCTTCACGAGCATCATCTCGAAACAGATTCCGGATATCACCAATCAGGCGGTCCGGCCTCTATGGGACAGGCTGCTGCCTTCATACCGTGAAAAGGTCGGTCTTCCAGAAATCGACATCTGCGACTTTGACTGGGCGTTGCATCCCGGTGGAGAAGCGATCATCAACAATGTCAAGGACAGCATGGCTTTGACCGACAAACAAATCAGGGCTACTCGACAGATTTACAGGACCAGAGGCAATACTGGGAGCCCCACCACGATCTGTGTGCTCGACTTGCTCAGGAATATGGGCATAGGAAAGGACCATGTGGTTGCAGTCAGTTTTGGGCCCGGCGTGGCCAGCGAAATGGCCTTTTTGAGGCGTTGCCGAAGCGACGAATGAAGGCGCCGTAGTTTTGGTACTTGTTTGTCTAGTCGATTGGTTTATCTTAGAGCAGAGGCGGGTGTCGTTCAAAGTACCCTGATGCACCGAGCCGTCATAGCTTAGACACATGCGCAGTGCCAAAGATGAGCTTTCTACACGTATCTGTCGAGGCTCCAGCTTCTGGAGAGTAGGTACGGTTACAAGGTTCTAGCCACGTTCCAACCCGTGGAACTCGCGGTGACTCGCTGGAATACCAGACTCTCATTCTAAAATCGCATCATGTCTGTTTGTTGATTGGCTATTATATTTAAAGTCTATCGTTGTCAACATTATAGTAAGCTCGTTATCTAACGCTGGGTCTTCGAGTGTTTATGACTATATGAAGAGACCGTCGTAGCTCCTTTTTAAAACGAAATATGGTATTGCAGCCGCACTAAAACGGGACAAACTAGCCCTAAGTCATATTTCAACCTTCTCATCAGCCCTCGACAATGGGGCCTAAACTACGTCTCCTGCCCTGATAATGAGTTCAGATGTCGAGCACCGTTGCTCGCCTCAAGTCCCTCTTGAACTTGCCAGCATAAGTTCCCGGGCCAGCCTTGTGGATGACAGTTCTACCAAGTAGGTGTTAGTATTGGCATTTGTGTCCAAGTTTCACTCTTCCAGGTCTCTGGACTTGCCTATTGTCCCATATAATCAAGTCACCTGGATTATGCCACTCCACTTCGAGCTGATATTTAGCTTGAGTGGCATGCTGTAGGAGCTTCTGCTGCAGTTCCGCCATCTCGTCTTCTTCCGCCGGCGGACACTCGATGTGGTGCATATACAGCCCCACGTACAGATTAACTCGATTGGATCGTTGGTGTAGCTCAACTAGTCGGTGCTTAGCCATTGGGTAGGCTAGAGGGTCTAAGTCTTTGAACATGTCGGGGTTGCTTAGTTTCTGCGCATGTTGCCACGAGTGAACTCCAATATAGTTCCTGGACAGAAGCCTCTCCTTCAAACCCGGCTCGACCTCGTCCAAATCGTCAAAAGCGGTTCTTGTGTCAGAAAACACTGTATTGCCGCCAAGCCCTGGTGGTGGAATCTCGTACGCCTTAAGTAGACTCCATGATGCACGCTGTTGGCTGTATGCAAGATCAGGATGGAAGTAGGAGGATAGCCGAGAAATGTGCGCATCGGGCCCGTCGGGCGCAATGGGCTCTCCTGTCTTTGCATCGACGTTGCTGAGATCTGCGAGTTCGTGGGTCCCAATTCGTGTCTTCACATCACCGAGCACCTGCTTCATGCTGAAAAGGGGCCCGAACCGACGGGCCAGCTCGATATGGCTGGCGTCATCGAGACCAGTGTCACGGAAGACGAGTACGCCGTACTAGTGGTGGTGAGCTATGTATTCCATTTGAAGTGATGCCATGACTAAGAATGCCCCGTGTTTGAAAATGGCAATGGTAGAAAATTTGATCTCACCTTTGTGGATAGTGCTAGAATTTGCTCCCATACATTGTCAGAGACGGCTTTCGAGAGATCCACACCCGAGATTTCGGCGCCGAAATAAGGATGCAACTCCTCAATATTGAGCTCGGTAGGAGACTGGCTGGTAGTGCTTGTAAAGCTCCCCATGATTGGTTCTTCTGAGATGAACTTTAACTAGTTTTTGTGCGCCGGCTTCCGCTTGCGGTGTGAAGGCTGGAGAAGCAAAGGGAAATATAACGTTGCTTTTTCTAGCGCTTGCGACGTGTTGGGGTTCACCTCGGCAGTAGGGCTTGTGAATAATGGCTACAAAATCTTGAGTCCGGGTTACGTTGTAGATTTTACACTTGCCGATGCGTAATTCCCGAAGCTCGACAATTTGTTAGACCATATCGCCTATGTGACATTGTAAGTGGAAGCTGTGTCTCAAGTTTGACTAAATGTGGCATGTTATATGCATCTTGACAGCTCTGCAGGCATCCCAAACTTTAACTGACTCAATACTTTTCTATCTGTGCATTGGTAATTTCACCCACCAGGTAGCACCTTTGCCCGGTATGGCAACCTAAGTCACCTTTAGTGCGCAGGTGGAGACCTAACTTTTACGATGCCTGCAGGGGTCTTGCAATGGTCTACAACACATCTGTCGGAGGTCTGGTTTAAGCATGGAGGTAGTATATATCCGTAAGGACTGAGACCCGTACCATGGTATCAGGCAGCGGCTGGCTGTACGAGCTCCTACCTAGTACTACTCAATACTTTCTCATTTTCCCAGGAAAAGCCGAGGTTCCCACAAATTACTTTCCACGGTTCAGAGAGGCACAAAATGCGCGCAGGCAACCTAGCAATCCTCGGACACCTTGTCTTTGAGTCCATGGCATCCATGTCCTTCTTCCTCCAGCCACGCAAGCAACTGCTTGACCCGGCAGCCAGTGAGGAGGCAGTTTTGGTATGCCACAGCTACGCAGGCACGCTTCTTGCTACCGATGTGCTCTGCCTTCTCTCTCTCATTCGGACTGGTAGCGGAAAATTCGACGACACCAGCGCCATGATCGCGCAGTCTTTGGCTATCTATCACCTCTTCCCCATCAGACGGGCTTGGGCAAGGATTAAACGGCGTGGAGGCAACTACAGGCCCGAAGAGAAGATGGCAGGTGGTCCACCGGGGCATCTTATCATCCACAGTGTTTTGTTTGCAGCTCTGGTCTGGGCAGGTTGGCGTGGAAAAGAATGATATCGGTAGCGGGAAAACTAATTAGCCTAACTTTCGGAGGTGCCCTGCAGGTAGTTTTTCTCCGAGGTTCTATTTGGGTTGAGGCACCGTGATAGAGCCTTGGCTCGGAAGTGGGGCATCTTGCACATGGTCTGCTCTTTTGCGTGATTATGGAATTATTCAGCGACCTTTATTTATTGGCATAACCATCTCATTCTTCAGATCCGTTATACATACGGTCTTAGCCTAAGGGGCACAACCTTCTTCATTACCCAACCTCCTCAACCTCCGTAATCACGAAGTTTTCGATCATCGAGGAACGCAATGTCTTTGGCAAATCACGCCAATTCACCAGCTCGTCAATTCCAAGATGATACCAGCTACAATGCAACCAATGTGGCAGATCCCGCTGTTTTCTCTGCTCCTAGGTTTCTTCAGGACATTGAAAAATTGTCTAAAATTCTTAACGCCCCTTTCTCAGAATCAACTACAAAAGCGGTACTTCGAGTCTACGAAACGCACTTCGACAACGCCCCCGTGGGATGGCGGATTACCTCTAAGGATTCCACACTCAACTATCGATTTTTCCAGGGCAAACATGCAGATACTGTCGCTATCGCCATTCAGGCAGGGTTCATCAAGCCCGGCCCCCTGGTTGATTTGGTACAATCCTGGTCTACGCTCTTCAACGGCGAAGTACAACAATGGTGTGACTTTGATGCTTCAAAGGGACTTGCAAAGTCATGGCTTTTCCTAGGTCATACACGTCTCATGCAAGATGTTCTTGATCTCGACTTTGTGCCAACTTCGATCCGCCGTCATCTGAACACTTTCAGAGAGCACGGGTTGGACAGGGTGAGGACTGTTGCTGTGGATTGGCATTCCCAAACGGTCAATATTTACTGGCGTGTGTCAGGACCACTGTCCAAAGTGCAGGCTGATGGATTGCTCGGGTTAGCAAGCTGTCCACTGCTTGATGATGCAGAAGTTGAGGTGATCAGCAGATGTTCACGCGCAAGGGACGGGAGCTTTCCATTCGCTCTCACGGTAGACATTGAGTCCGGTGAGATCGGAAGGGCGGCAATTTATGCTACGAAGCTGCCAAGAAACTGTCTTCCAACCATCGGTGATAGAGTGGCAGTCTTTCTTCAGAATGCGCCGGACTACGACCCAGAAGAGTGGATCACAATTGGCTGGGGGTTCAAGAAGGACGGGCAAAAGTACATGAAAGCTGAAAAGAGCTACTGCGGGAAATTCATGGCCATCGTGAAGGCGATGATGACCCAAGACCCGAATATTTAGCAGGAGGGAACGAGACATGGAATGGCAATGTTCTTCCACAGCGGCCTCTGAACATGTCCTGTAAACTTGGCATAGCATGGATCCATAGATACTACTCGTAGCGTTGTAGGCACGAAGGTAGCTGACAAGACAAGATCGACCTGACAAGAGAATTGATGTTTCAGCCAGAACCACACGTCCGCAGACATCCCAAATGCCAAATCTCCTACTTAGCCACTGTAGCTTACCTACCTAGATAGGTACTTCAGTTGCCATTTGGGGAAAGTGTTGATCGATAGGCCTAAAGCTCATAATAGAAAATGAACATGCGTAGTTACCCTCTGTGATGCCGTAGGTGGTGTGGGACTTGCATAAAGTATAAATATATCAGGCGAACGCCCTCCGTGCGCCAGGGGTACCCAGGCTAGCACCAGTCAGCACTAGGTTTCCTCGTTGGGAAGGGTCCGGTATGAGCGCTTGGTTTGCGGGACCTCCTAAGAGCTTGAATTCTTCGACCCATTCTTCAAGCCATTTAATGCCAGAACACAGATACCAGGGCATTTCCGGCTCTGCAACGGCGACCTCGACTTGATTCCCACGCCAGGGAATACACACGTAACTCCGTGACGATGGCTTCCGCGATATCGAAAACCCAAGATCTAAGGGAATTGCGACGAATTCTTCATGAAAACATCGAGGAACTGCTCCTGCAGCTAGAGAGCCATGGCTGGAGTCCTCCTTCGTTGGGGCAACTTGATCCGGATGTTCTCCTAGCACCTCCAGTTGGCGAGGAACAACGGCGATGTATTGTAAGAGCGTGTGAGAAATTGACGACTTTGGTTCAGGGACCCATGGGCGTACGTATTACATTCCAAGAACCAAATATCCATCCCCGTGTGTGGCTGAGGGCTGAGATACCATCGTTCGTCCCATTCTGACTTCATGATTTTATAGTGGATGATGCAATCAACTGGAGCACCCGTATTTCCTGCTGCTCTCAATACCGTACTCGAGCTCAAATTGCATCATCTGGTGTCCAAAGATCCCGACAACCCAACGAGCTTGGAAGATCTGGCAAGGGACAGCGAAGGATCTCAAGAACTGATTAGTAGGTAAGGAGCTACAGTTTGGAAATTCATAGGGCTGACTTGTTGCTCAGGCCGCCTGCTTAGATACTTGACCCAGCGATACGTCTTTCGAGAAACCTCACCAGGCTGTTATGTTCACAATGCAAATTCAGTCATTCTACTGCTAACAGGAGTTGAAGCTCTCATGGGATTATGGTACGCTAGAATTTTTCAGAGACTGGATTGAACAGACATCTAACATAGCGTAGTTCCGATGACATATTTCGAGCAGCCTCGGCCTTCTCAACAGTAATGAAAGAGAACGATTTCCAAGTGGATAATGGAAGGAGTGCGTTCTCGAAAGCGTTTCAAAGTACGTATATTCCTGCGAATCCATGTTATTCGTCTGAAAACTCATCATATCCTAGCTGATTTGGATTCGTTCGATTACCTTTATCAGAAGGAACCGGATCGAGGCAGTCGCTTCTCCCTTGCGATGACACATTCCACCGGTGATTACGCCTCCAGCCTTGATCTATATCCATTCAACGACCTTCGTGGAGGAGCTCTTGTGGTTGATGTAGGCGGAGGCAGTGGGCACGTTTCTAACCACATTGCGAAGGCAAATCACCACCTTAAGTTTGTTGTTCAAGACCTTGAGCAACCTATACGTCTCGGAAAGTCGATCTACAGAGACTCAAGGTTGCCAATCGAGTGGCAGGTGCATAACATCTTTGACCCGCAGCCTGTAACGGGAGCTGATGTGTATTTCATGCGGCGCGTGTTACATGACCACTCGGATTCTGTTGCAACCAGGGTCTTAAGGAACCTTGTTGCGGCTATGGACAAGACGTCTCGAATTCTAATCGAGGACATGGTCGCTCCGGACCTGCACGGTGAGGACAGCGAATGGTTCACCAATCACGCGGACCTTGTCATGATGATGATGCACAATGCCAAAGAGCGTACACTTGCGCAATGGGATAGTTTGATCAAGCAGGCGGATGAAAGACTTAATATCGTGAAGGTCTGGAAGGGAAAGGGTAACAGCAAAGGAAACTGTGTCATTATGGAAGCCGTGTTAAACTTGTAGAGTGTATATTCTCTCTACCAATGGTAATTTGGTTGCGGCGATGTGTTTCTCATCGCAATGGTCAAGCTGGAACCCACGAAGAAGTCACTCGCTCCTGTGAATTGGATACCAAAAAAGCGGTATTTCATACGAACAATATCCTATTCAAGATCCAAATGAGATAATGCAATAAGCCACCCGTAAATTTGTTTCCTGATTCCGATCACCACTACCATGCTTCAAATATGGATCCTCACAAAAGCTTGCTTTACTGGAACATATCACAGACAGTTAAGGAAAATCGAGAAAGGGTGCTTTTGGAAATCACATGCGCAAAGGTCAGAGGACTAGCATCTGGCAGCTTTCAGGCGACTCCCAAGGTCAGACTGAATGAATCAGTGCAATGGAGATTTCCCAATCCAGTTGTACATCTGAACATAGCCATGGAAAGCAAGGACTAGGGGGAGAGTTCAAGGAGAATGGTGTCTACGCCTCGGCAGGCATCCAAAACGCTGCACAGTAACTGCCGATATCAACCTACCAGGTAGCGGGTTGCCCAATATAGCAACCGAAGTACTGTGAAAGTAGTGAGGTACGGAGTACAGACTTGGCATATCTCCGCAGGTGTGGACCCACCGGGTCGCACTCTTGCCTACTATAGCAACAGAAACAATTTGCGGCCGTGATGGACAGATTTGACATTTGGGACGCATGGAGAGGTGTAGAACAGGCCATGGCCAAAGTTTATATTGAATTTCTCTTAATTAAGCTTTATTACAACGCAGTCGGAAACATTAGAAATTGCGGACATAGGTCTTGTGCCGAAGAGAAACTATACCATAGCTTACTAATCTAGAGACAGCTTGTAACCGCTTCCGACCACGCTTGTAGGACGTCTTCACATTCTACCTCGTGCTGTCGTAAAATCCTATGTACCTTTTGCCGACGAAGCAAGTTTCTACCTGTGCTATCAAATAGTCTACCCCGAAGAAGCCTCACCAAATCCTATAGACCTGATCATCTGAGGATGTCTGAGCCTCTGTTTACACTAGCCCAGATCAGCCCCTCTAGAGCTGTTCTCGCATTCTTGTTTTTCTGCGTTACGTGGAAAATCGTCACCACCATTCATAGTGTTTTTTTCGGCCCACTAAGCAAATTCCCTGGGCCGAAACTGCGGGCTTTTTCTAATATCTTCGAGATTTGGTCAACCATCAGTGGAAACGACAACATTGATCGTCCAGCCCTCCACAGAAAATATGGGCCAATTGTGAGGGTTGCACCGAACGTGCTTTCTTTTGCCGGTGGAGATGGAGTGTGGAGGGAAATGCATGGATTCGCCGCTGCAAAACCAGGTGGACTCGTCAAGGAACCGATATTCTATTCGAAAACGTTTGCATTTACCGATGTCAGCAACCTTATCACAGCTCGCGACCATGCGGTTCATGCCCGGCAACGAAAGGTACTTGCGCGTTCATTCAGCAACACAGCGCTCATGGAACAACAACCTATTTTTGCCGGATGGGCTGAGAAATTCAGGGAGAAACTGGCTGCCAAGGCAAAAGTTGAGGACAAGATCGATGTTCTGAAGTACTTCAACTGTACGACTTTTGATATAATGGGCGACTTGACTTTCAATGAAGACCTCAAGATGCTCGAGGAGGGGGAATGCTCTCCATGGGTCGAGTCGATATTTGGCTCTGTCAAGGCCGCCACTTTCTTGCTAGGAGTCAAGAGGCACAGCTGGGCAGCGAGAATGCTGGCAGAAACCTTTCTCAAATACAATCCGACGGTGCAGAAGAAGCAGCTTGAGAACTGGGCATACTGTGCTGAGCGTGTGGAACGACGACTACAAAGCACGCCGAAACATCCCGACTTGTGGTCTAGGATTCTCGAAAAAAACGACAATCCTGAGAGGTTGAGTATGGAAGAACAATATGCCAATGGCTTTCTTTTCATGACGGCAGGCACGGAAACCATCTCATCGGCGTTGGCTGCAACCACATTCCACCTCCTTCGCAATCCACCTTACCTAGACAAGGTCACCAAGGAAATTCGTTCGGCATTTTCGCATTCTGAAAAGATGTCTCTCGAGGATTTGGCAAGTCTCAAGTACTTACAAGCTGTGATCCAGGAAGGGGTATGTGCATGTCTCTTGCTGATCACTTCTATTTGCCCCCTCAAAGAATGGCTCTGTTGACTCCAGAACAGCTCCGTATACATCCACCGCTGCCAGTCGCATTACCTCGCGTGACCCCAAAACAAGGTGCACAAATCGGCGGAGAATGGGTCCCAGGAGGCACCGTCATTGGTATCCACTACCTATCTACCAATACCCGAGAGGCGTACTTTAAGAAACCTCTTGAGTTTCACCCACAACGTTGGCTTGGGGATCCAGAATTTGAGAACGACCGTTTGGACATGGCGAAGCCATTTCTCATGGGGCCATTCAATTGCATAGGCAAGGTGAGTATCAGCGACGCTCCAGACCCGAGTCCGAAGGCTAATGGTGCCCGTTTCCTGAAGGATCTTGCGATGCATGAACTTCGTCTGGTAAGCGATATCTGTATTATAAATTAGCGTTATTTCTACTCAACCTATGCTGGATAATTCGATCCAATGCAAAATGCTGACTTTCATAGCTTGTAGCAACCCTCCTGCTGAATTTCGATGTCGAATTGTGCGATGAGTCCTACGACTGGAATGATATGAAGGTTTTCACACTATGGCAGAAAGGGCCTCTTTTCTGCAAACTGAAATTTGCAAATGGTACGTGCTAGAGACAGCGTTTAGAGTGCAACTGGTATAGCGAGCTAGGAAAAAAGTATACCTACGTAGTTACCAATACTAGACCATTTACCCATATTCATGAGGAAGAAACTACATTAGCGACTTTAACACTGGGTTTCGATCTCTCCCTGGGAGTAATCTGGAGAATCTCATCTGTAGGACTTGTTACGCCATGGTCATGGGCGTGGTGGGAGGGCTGGAGGAGTTTTCATACCGTTTTGAGGAACATTATAGTAACGATAAAGTATTACTATTACCTTGGAACTGATGATACAGAGATACTGCAGTCTTCCCTAGACAATAACTCACAGAGACTGGGCTACGGGTTTACGTCTTAATATCAAGACTTGCTGCTAGCATTTGATGGTTGAACTACTTTCCCATCCTACTTCTCACAACGTGATACCCAAATTCCCAGGTAAAGAAGGAAATCCACACAGACAAGCCCGTTGCGATTTATATGGTTCGCTGGAAACCTGTAGCCCATGTCATTACAACACGAGACACATCGTCCGGAGAAACTTTACTCCTAAATGCCATGGCCCCAGCCTTAAGAACAGCCGTTGGGTTTACGTCGGGCGCATGCCTTTTTATCTCGCTAACAAGAGTGCTGTCAAAGAATGTGTTGCTGGTGCTGAAAATCACAGCTAAGCCAAGCCCCTGAACAAAAACAAGGATCGTCAGAATGTGGGCTACTAGGTTATCCCCCTCTGGCCAGTGCATAAAGGGAAAGAAAGAGATTAGTAGCCAAGAGGGATACTCTCTGGAACTCGTCCTTCCGCTACGTTTAGCTTAACTAGGTATATAGTCCGTCTAGGGAGGAAAATGCCCTTGCACTCCCCTACATGCCCCTTTAGGAACACACCCCTGGGACAGGTGAGCATCTATGAACAATAACCTGAGTTTTATAATAAAATTACAAAGAGTCTTTTAAATAATTAAAAGAGATAATAAAAACTGTAAATGAGTTCAAATATTAATAAATAATATTTAAATGTAGATTAATGTAATATTTCTATTTTAGTCTTTATAAGGAAGGGTACATGGCTGTTTAAATGCAGAGGAAAAGTCGTCAAACATCTCAGCAAACTGCTAGCTCAATTCTGCTCACCGGGCATAGAACCCTTCTGGATCCTTGGATAATCTGGTGTATCAGGGACATCCATGGCCTCGATGAGGGCGGCAACGCCACTGTGCATACCGGCAGCGATGGCTCTGTCAATCCACTCGTTCATGGGGACAATGTCAAACATTCTATCCCCCTTCGCCACGTGCACCCCAAACTGATGCAAGCGGTCCAGCTGGATGACAACATCGCCCACCTCGTGAACATAACGCACCGCCGGACCGGTCTCAGCTGCAGAAGCCCCGAGGACGTGGCGCACCAGCTCGGAACACACGCTCTGCACGTGGACGAGATCGAGCGCGCCGCGGATATGCTGCACCCTGGGCGCAGCCTTGAGAAGCCGCACGTACTGCAGGAGGACATTGACCCAGTCCTTGGACGCCTTGGGCCCGCGGGCGTCATCGCCCTCCCGCACGATGGTCGAGGGCCGGTGGATGCAGACCTCGAGGCCGTGCTCTTCACTGACGCGCTCGAGCAGGCGCTCGCAGGCCCACTTGGACGCCATGTAGCCGTGGGACCCGTCCGCCGGGGGGCAGGCGGCGGCGGCGGAGACGGGGAGGACGACGGGGGCGCTCGAGAAGAGCGCGGCGCCGACCGACGACACGTAGTGGAACGGGATGCGCCTCGCCACGGCCAGCCTCACCAGCTCCCTCGTGGACCCGACATTGGCGGCGGAGACGGCGTCGTATGACTTTAGGTGCGAGGTGTCGGCGCCGTTATGGATGATGGCGTCCGCCTCGGAGAAGACGGCGCGTGCAGTCTCCTCGGAGAGCCCCAGCCGGGGAAGAACAAGCTCGCCCTCGTAGTAGACGACACGGTCTCCCTGTGGGGGAAGTTCTCTGCTTGCCAGCCTCTGCCCGAGCTGGCGCACCGCGAGGCAGACGACCTTGTCAACGGAGGTGTGGGTCAGAAGATAGTTCAGAAGGTGATGGCCGAGCAGGCCGCTGACCCCGGTGAGCACGACAACCTTTGGTGGCCTGCGAGTAGGTGCGTTATCCGCAAGGTTCAAGATGCTCCCGGTCACGGCGCCGAGCTCTGCTGCCGGTAATGTTTCGAAGTCCCAGTCGATCTGGATCCCAGTGTCGTCCTCAACCGAAGTCGTCGTCTCTGCAGGCGTGCCGATAGTGCCGTTCCCGCCCGACGAGCTCTGGTCATCGGGGCTGGATGAGGAGGTGTTGCTGCTGACTTCTATGCCGCCGATGCTTGGGATCAGTTCCGGTGGCAGGTTATCAAGTGCAATCTTGACGAGATTTGCCATTGTCTCGTTACCCATGATCTTCAGCACCGGTATGCTGACTTGAAAGTTTTTGAGGAACCAAGTTCGGATATCCACCGAGACAAGCGAGTCCAGTCCGATTTCCTGGCTGCGCATGGCCATCAGCTCATCGTCTGGGGTCGTGACTTGCAACTCGTTCCGAAGCTCTGCAGCAAAAGAGTCTGCGGTTTTGAAATAGTGTCAGCCGCGGCCTCACAGGGTATCAGGCCACAAATTTCTTGACAGTCACACATACCGCGAACAACCTTGGCAACTTCCTGTGCCGTCTGACAGTTACGTAGGAGGTCTTGAATCGACACAACATTGGCGTTCTCGGCCTTGTCACCCTCGCCCAGTTTACGGTGGGTTACAAAACATGAAAACTTTGGGTCCGAGATCCACCTCGGCGGGTCTGGTGAGTCGACTGCCACCTCCAGGACGCCGGTAGAGACCTCTGGGCCATCCGGGTTGTCGGGGTAACCAGCTTCGATAGCCTCGGCAAACAGCTGGTGGAAGTCCTCTTCTGAAAGATGCATCAAGGATCCCTTGGCAACAGTGAGATCAAGTGCCTTGCTTGACTCTCTTTCGATGTAACCTGCCCCAATGATGGCGCCGACATTAAGAGCGGTTGCTGCAAGTCCGCGCTCTCTTCTCTGTGCGGCCAGGCTGCACATAAAAGTGTTCGCACCGGCGTAGTTAGCTTGACCAGTATTACCAATAATACAGTTGATGGACGAGAAGAGAATGAAGAAATCAAGTGCGTCGTCTCGGAATATGTTGTCCATGTGGATACTTCCCAGTACCTTGGGACGAACGACGTCCATTAGTTGGTCGTAGCTCATATTTCGCACTGAAGTATCTCTCAGCACCATTGCGCCATTCAAGACGCCTGAAATCGGCGGCAGGCTTGAAACGATAGATCTGTGCACTGCTCTGAGAGCACTTTCATCGGTGACATCGCTAGATACAAATTCAGTGCAATGACCAAGGACAAAAACACAGTTGCATAGACTTACCAGGGAATAACCTGAACTGTAACCCCGTTGCGCTTGTGATGTTCGATCCACGAGGCGTCGATACGGGGGGTCCTGCTACTGAGCACGAGGAATCGAGCGCCTCGGTCAATCATCCAGTCGCACAGAGATATACCCAGCGCTCCAGAAAGCCCCGCAAGCCAGTATGTCCTTCCACTCCTGAACATAGGCGTCGTATCGAGGCGGGCGTAATGAACGTCTACCGGGGTCGAAGGCGTCAAATCTATTACAGAAAACGGGTTGTTGGGGATCTCATTCTCCGTTAGCTCAGCAAGGGTCAGAACATTGCCACCTCGGTCGCTCGCCAAAGCAACGGGGTCCTCTTTCTGAACTTGCTGAAGAGCCCTCTGAAGTATCGTGGCGAGTACTGCACCAGAATGGACATCCGCGTGGCAGCCACCCCTGGAGAAGAGGGCGTCTCTTGAAAGCCTCTGGCAGTGTTCTGGAAGTCCGGATGCGATGACCGACTCAAGCTCCGACATTGGGCTTGAGAACCCAACAAAAGATGAAATATTGCGAGGCAGGGCTTGAAATATCTCCTCTTTGCTGGAATAAGGAGATAGCTGTATCACGTCCCGCGGAATGTATGCCGCATCTTCCTCGGCCCCTTCTGAGTCCGCCGTGCAGACAACGACGACGCCTTTTGCAGCAGCCTGGGCATTCACGGCGAGCGCAATCAGTGCTGTGGGATTATGCAAAACTAGGATCTGGCCGTTGAACATGCGGTCCACAATAGTCATGGCTGTGATGTGAGCAGCCGCTCGAGACAGCAAGACCGCTTCTGAGGAGCTCTCACACGGGACCAGGTGACTCAGGGGCAAGGTCGCACTGGAGTCGAGGAATGGAAGCAAGGCTAGGCATTGGCCTCCAGTATTGGCCTCCTTACCTACGGTGAGGAATCGAGGCCCGAATGGTGTCTGGATTGCAGTCGCGACTGCATGCGTGGTTTTGAAGTGGCTCACAGGCTCCTCATGTTCGACCCTGATATGCCTGCTCGGGAGACACTCAAGTCTGATTCTTCGCTCATCTTGCTTCACAGTAAAATTGACATCCGTCGGATCCATCTTTTTGGATATGAGTCTTCGTGCGGAATTGTATCGTGCGTTCGGGCTGGCCAAGTGTCGCAGCCGCGGTACCAACTGACGTCCATCAGCACCAAGAAGAATTTCTGGCTCGGGAGGTGCCAGTGCCTTGACGATACCCCGAGACTCAAGATGAAAGCGAAGAAGGGCCTTGGCTATGCTTGTTGGATCGGCTTTCTCTGGGTCGGAAATATCGAGGTGTTGGAGGCGAAGGTCGGGCGTCTCATTCACGGCCGTCCGTCCGAATCCGACGGTGATGTTGCTCCATGGTGTCTCTGATAACCGGCCGCTTGTGACCCAAAGAATTGCCTTTTCACTTTCAAACAGCTTCCTGAAACTCATGAATGTTTTTGCCGTCAAATCCTGGAAGACGGCCTTGTCGAGATCAATCATGCTGAGCACAGTGGAGTTCGCGTCAACAATGTCGTGGTCGACATCCGTGAGAGATGCGAATATATGAGTTTCCACTGCATACTCCTCAAGAATTCTCTTGGTCTCCTGGATGAGATGAGTACTGCGCGAGGTCTGGCCACCCAGTAACACCAGCTTTTGAATTGGTTCGTTGACGGTTTGCGATGGTGGAGCAAGGGGCTCCCTGAGCATCTTGAAACCATCATCAACTGCCTGAGAAACGAACAATGAGACTCCGAGCACGTCTTGGAAATCCTGTGGGGCAATTGTGTCGATGCCTGAGAACCCAGTTGTTTTGAGGACCTTGTCCCACCCGTCCGGCGAGATATGAGGCGACAAGGTTCGCCCTTCGTCGTAGCCAAGCCACCATCCGGGAAGAGTACCAAAGATGAAGCAGCCAGGGTCGCTAGTATAACTGCCTTCACCAACGACTAGGAAGCCGCCAGGCCTGAGAAGCTTTCGGATATTCAGCATGGTCCGCTGGAGCTCCGCCGTGGCATGGATCACAAAGGACGCGACAATCAGATCGTATCCACCCTCGGCGAACCCTTGGGCTACAGGGTCTTGCTCCGCGTCGAACGTCTTAAAGACCATCTGCTCTTTTTGGTTCGAAAATATCGAGGCGGCGTTACCAAAGAATCCAGCAGAGATGTCAGTAAACGTGTAGCTGAGGAAGTTATTGCCGATGGCGCGGAAGATATTCTTGGTGGCGCCACCAGTTCCAGCCCCTGATGCACAAATCACTCGTTAGCGTGGTACAAGGCAGCAATACTAAAACCCTGGAAACGGCTCACCTATCTCCAACATCCTCAGATGAGGATAGCGGTCAGTTATCTGGGCCACTGCTCGAGAAATCCACATGGAGGATTGTCCCAGCCCAAAGCCTTGGGCATAGTACTCATCAAGGAGTCCAGTAGTGCGGAAATTCTCCAACATGGTCGTCTCTCCCCTAAAGACCTTTGGCATAGTCTGCCCGACGAGATGCATTACTCGTACATCAATGATGTCCGAGAAATCCTTAGTCGCCTCAAGGACGTCCTCGAGGCTATCATTCTTCCACTCACTTCTGAACCATCTGTGCTGGCCACCCTCCACAAGTTTGACCACGTGCTTGGCGTATTCCAGATAACAGCTATAAGGACGCTCTGACCTTATGGGGTCGTCTGCGGCCACCTGTGAGTCGAATTGCCTCAAGTAGTATGCCGAGATGCGTTCCAAGGCGATGAGTGTTTCGCAGTGGTGCTGTGTTATCACAGTATCCCTTGCCGCCGTCAGGGCATCAGGAGTACTGGCGATCCATTCAAGCTTGGAGAAGACGTTCCTGTCTTCGTCGACAGCTGAGCCTCCAAGCGGAACTAGTCTGACTCCTTCTACCTGGATTGCGACGTTGGCGTGGTTCTCCGTGAAAATCCGAATGTTCCCGCTGAACCCTCGAGCAGAAGTAGTAGTGTTTCCCTCCATGTTCGGAGCCAAGGCTGCGTCGACTGGTACCAAAGCCACATCTGTTCTTTCCCCTACCTTGCACAGCGCCGGATTGACCCTGATACGACCAATGTTGGTAGGAAGGTGAAGGGATCGAAGCTGATCATCGTGGGGATAGCTGTAGGCGAGAATGATTGTCTGGAAAGCAGCATCCAACTCGGCCGGGTGGATTAGTGGGGTCTCATCGTCAGGCCCGCCTGGTACCATCTGAACCATGCAAGTCGACTTTCCATGCTTCCTGGCCATGGAAGTGAGCGAGCGGAATCTCCCACTGAAGTTGTATCCTAAAGTTGCAAGAGCAGAGTAGAACCGCTCCGAGTCGACCTCGATCATGTGAGGGTCCTTGGGGGATCTTTCGGGGAAGAGCGACAGAGACTGAGTGCCCAGGACGACTTCAATGTCTCCACTTGCAGCGAGGCCGAGGTCGTCGCCATTAGTACCACTACCCATCGCAGCTGAGTAGGTAAATCTGGCCTTGATACGATCTGGAGTTGGCTGCCTGATGTCTGAGAGCGAGACGAGAACGTCCACGCCGGCATCATCTTGCTCGAAAACAATAGCTTGATGTATAACGAAGTCACTCAGCTCTATCATGCGGATATCTTCACCCTTGTGTAGGGAGCGAGCTGCCTCTAGTGCCGTCGAGACGTAGCCCGCCGCGGGGAAGACGGTCTGGCCTTGCACCTGGTGGCCAGACAGCCACTCAAGCTCGCCGGTTCGTAAAAGGTTTCTCCAGCTTCGGCAGTGCGGACCACTGTCTGGGGCCACGTCTCCCAAGAGAGATGGAGAGACGGGGTTTTGTCTCAGACGCATCTGGCGCGAAGTTCGTGATTCATGCCAGTGTCTCACACCATGGTTCCACTGGTACGTTGGCAGGCCCTTGACCACCCTGTAGGCTAATTCGCCCTCGGCCTTGTTTAATGCGTGCTCAAATTTGCACAAGTCAACCCCGTCGGTTCCCACGTGCTGCCAGACGAAGCCCAGGCAGTTGGCCAGGGCCCGAAGAGCGTCGGTCTGGCGGCCCAGAGTACCCATGTACGGGAGGGTGGAATCGGTAGCTTCTTGGATAGTCTGAAGGGCGGGTCCTTTGAGTGCTGGGTGAGGGCCGACCTCCACCGCCAATTGGACTGTAGATTCTGCGAGGACGGAGGCGAGTGCTTGGGAGAACAGCACCGGGCGTGTCATGTTGTCCACCCAATATTCAGCATTCAGACATGATTCTGCACCCATAGGTCTGTTGTAAACACTTGATAGCCACACGCAGGACCTTTCTGCGGGTGGTGTCTGTACTTTGATACCACAACCTCGCATAGACTCTGTGTACGCATCGGCACACGAAAGCATGTGGTTCGAGTGGTAGGCCTTATCAACCTTGAGGCGTCGATTGAAAGTCTTCTCGTCGTCGAGGATGACTTGCAACTCCTCAACAGCATCCTCATCGCCCGAGATTGTGACGCTGGATGGCGAGTTGCTAGCTGCAACGGTGATTCGCCCAGAGAATTCCTCCATCTCGCATAAATCAATAGCGTCTGCCATCGATGTGCCAACCGCCGCCATTGCTCCCGATATATGTTTGCCTCTTGGGCTGTACGCCTTCTGAACGTGGAGACCCCGATAGTAAGCCACACAGATGGCGTCTCGAGCCGTCAGATAGCCCGCTGCGTATGCCGCCGCGATTTCACCTGAAGAATGACCCACAACGCAGTCAAGATGGAGACCACCAAGGCGCAATAGATCAACCAAGAGAATCTGGACGGCCGTACACAGAGGCTGTGAAATGGCGGCCTCCCCTACACGCGTCGAAGTCGCGTCAGACAGTAGCTCGGCCATCAGGGACCACGCCGGTCGATCACTCTCGTTAAGGCTGGCAAGGTGTTGTTCCAGGTTCTGAACTATTTCCCTGGCAACGCTGGAGCGTTCGATGAGTTCGGCGCCCATGCGATGGTACTGCGCGCCTTGGCCCGTGAAAACTCCCAGGACCTTGGGCCTCTGGCCTTTGAGTACTGTGATTGACTTCAGGCCGACCTCAGCCGCCGCATCTTGCAGTCTGGATTGGATTTGAGTCTTCAGGTCATCGATCGACTGAGCGCTGAATGTTGCCCGGAAGGGAAACAACGATCGTCTTTCTCGCAAGGTCCATGCCAGGTCATGAGGGTTGACCGCAGGGTGAGCCTCTAAATATGTCGAGTATTTCTCTAGGGTGGCCCTGAGTGAGTTCTCCGACGTTGCTGAGAACACAAAGGGTGTGAAGATCACTCCTTTGCCCGGCACGCCTGCCTGTGCGGGCGTTGCTGTTTCGTAATTTTCCAGAATTGCGTGCGCATTCGCTCCTCCGAAACCGAAGCTTTAAGCGTGTCAGAATGTGCTGATACAAATGCTTGAAATTGCTGAGGATGGGGCAATCACCTATTCACGCTTGCCCGACGCTTTTGTCCGGCGGTGGTTGAAGCTGGCCATGTCTTTGCGGAGGTGGGTATCTCGACACTCTTGTAAAAGGGCGCCACACTCGGGCTCAGGTTGTCGAAGAGGAGATTAGGTGGGATTTGGGCATGCTGCAAAGCTAACGAAGCCTTTAGAAGCGCGGCTATACCAGCAGTGCCCTCGGTATGCCCCAGAACCGTCTTGATCGAACCGACATAGAGAGGATTGTTCTGTGTCTGCAGAGCCATGTTTTCACGAATGAATGCGTTATAGATGGCTTCAGCTTCGATGGGATCGCCTGCCGGCGTACCAGTTCCATGCTGGGTGGGAGTCAGCAAAGGGGGTGTTTACAACCAGGGGAATGGGGTGAGACTCACGGCCTCAAAGTACTGAGGGCGATCGTTCGGGGATTGGAGATCCAATCCCGCTTTTGCGTAGGTGGCACGGATCAGGCCCTCTTGAGCTAATGCACTGGGCATGGTGATACCTGGTGTCGCGCCGTCCTGGTTGAGCCCTGTTTCTCGAATAATACACTCGATATCATCACCGTCCTCAATTGCTGCGCTCAGTGTTTTGAGGACAACAGCAGCAACACCATCTCCACGTCTAGTGCAGTATTTGATTAATCCCTGGAGTCATCACAGTCGTAGGATTGGTATTATAGTTAAACCTACGCGTAGCCATTAGCATCCCGGTCCCACATTCTGCTCACACCATCAGGAGATAGCATTTTCAGCTTGCTCTCGATAATGTAGTTCTCTGGTCCCAGTATGAGATTGGATCCACATGCGAGGGATACCCGCGAATCACCCGACCTAAGGGCTTGGATAGCCATATGCACTGCGACGAGGCTGGAAGAGCATGCTGTGTCAATCGTGATGGAAGGGCCATGCCAGTCGAAGAAATAGGACACCCGGTTAGAAAGAATGCTTTTTGCTGTGCCCGTTGCGAAGTATGTCGGGGTCGTCTGCAGATCACGGAGGAGTAGCGATTCATAATCGCTGCACATCACTCCGACATAGACGCTCGTGTCAGTACCTCTTAGGCCCTCGATGGACATTCCTGCAGCTTCAACGCTCTTCGCGGTGTTAGTGATGCGCCACATCTCAGGCTGACCCCATATAGGAGAGCACGCTGAAGTCAAAGGTGGTAGGTTGTGTTACCTCGTAGACCGTTTCGAGCAGAAATCGTTGCTGGGGGTCGATAGCTCTAGCTTCCGCGTTTCTGATGCCAAAAAACTCGGCATCGAAGAGGCCCAGGTCGCCATCAATCAGGTAGGAATGCATGACATTGCTCCTGCCATGATGATTGGGGTCAGGGTGGTAGAAACCCTTCGCGCTGAATCGGCTATCGGTGATTTGACTCTTAATATCACGAGGCTCGCGTAGGAGTTCCCACAACTTGGAGGGGGAGCTGGAGCCTCCGGCGAACCGACAAGCGCTGCCAACGATGGCGATAGGCTCGCTCATTTTGCCAGCCATGTAGATTTCGGGAGAGAAAGATATTGGGGGTTGATGCACGATATGGAAGCGAGCAACAGAATGACCCAAGAGTCAATATTGGCTGTACAAGCTCCGGTGGATGGCGTGTCTTTTGAACACGTTGTATCATCAAATGTTTCTACCACCGAGGTCTCCAAGTACTCATATCTTCTGCAGACATTATACTTGGGTATGTAATTGCTACCATAGCCCATGAAAATTGCAATAAAGAGCCCGAAGATATGATTGGAACAAGTGATTATGCAAGTAATCCGGGATGCCGTCGATCAGTCACTCGGATACCCTCAGCATGTTCGGAGCCCTTTATCTATCGGACGCATCCGAGGCCAAGGCATGCAGTTTATCATGCACGTCCTTTTGGACGCGGTCATTCGGAGCTCGTGGCATCCAATTGAGCCGAAGCCTTGAAGAACTACCTTTCTGAACACCGATGTCAATCCAAACGGACAATAAGGCAGAGAAGGTTGTGTCCTCCGAGTGTTGGACTCCATATGCGGCTATCTGCCTCTCTTAACATACCGGGTTTCTTCTTGCAACTCTGCTCAAGTAAGCAGTATTTTTCGACTGCCACTCGCGTCCCAGGAGTGGTGGCCGATGTGGCCATTTCGTATTTCTGGTCAATATTGATAATGAGAGGCTCCACTTGAGCAGTGGATTTCTTAGCATTGCCTATGTACGTAAACACCGAGATATGCATTCTCACCGACTTCGTGTACGGAAACCAATACAACAACGTTCAATCCTGCAGTGACGGGTGTAGATACGCGTCAGCACCATATAATAATACAATGACCGGGAATGACCCAAAAGTTCCGGCACCAACCCTTGTATGAGCTTTTAGCCTCAGAGTCTGCGAGCCCTAGAGCCTCTTCAAGTCGTAGCGGCTTCGCAACTGCTCGCCATATCTCAAAAGAAGGATAGGGATTGGCAGTAGTCCCACCGCAATGAACCCCAGCAGACTGTTTCCCCAGCCCACGCCCAAGCTAGAGAAGAGTCGAAGCCCTGCAAGAGGCAAAAAGGCACCCCCAAATGATCGGAAGAGTGTATTTGCTGCGAGTGCGCTTGCCGAGTAGATAGTAAAAGAGTCGACCAAATACATGACGACGGTCATGAAAATGACAATGTTTCCGGTCCCAATAAGCACCATCCCGATGATGGGGGCGATCCAGTGAACTTCATATTCGGCCGTCCAGCCGTAGATGAAGAGGCCCGCCGGCAGAAGAACACCGCCGAGGGGCAGGATACGGATTCGAACCTCAGGCTTTGAGACTCCGTTGTTTCTTTCCATTTGCTGCTTCACCATGCGGTCCGAGGTGAGGCTGACGAGGGTGATGCCGATAATAGAGCCGACACCTACGCCAAGGAACGCAAGGCTCGCGATGTTGGCTGTCCAGCCGTAAGACTCGGTAAAGACTTGAGTAATAGAAGAGAACATGAGGTATAAATAGCCATAGACGACGGCCATGTAAATTGCACAGATGGCCCCGGTTGGGGACAAAACAAGAAGCTTGAGAGGCCGTACAATGCTGAGCTTGTACAGCGCACCGGCGCTAAGGCCCTTGTCGAGCTCGTGGCGAAGTAGAGGATTCCCCGTCTCCAACCGCATGCGGTCCACTTTGCGCTGCAAGAGTACAGGGCCGTAGGTTTCTCTTTCGAAGACAAGGAATACGAGGCTCACCGCGCCAGCGACTATTGTGACCAGCCAGAAGACCCATCTCCAACCATCAGCTGTCGAGAGGAAACCCCCCGCCACGGGACCAATGACGGGCCCGAGGATGGGCCCCACGGCAAACGCGGCCATGAATCCACCCCTTCGCTCAGGTGGCACCATGTCGGCGATGGATGCGCCGCCATTGGTGGTGGGGCACGAACCGAAGAAGCCGGCCAGGAAACGAAATGCTATGAGCGAGTCGAGTGATGGAGCCAGGGCACAGGCTACGTGGGACGCGACAAAGGCAAGATTGCATGCGTGGTAGACAATGAGGCGCCCATATATCTCGGACAAAGGTGCGAATACCATGGGCCCAAGACCCAGCTGTGTTGAGACGAGAACAATCAGCGGACCACCTCAAAGAATCTTGCATCAGGCGGTGGGCCGTTACAACATACGCCTAAAACGTAGATGGAGACAACGAATGCCTCCAATATCTGGTTGTTGGTGTTGAAATCCTTCATTATCGCTGGTACAGCGGGTGCGATGATGGCTATCAACGAGTCAACCGCAAGCCTTGGAAGTCAGGGGCTGGTCCAAGGGAGACTTGCATGACGCCAGTGGGATGAGGAAGGCCAGGAAACTGAGCAGTGCTGCATTGGTGTTTGTCCGCCAGCGAGGCCAGTTATAGGGGTTCTGAGGATCATCGTCGCCATCCCATCCGACAACGTTCTCTGCCATAAAATCGTGACTTGTTCGTTTCTCAGCTTGGTTCTCTGATCTCACATATCAATTCAGTTATTATGGAAACAGCATCAGTAGAGATAGCGAAGACTGACGTTGCGAGTGATATGGCTCTGGACCTCTGTGGCGTGGAGTCCCCTGGTTTAAGGTCGATGTGTTTGCCTCAGCGTCAGTGTCCTGGGCCGACATTTTATGGTAGTGCTCGGAACGAAAGTCAACCAAGAGTGAGCATTCAAAACAGAGGGGTGAATGCTGCAGGCCTAGGCACAGAGGAAGCTTCCGCGTGGAGATTTCGCGTTTTCTTCAGCTGCAGGAGTCGTGGAAAAGCTGCAGAGGAGCGTGTTCGAACGCCCAAGCCAAGACATACAATTTACCTCGCTAAGCGAGATAGGGTGACGTCAGTTGGGCAAGAACAAAGGTGTGTCGGGGAAAATACAAAATGACCTTCAGTGTGCCAGGAGGAGACGGTACCCTAGGATACTTACCATACGGTACGTGGCTTGGGATGACGGTCCGAACGGATTCTTTGTAAGAAACAAAAATTAAAAAAAAAAAGGAAGCAAAGAAATAAAAGTATCGACGTGGATCATTAGTTAGTTACCTACCTAGATACTTGAGTGTGTACCTAGGGAGGTAGGTAGTTTTACACACTCAGGGAGGTATCGCCCATCGCTGATAGAGGTCTTCTGTACAAGACACGCGTGCCATCGACGCCGCAGCCTTCGGCATTAAGCAACTAAGGAAATTGATCTGCACCCTGCAGTGCTCGGGAATGATTTCAGCAGGGGGGCGGCGTTCCTCAGCCATAGCGATGGCTTCCTGGGGTCACACCTGCCTTAGCCGTTTGGGCTGTCTGGAACGGTCATCTGTCATCATTGATAGCTCCCAACACACACACCGGAACGTCGTACAAATAAGACTCAGCCACTAAAGATTCGAATAACGGACTTAAGAAATGATTTAAAATTAAATCCGGCTGCTAATACCGGACTTAGGACCTACAAGCACCCGCGGAATGGGACCGGCTGACTCTGCTGAGGTCATTGTCCTGCAAGAGCAAAGATTGAGGTACCGGATACTAGTTCAGAGCAGCCTCGTCGGTACCTGAACAATATGGATCGAGAAGAGACAAAAGTCACTGCAACCTTTCACATGTACTTAAATGTGATCATAGGTAGGGTATGTAACAAGGTACCTGAGTACCACGTCTCGCATTGGCGAGCATTGGCTCGCCTGGGGCTTCCGTCCATAAACTGTGCAAAATAAAAGAAGCTCCCTCCATCCATGAGTTTGGGCAGTGATTGATCGCGCAAGACGTACAATCTATATTTAACATTCTGATCTTAAGTTAGACGAAGATCCAGATCTCACTCAGTCCTCTCAACATGGTTGCAGCACAGAAGCTTCCCACGCGCCAACTGGGCAAAGAGGGACCGCAGGTCCCCGGACTTGGATTTGGTATGATGGGACTCAGTGTCGCTTATGGAAAAACCTCGTGAGCCAAAAGTTCCTCGCAGTCGTATCTTCCAAGGCTGAGAGATCCATCTAATGACTTGACAAATCAAGTTCCGACGAGGAACGCTTCAAGGTTCTCGATCGCGCCTGGGAGCTGGGATCAACCTTCTGGGACACTGCTGCAGGCTACGGGGACAGCGAGGTGCTCATTGGCAAGTGGTTTACACTTCATCCAGAGCGCCGCCAGGACATCTTCCTGGCCACAAAGTTTGGTCTCGGGTGGAAGATCACAGACGGCAAGGTCGAAATTGTAGTTGATAGCTCGCCTGAGAACTGCCGTGCATCTTGCGAGGAGAGCCTCCAGAAGCTTTGCACCGACTACATTGATCTCTTCTACGTCCATCGCTTCGATGGCAAGACTCCTGTGGAGAAGACCATGGCAGAATTGGTGAGGCTGAAGAGGTAAATCTTCCATCATCTATACCTTTTTAAGACCTTGTTGATGTTGACAATATATCGCACCCTCTTCCTAGTGAGGGAAAAATCAAGTACATTGGATTCTCTGAGTGCTCTTCCGAGACTCTCCGTCGTGGATACGCCGTGCAGTCTATTACGGCCGTGCAGATTGAGTATAACCCCTGGACCCTGGATATCGAGTCGGAATCCGGCACCAACCTCCTGGCGACATGTCGCGAGCTTGGAACCGCCGTTGTAACGTACTCTCCCCTCGGAAGGGGGTTCTTGACAGGAAGGTGAGGAAGGGAGTTACTCCAACAGAGCCTGGTATTCGTAATAATGACCTGGGCATATGGCAGATACAAATCACTGGACGACTTTGACGCCAAGGACAGCCGTCGGCAGCTCCCGCGCTTCAGCCCCGAGAACTTCTCTAAAAACCTCGATCTCGTCGCAATCTTTGAGAAACTCGCCAGCCAAAAGGGCGCCACTCCAGCCCAAGCTGTTCTTGCTTGGATCATGGCTCAGGGGCCGGACTTTTTCCCCATCCCAGGCACGAAGAACATCAAGTACCTAGAGCAGAACCTGGGGGCATTCAATGTGGAAATCGCACCTGAGGAGAATTCGTACATCAGAGAGTCGATCAACTCTATGGGTGGTGCTAGTGGTAAGCGCACCGTGGATACTTCGCACGCATTCGCCGATACCCCGCCACTATGACGAATTGCACCGATGAACACCTATATTGGACGGACGTTTGGTTGTAGTCGACTCTGTGGAGGTCTGATTAGTCGGCGTTTTCTATTGTAACCATGCCAAATAAAAATTGAGGCGATCTTCTCTCCAATATAGGGATGGTGAACGAGACAAGTCCGACCCAACTGGCATGAAACCCCACATGCACGTTGCCGCGGGTTGTTTTGGAAGAAGGGACACATTATGTCTCAAGCTGGCACACAGGGCTGATAGACACAGACCCGCCACGTTACTAACGGGTCGGACTTCATAAGGATACGTCAGTTGAAGTAGTCTAAGTATCAGAACTTGGAAAGATGAAGTGCCTTCCCATTTAGTTATTGTGCAAGGCCTCATCCGAGACGAACTAATACGTGGAAACCCACTCTGGTGTCCAGGACGAGACCACGACCTTCAAAGGCTTGCCCTGATACACATATTTGATTGCAGCATCTACAGGTCGCTCACGCGGCAACTCAACGGACACTGAGTTATCCCCTCCCACTTGTCGAAGCACTTAGGTAGTTGCATAGCTTTGCCTGGAATGTGGTGCCTATATCGTCGTAAAGAGATTGTGGTAGTTATTGCAATCTATCGGCGATCAATTGGGCAGCAAACCGTACTCCGAGACACTTCTTACCTTTTGGACATTTTGTCTCGGTACCTAGGTAGGTACCGTAGGTACCGGCGTCGTACGACTCCGACTCCGATAGATCGTCCCTGCTTTGCATGGCAACTTGCATGTGTGTAATGCAGTCAGCCGGAGGCCGTAGGCCGATAAGTACGGTTCACCTTCGGAGGAGGGTGATAGTTGTAAGTCCCCGAATCATGTTAAAGAAGGTTATCGGGTGTTGGGAGCGGCATAAGACCGATGCAACGAACGAGCTTACCGGCGCAACGCGTCATGTATGCAGACCCCGACAATCCTCTCCGTCCTGATATCTGTTGTTGGTCCGAATGCATGACCTACCTCCGACTTGCCAAGAAACTACAGCACCCAAAACCGAGAGGGCAAAACGAGTAACTGCTATCCAAAGGTCTCAGTGATGCCGCTGGTGATGTAGCCCACTGCGACTGTCTATCCCAAGCTCCTTTGTAAGTTGTTGGTTTTTGTTTGGTTGGAAACTCGCCGGCAAAATAAACCTTTTGTAGGGTCCCAACCTTGACCAGCTGACTGAAAACCGTATCAGAATACCTCCAACGCGAACGCATCCGTGACCATGGCACCATCGCTCAAGAGCACGTTGACACAAGCGTTCCCTCCGAAGCCCAAGTTCACAGAGAAGAATTTGCCCGATCTGCATGGTAAAGTCTATGTAGTGACAGGGGCCAATACCGGAACAGGCAAGGAGCTCACCCGTGTTCTCTACATCAAGAATGCCAAGATATATATGCTCGCGCGCTCCGAGGCGAAAACAAAGACTGCAATCACGGAAATCACCAGAGAATTTCCGACCTCGAAGGGGGAATTGGTGTTCTTGAAGCTCGATCTCGCCGACCTGAGCACCATAAAGTCCACGGCTGAGCGTTTCCTCGAACTCGAGACGAAGCTACACGTACTCTTCAACAATGCGGGTGTCATGTCACCGGCGAGCGACATTTTGCTCACCGCGCAGGGTAACGAGCTCCACGTCGGCGTGAACTGCCTTGGGCCTTTTCTCCTCACCCAGCTGCTGACGCCCCTGCTCTCGTCGACCGCCAGGTCAGAACCACCGGGCACGGTGCGCGTCGTGTGGGTGGCGTCGTCGGCAGCCGAGCTCTTTGCCGAGGCCAAAATCGGTATCAGGGCTGAGAACCTCAGCCCCGACTCCTTGTCGGCAAAGTCGGGCAACGAGCGCTACTGGTTGAGCAAGGTGGCTAATTGGGCCCATGCTGCCGAGTACGCCCACCGCCATCGCGGCGACGGCGTGGTCAGCGTACCCGTAAACCCGGGAAACCTCCAGTCGGACCTATATCGTGACCAAGGGATAGGTATGAAGATTGCGACCAAGATATTCATGTATGCGCCTCTCAACGGGGCGTACACTGAGCTTTTTGCTGGCTTGTCTCCCGACATTACTAGGGAGAATACCGGCGCCTGGGGTAGGTAATTCTTGCTCCGTTACAGACTGGATTGCAATCGCTAATTGTGAATTGTATTGTTAGTTGTCCCATTCGGGCGTATCTATCCAATACGTGACGATTTGGAAGTCGCAACTAGGACAGAGGCCGAGGGCGGAACAGGGGGTACACTCAAGCTCTGGCAGTGGACTGAAACACAAGTGGGTCCATATCTTTGACAGAGTGGTAAAGAACAGTAGCAAAAGGCAGTTATAGGTGGCACAAGCCAATTGAGTTAGGATATGGTCAATTTCTCTGCAGAAAGCTCTATGAATAATCTATGATGATGTATAAATATGACACGAAGTAATATGAGAAAATGAAACTGAGAGGAAGTGTAGGCAGAAAACAGTGGAAGAGGTGAGGTAATTATAAAGTGATTGAAGAACGTAGAAAAGGATAGTGAAGAAGAAGAGAAAGGAAGAGAAAGAAATTAAAGGGTATGCATCTCCTAGGCCTTGCACAATTTTCCACCCTCCTTCACCACCCAGGAATCACTTCCCACGCCAAAATGAGCGTATAGAAGGTTGTCCGGGTCGTACTTCTTCTTTATCGCAAGAAGCTTGTTGTAGTTGACTCCGTACAATTCCTTCTTCCAGTCACCTTGGTACATGGCATCGATCTCGTTCAAGTAGGACCCAGATCCAGGGGTGACGGCCTCAATGGAAGGCAAGATCTCCCTTACCAATTGTTCCTTCCGGGCCAGCATCTGGTCCCACTCAATATCCCAGTCCCAGTATCCGACGACAGTGCATAGGAATATGGTGTCTCGCCATTGTGGCAATACTGAATTGTCTGGGTGGCTGATATTCTTCACATTAAGTCCATGGCATCCCAGCTGGTACAGACCTGTCTCCATCGCCGTCTGATACGCGTGAATGATGTCCGCGTTCTGATTGGGGTCTAGCACGCCGGCACGGGGAATAAGTCGTGTGGTCAGCTGGATGTTGGTCGGGTAAGGCCCATATGGAAGTGGAGCCAGCTCTTCAGATATGTGATCAAAGTACGAGTCCGACGTGATGGGCTCAAACGTGTAGGGGATACCTCGCATGTTGAGGCTGTCGAAAAAAGGCTGGAGCATCTCGCCAACTTGCTCGCCAGTCGTATTAGGGACCAGGATATTATTGGCGAGTAGTACTCCATCAGTGACCTGAAAGTCCATGGTGGCGGGGGTGTCAACAAAAGAAGGCATGAAAGCCATGAGATCCCCAACTCCTTTCCAGAATGTGTCGTTCCCAACCACTGAGCTGTTGAATGAGAGCGAACCGCCGCCGATAGTAGAGTCTGGGAAGATTTTGGTCGTCATGCTAACAACAACGGCATATGTTCCCGCGCCGCCGCCGCAGAGCGCCCAGTACAAGTCGGAGTTCTGCGATGGTGTCGCGACGAGATGCTTGCCTTCGGCTGTGACGACCTCCCATTCCAGCACGGCATCAGCCGCGAGGCCATGCATGCTATTCAAGAGGCCGTGGCCGGCGCCGGGTGTGTATCCGCCAGCAAGCCCAACACTTGGACATGTACCACCGAGGATAGTGTAACCAGCTTCTGCAACTATAGCATAAGCATTGCCGGCGACCACACCAGCCTCAAGCTTGGCCGCAGGTCCCCGGTAATTGTCGCTCTGGTACTCCTCCATGATGGTAACTGTGTCCATATTGTGTGTCCAGAGTGATAGGGAACCCGCACCGGTTGACTTGCCCATGAAGCTTTGAGTCATTTAGCATCCAGCCCGATTGAGCATATTGGTGTGTATTGGAAAACTCACTCATGTCCAGTATTCTTGACCACCAAGCGAACATTTCTGTTCTTCGCAAATTGAACACCGGCCACGATGTCTTTGGCACTTCTGACATCTATGGAGTAACTTGCATAGTTCCCAAGCGTGCATGGTTGAGAAGCCGGAGTGAATGGGTTGCAAGACTGGCCCTGGGAATAAGGGTTCATGACCTCAGCTGGGTGTGTATCACTTATTTTTAAGTTAGTTTCATCTCTAGATGGGTTTTTATTGTGCAGTTGGATGTAAATCTGAACCTACTAGGTCTCTGGCGTAGACCAGTTTGCCTGCAAGGCTGCACATGCAGCCTCATTGTACGTACTGAATGGTGCTTGGTGACACACACTCGGCAAAGGGATTGTCTGAATAAGACGTCCAGAAACTGTCCTGTTCAGTTGTGCCCATTTGTCTGGTGATGGCCAGCCCCGTTCACCAGGGAAATTCTTGCAAATATCCAGATGTTTCTGCTCTTCAGCTGTTGTCAGGCCGACCAGCAAAGCTGCCGTGGCCGGGATCAGCTGCCTCCAAAACATTGAGATGGAGGTTCGAGAAGCCTGCGGTGGTATATATCTTGAAACGAGTTCTACTAGAGTGGTTCAAATGCGTCTGTGTCTCAAGAAAATATGGACCAAAGCCATTCGAAATTATCGTGGCATAATCTTCATTTATAGAATTCATGAATCTCTGCACGCCTAACTATATTTTCCACCTGATGACCCAGTGCATCATCCTAGTTACGCCCCCAAGGTGAACTATTCCAAGAAAGCCATCACCAGGAGATCCCATGGCACATTGTTCTCTTCGTGTGTCCAGGCAGCAGAGGATGAGAAGTTCAAAGCTAGGGAATCCCTAGCCTCGGTGGCGTAAAATAGGAGCATCACATCAGCCTGGACTTGTAAAAGCGATTGTGCAAAGTGCACTTGAGCTAATCATGGAGCTATTCCTCCAGAATTCTTGAACTGGAGACTTCGGGCCCGTTCTAGCAAGAGATTCATCACGTCTCCCAGCTAAAGTGAGTTTCCGGGATGTCCTAAAGGAACGAGGCGCTCTTCCTACAACTACAGGAAAACATAGAAAGGATTCCAACAAATCCTTCCAAATACAGCCTTGCAGGGGGGGTTCCAGCCTTATCAAAGTCGACGGCGATGCCGCATCTTACCGGATGTGTACCTAAGTAATTACCTTGGGGCGGAAAGGATGAATCTCATTCGTTGGTTGCATGTGATCACGTCAGGCTCAGAGGTCCTGCGCCACAAGAGCATGATCGGGATCCAACGACAGCACGAGTGGTCACAATGTGTTTTTAGCGATGAAATCTGGGTTTTCGTTCAGCCCCAGGAGTAATGTGTTATTTTTGGAGGCCGTAAAGGCCTGTGGCTGAGACAAAATTTGGAATTACTGAATTGTAGCGCTTCGGGCGTGGCGATACACAGGTAAGAAGGATCACAATTTGCCCGACTTCAGGAAGCTAGGACACAGTTACTTAAAATCCACCGTGAAGCGTCTGCAGTAAAGAAGACGACTCGCGAGACGCGAGATGGAGATACTTCTAGCAATCGGATTCATGATCATTTGGTCAGGCGAAATTTCTATCTATGCTAACTTCTATCTATGCTAACCATGCGGGCATTCTTCTATGGGATGGTCAACGATGCAAGCATTAACATTGCGAAGAAGAAACGACAAGAGAAAGCCCAAAACTATCTTCTCAGTCCATACGCTTGACGCATAACCCTGACACAGAACGCCATATTCCTTGGACAGAATAAGAGGGGCGTTTGAGGTTGAGACTGGGGGAGATTCTAGAACCCGACAGGCACTTCCGACTCACCGGCGAAAACTAGGGAGTTCGGTTCAAACTCCGGAGCCAATGTCCGATAGGTCTTTATTTTTGGAAATCTAACATCAGCGGATGTTACACGTGTCCGACGATCTCTTCCGAGTGAGATAAAAGACATTGTATTCGGCGTCGGTTTCCTAAATGGTACAGCCTCTTACGAAGTTGCCACATTGAGCCTCGAGAATGTGGCAGTATATTAATGTCATTGGTCTAGATATGGTTCTCTGTATTGCTTACTCTACAATGCATCCATGCATGACCAACCATGGACGTACGAACTCAAACCGCTCTTATCCAGGCTAACGATGTCTCGGCCACACCACTCCCCCTGGCAGTCTCCACGGTCGAGGTGCCCAACCTCGCATCACCACACCACGTCATTGTCCGCGTACTTGCAGTGGCGCTCAATCCCAACGACCACAAAATGCTGACGCACTTCTTGTCACCTGGGCGCTTGGCTGGTTGTGACTTCTGCGGTGTGGTCGAAGTTGCAGGGGAAGCGTCGTCTCACCCAGCGGGCACGCGGGTCTGCGGCGCTGTCTTCCCCTACAACCCGGGCGGTTACCCGTCTGGTGCATTTGCTGAGCGCCTATCGGCCGACTCACGACGCCTACTCAGGGTCCCAAAAGAGTGGGATGATCTACAGGGCGCGGCTTTGGGCGGCGTGGGGTGGTCCACAGCCTGTCTGGCAATATCGCACCCCGAGGCTCTTGCTCTCGAGGGGCTGCCATCCAAGCCAGCAGAGCGCAAGCAGCCAGTGCTCGTGTATGGTGGAGCTACCGCAACAGGTACCATGGCTACCCAGTTACTAAAGCTGTGAGTAGGAATGAGACATGTCCAAATGCTTGTCCTCCACTGGGTGGTGCTGCGACATGATTCTGATAACAAGGGTATAGATCGGGCTATATGCCATTGGCTGTTACTTCCCCCAAGTCTGCCCAATTGAGTATTGAATATGGCGCCACGCACACAGCATCGTACACATCCCCGAGACCTGTCGAATCCATTCGGGCTATGTCAGCAGATAAGCCAATCCGCCATGTCTTGGACTGTATCACCGATGCAGACTCCTCGGCCGTTTGCTTTGGTGCGATATCTCGAGCCGGGGGGCGATATGCGTGCCTGGAAGAGTGCATGCCAGAATGGCGGGTAAGACGGGCAGTCAAAGTTAAGGAGGTGATGGGATACGAAATATTGGGTGACCGTGTCGATCTCGGCCCTTCTTCCACATACTCGCGTGAGGTGAGCCGCCCGTGCGTCGAAATAGGCCTGGTGTGGGTGGGCGAGATGCAGTCACTGTTGGACCGCGATCTCCTGAAACCACATCCTGTCCGTGAGGTGCAGGGCAAGTGGGGTGGCATTATCAATGGCCTGGGCGTGCTGCAGCGTGGGGAGGTCAGGGGCGAGAAGCTGGTTGTAAGGATTTCAACCGTGTTCGAATAAGAAGAATGGATTTCCGCGGGTCGCTGGCCGAGAGTTCCCGATGTTATGTACATACAATGATGGTGGCGCGCATCTGGTTGGCCGAAGGATTGACAACGGGAAACACGCTTTCTCGAGTCTACATACGGGTCCATGGTAACATCTTGGCCTGTATTTGCTGACAAGGATCAAATCATTCGCGACCCAATCGGGCCACTCTTTATCAGAAGAAATAAGCAGCATGTTTTACCCAGGATACCCCGAGCAGTACATCCTAATGCCCGAGACCCTGTTAGTATCCTAAAAGACAGGAGAAACTTCGGTTCGCCTGGGTAAATGTAATAACACCCTTTCAGCCTGAGCTCTTAACGCGCCCACAACAGATGCAGCCCACTATACATTATTTGTAAGTCATATCTGTCAGAACCAAGCTATATTTAGCTGATAGTTAGATTGAAGCAAAATTAAAAATTTACTACGAATTCATAAATATATACTAAATTTATTATAGTTTTATCCTATAAAATTAATTATTATAAAACGAGCCATTAATTATTAATAAAACTAAATGAAATCGAAAAATAGAATTACTTCTACTAAGTTAATAATTATAATTTTACTGATAATTGATAAATTATAAAGTTGCTAAATTTCATAAATGCAAAACTTAAGACCTTATATATTTTTTACAATATAATTAATTTGAATTAATTCAAATTATAGGTTTAAGGTCTAAAAAGATTATTTTGTATTTTATTATATATTAAAATCAATTCTATTATATTTGTTTTAAAGGATTTAGTATTTATGAAATTAAATATATTAATAAACTGAGTATTTAAGAAATGAAAAGTAAAAGTATTTAAATAATAATATGAAAACATTAAAATTACATGAAAAGATATTAAGTAATTAAAACATTTAAGAAATACAGATTTTAAATTGCATTTTACTTAATAAAGTTAGATATTATAATAAAAGTAATATGATAAAATATTAATAATAAATTTCAAAAAAGGGATATTTTTTTTAATAAGATTTCGAAACTTCAATCCTAGTAGTATATAAATAATATAATGATTTATTGTGAAAGGTACTACTATACTATATTTAATAAAAGATCATCCTATATTCAAACTCTCAGTTCAAATATTCCCGCCAACCGTACATATAGCTTACTTCTGGACTAAGGGTCGTAACATTAGTGACGTTTGAAGCATCGGTCACGTGACCGCTGCACTAACGGCAACCACTATTATAAAATCCCTCCTCTTCAGAGAAAGGTCTCTTCAAGAACATTGCCTATCTTTTCAAGTAGCGCACCTCTCAACTTGAATTAACATATTCGAGTACAGTTTTTACATTTTTATTCCCTCTCATAACATGAGCTATTATATTACTTAAAAATACTAATGAAATACGAAGATGAATAAATTAATAAAAAATATTATTACTAAAAATAAACATAATATCAAGCACTAATAAGTAGGCTACTATAGTAAGTAGTTAACTTTTTAATTAGCCTCCTCTACTTTAACTTCTAACTTTACTTTTTTATATTATGCCTCAGAATATAAAAGTAAAAAAAGAATTATTTAATTAATTATTTCATCTTTTAATCCTAACTTAATAGTAAGTATTAAATATATAGCTTTAATGTATAATATGCCTCACTTAATACTAAGCTATAAGATAATTAACTAAATTAGATAATATAATACTAAAACTGATAATAAGAAATTGAATCAAATAAAAGACTACGTAATTATTTAATATATATTTAATTCAGATTAATGATAACACTTGAATATTTATGAAATTATTAAAGATATAATATATTTTTGACTTTATAATTAAAATAATAACATTATTAACTTTATTTAAGCAAAAATATCCATTATATTAATTATACAATGTAATAAATATTTTATTTATGAATATAATTATAAAGGGCCTTATCAAAAGATCTTAAAATTAAAAATATACAATATTTATCTTTAATATTTATAATTTTAATAAATTAAGCTTTATAATAGTTATTATTATTCTATATATATATTTTTTTCATTTAACTTACTTTTTATATTTATTATTAACTATTTAAAGTTATTTAAGAAGATATATAATATAAATATTACTTCATGTAATAAAGCTTGAATTACTTATATTAATAAAATCAATGTTTTTCTTATTTTTTACATTTTTTATAAGAATGATTTTAAGCTTAGAAATGAATAAAATCTTTTCTTAAAGTATACGCTAAATCTTATTTAACTAAAAGGCTGTATTTCTTAAGCTAAATATTAAGGTTTTAATATTAAAGATATAATTAAGCTCTTTGATACTATTTATATTATAGGTTTTTTAAATAATGTATAACTTAATAAAAGTAGCTTCTTAATTAATTTTAATTAAGCAATAAATTCTTTATTATTAAAGACACTCTTTAATCTTAATTTTACCTATTACTAATTAATTAGTAAAGGGAATATAATTATAAACTTATTTAGTTAACTTTTTTACTTCAGATGCTAATACTCTTTAAGAGGTAAATATACTAAGTTTTAAGTATTAGAAACTTAAGAGAACCTATATTTAAGATAGAAAAGTACTTTATATATAAAATAATCAGGAAATAATTAATAAAAAGAAAAAGGAAAAGGAGAAGTAACTAGTTAATAAAATGAATAGTAGTATTAAGATAGTATTTTATAATAAATTACGTAAATAGTATTATGGTAGTTATAATAAGATTATGTATAATATATAAACTTATAAGAAAGATATAGAATTATTTATAGATTTTAAACTCAATAAGTTTTAAATAGTTTTTGTTATTATAATATAGTAATGAAAGTTCCAATATTATTAGTACTAAAAAGTGGCTTATTTATTAAGGTAGCTTATTTATTAATGCTTAATATTAATAATATCATTTATAAAATATTTAAATAAAGGTTAAGTTAAATAGTATATAAATAATACAAAAGAATAATTAATGAGACTTTAAAAATTTTAAGACCGAATAAATAGTATTATAAAAATATTATAAGTTAAGATTGAAAGCTTTCTATAAAAGCTTTAAATAGAGGCTAGATAATATAAAATAGTAAGAAATAATTATAATGTTAAATTTAAAAACATTTATAGCAATAGCAGTAGGCAACTATAAGTCAGTAGCCAACTACAGTATATTAACTGTAATAGAACTGCGCCAGTATGTCGACTATATTACTACTTCCTCCATAGACTGAATATATTTAACTAACTACCATCACCCAATCATATTAGAACACGTGACCAAGCCAATATAATTTATACCATAAAAACGGAATATTATTTTAGAGAAATGTAATAAATTAATGTAATTAAAATAATTAAAATGAAAAAGCCTTACGAATTAGCAAATTATTAGTTGTAGAGAATGAATGCTTGAAACGCGTGCTTAACGAGCATGAATGATTACTAACTGCCCTAGTGTGGTCAAATGCGTGCAGTAATGCTTAGTCGGCTTATACCGGTAGCTTTTTGAGTCACGGTATTCCACTTCATAAATATGACCATTCACGTTGGACATTCTTCAAACATAAGCTGACGTGTTTCTTTTAAAGTTGGCTCAAATTTGTCTTTTTTAGCCGCGTCTTTTACCAAGTTTATGGTTTTTTTGTGAGAACATTAGAATCCTGCGAGTACCGGAATCGCCGTGGAGTTTGCCATCCATTCCATCAAGTGCCACCCCGTAAAGTCGTCACTTTCCCGCCACATGCCAGGCGGCTGGTCGGGGCAAGCCCAGTGAGGGAGATGGAACCATCAGCGCCGGAAAATGGCGCCAGGAGAAAACAAGCTCCGGACACAAGGGATCTGTCGCTTACCCTCCCTCCCTTGGCATCCCCTCCAACGCCACCTGGAAGCACCGTCATGTCGTCGTTAGCTTCTCACCCGGCGCCTCCGCTCCTTATCTCGTCCTTTTCAACATCCAAAAGATCCGCCTGCGACCGATGCCGTGCCCAAAAGCTCCGCTGTCCAGCACGAGAGGAACTTTCGCAACCATGTAGCCGATGCCGCCGCCAGGGCCGGGAATGTGTAATCAGCTACACGCAGCCTTTGGGGCAACAGACGAAACAAAACACGCACACAGTTGCACCAGGCTCTATCAGTTCAGAGCTCACTCAAGCATCAGGCACCAATACAAGACTATCCGAGGAAGATCCGGACACAACTAAAATCCCGGGATCGGCGGTGAGCAGCGCGATGTCCAGCTCATGGGACTGGGCCCCTTCATATGGACAGGTTCAGAGCAGCTTGGACGGGACCATGTTGGAAGAAATGGGCAGCATTTTCGATGGTACAGATCACAATGAATCAATGTCCTCTTGTGAGGCACTACTCCCATCCAGCAGAAGTATGGGGCTTCAGTTGGGAAACCCACAATCTGCACGACTGTCTCCTAATCGGGACTCATTCAGTTTGAATGAATGCACTGCCAGTGGCTGGGTCCAATCCAAGACTGAGTGCGACCAGCGCCTCACCGCACTCAACTATGAGCTCTCCAAGCAAATATCTGCGTGTAGTAACGGCTTTTGGGTTTCCATTCACAGAAGTCGAAAAAGATCCATCGACAGTCTTTCGGGCGTGGATGACGACGGAAGCACGAACCACTTCGGCGACGCCTTGCAGGGAATGTCGCAGCTGGTGGCTATAACCCAGTCTTATGAGTCGAAACCTTCCACCATCGTGACTCTTCATCTTTTGACTGCCTATCTGCAAATGGTGACGCTCTGCAAGCAGCTCATGGCACGGCTCCTCCAGCAAATCAAGGGTGGCTCGACGCCACCAGGAACTGAGGAAATACAGGCACTCCCTGGGCTTCAGCTTGCGGGCGTTGTTGTCCACCAAACAGACCTGCAGGCCAAAATCTTCTTGCAGGCGATTCTGCATTACTTTGAGGCTCTAGAGAAGAGATTGGGGCTTCCTCAGCATCTTTGCGTGGCTGGAACTGGTGAAGTACGGCAAGGATTGCTATGCGGCGGGCAGGCTCAATCTCTCATCTCGGGGTTTTTGGACAGTCCCTCTCCCACAGAGGGAGGCTTGGATAACATTGTCTGGTTACGGGATACTATCCTGCAAATACGGAGACTACTACACAAGTAGACTCTTGACTTTTAACTATTTTATCCCGGGAATGTCACTCTCCGTCATCATCTCGAGGTATCGCGAAGGCGACATAAGAAGGAGTTGGGGATTATAGAACGTATCTAACTTTATCTATAGCGTGAATAAATTTTATTCATTATACAAGAGCGTAACTTACCAGGAACTAGCAGGGTTCCAGGAAGTGGCAAGCTCATTTTCCATATAACAAACGTGTATATATACCCTACTAAAACCCTTAAACTAAGCCTAAAATGGATATAAATTTTAAGGTAGCTTAAATTTCATATACTTTAATTACATGGTTTTTTAAATAAGATATACTAACAAAATGAAATTATAATGAGTTAAAATTAAACTTCTTAAATAATTAAGTAAAAGTAATTTAAGCAATCTTAAAAGACAAACCTATAGCTTATTTATATGGTTACAATTAAACCTTAAAATTTCATTTATTTTAGGTCTAATATAAGGGTTTTAATAAGATATATAAGGATGTTTTTAATCTAAGAAAGTAAGGTAGCTACTTTATAATCCTAGCTATTTTCTAGTACCCTATATTACATATTCTTTATAAATTTATTAATTACCGTGCGAATTTATAGTTTACTAGTAAGTAAGACATATTAGGAAGTAGGATAGTTTTATAATATCTACTAAATTCTGCCAACCCTACCACCCCCCTAGGGCTAGATTATTAGTAAAGGCTAATGCTATTTAGTGCTAACTGCACTTAATTGGTTATTTCGAATTGATTTTGTTGATTTAGAGATATTAGTAGGGCTATAGTGCTAATCTTTAGTTGCAAAAATATACTTTATACCAAATAATGCTAACTCTGCCCTTAAAATTACAGTCTGCTGCAGACTATTATTAGATATATATTAGTAATACTTGATGTTAATTACGTTAAATCTATTATAATATAGTAAGAATCTAATCCCTTAAACCCTTCTTTCTCTTTCATATATATTCTTATATTATACCTAGTTTTACTATAGTTGATATAATATCTTTTGCTTAATCTATTATGATCTACCTCCTTAGTATTATTCCTAAATTTATTAATAAGCTATTTTTCCTTTTCCTTTTTTTAAATTATAATCTAAAATTCCTTAATAGTAAGTACTTCTTTTAGCTATATTTAGGTTCTTTTAGCCTTTTAATATTTAGTAAGTACTATATTAGCCTTCTTAAAGTAAATAAAATCTAAGTCCTAGGGTATAATTCTTGGTCCCTTAAATATAGCCTTAATATTATCCTCTACAAAATTCTTATTATAAGCTACCTTAAATATAATAAAGAACTTAAATTTAATAATATTATCAATACAGGCTTAGATAAAATTTCCAATTTCCTTATTATATATATATTTTAAAGGCAAATATAATATAATATTTAATAGCTAGATTAAGAAGAGTATAATAATATATAAATAGTAATAATCTTATTCTCCTTATAATATTAGTTGAACTTAGTTAATATATTGTGTGGATAGCTTCTCTGAAGCTCACAAGAGCCATTCTTTGAGAATAAATAAAAAGAATAAAAATAAAAGACTTGGTTCCAGCAGGAATCGAACCCTGTCCCTGCTGTCTGGGGCGGCAACGTCTCGCGCGAGCAAGCGAGCGGAGCGAGTTGAGTGAGGGCGAGCTGCCACCGCCAGGGACAGCTTTTTTGGCACTACGGGGAATCGAAGTAGGAGCTTACGAGCAAGTGGGTATTTATAGAATTACTACACATTTAGTATATAATTATACTATAAGGTACACAACTTAATACACTTGCACTATAATTGACTACATATATACCTTCTATTTTCCTCTTTACTTCTTTCTTTATTTCTTCCTTACTCATTTATTTATTTCTTTATTTATTTATTTATTTATTTATTTCTTTATTTATTTATTTATTTATTTATTTCTTTATTTATTTATTTATTTATTTATTTATTTATTTATTTATTTATTTATTTATTTATTAATTTATTCATTTATTTATTTCTTTATTTCTTTATTTCTCTATTTCTTTATTTATTTAAGGAATTATAACTTTAGTAAGTAGGTAGGTCAGTCTTATTAATGAGGTTTGTTATGATTACACCAAACCTTTATGGGGTTCAGTAGGTAACTTGTAAGGTTTATGTTATCACAGCGGTGCAGAGGCAGCATGTGACTTAGTTGCAGTATATAAAGATACTATTTATGAAGAGAGTATGATTAGAAGCTATAAGGCTATGCAGTTGGTAGAACTAAATACTTAGATTAACGACTAAAGAGTCTGTTTTATAAAAGCTGTCTACTATAGTGATAACTATATCCTTATATATTTTGACTCTTTAGTAGATATATTCGATATATTATATTCTAATATACTCATAAATATATTAGATATATTATAATCTAATATACTCATAAATATATTAAATATATTATAATCCAATATATCTATCTAAGGGATGGTGGCTTTTAACCCTAACTCTATCCTGGTGCATCCTATATCTTATCCCTATAGGGTTATATTATAGCAGTTAGTCTTAGTTACTCTAGATCCTAGGTTACTATTGTGTTAGTTTATAGTATTATCTCCCTTCTTATCTTTTTATCGTTAAAAGTAGTTTGTAAGTCTCCTTTCATTATTTGTACTTGCCATTATACCTTTTTAATTCATTATGTCTGGTAGGGTTACTAAATCTTAGGGTTTAAAATTAAAAAAGACTGTTAATTATAACTTACTTTTATCAACTATTCTCTAGAACGCTATACTTATACTATCTTATTCGTTTTATAAGAGTTGTAGTATTTCATTTTATTAGGTTTTACTATAACATTCTAGCTAATATACTAAATATATTTATCCAAGTTGTTCTTATTATAATATCTAAGGCATTGGGCCTATTGAGCTTTATAATATCACTAAGTAATATTAGAAGTTAGAAGATAAGCTCCTAACTGTAGAGGAGAAGGTTCTTTATTTGTGGAAATAAAAGAAGATGTAGTATAAGAAGATAATGTATACTATATATTAGGGTATTAATAATATAAAGAAGCTGGAGCGCGTAGACAAGGAGGAGGCTAAGGCTAAATAAAGAAGGATTACTAAGCAATCTGCTAAGGTTACGTATTATAACTCTATAGAGGAGGCTGGTGGAATGGTGGTATAGGAGGTATGGTTGCGTTTTAAGGGTGAGGTAGGTGTTTTTGATTGGAGTATAATGGTGAATGAGAATACTAATTGGTTAAAGCCGCTAGATATTAGTAATAAAGGAAATATGCCTATAGGTGGCTTATCTGGTGTTTAAAGTTCTAGTTGGTTGAGTTTCTTGAGTTGTTTGGTAGGTTTAGTGGATTCTTATAGTTAGTTAAATAAGAGTATTCTATAGCGGATTAGGTATGGAATTATCTAAGTTTATTTTTATAGTGCGTTAGGTTTTTTCTAGTTCTTATATATTCTTACTTGAATTTTAGCCTTTCTATCCAATAAGGTACTTTATTATTCCTTACTATTATCTTGATTTTATAATTAATTTTACTTTATATTCCTTATTATATTTATTAATAACCTTAATCTATATTCCAAGTTTTATATTCTAGGATGCTGATTCTAATAGTAAAATAGAGAAAACTGGGTATTATCGTATTCTTTAAAGCAATAAAAGTTTATAATTAGTATCGAAAAGTTTCTCTAAAATTCTAAATGGGCTGATTTTCTTGTAGTTAAGTTTATTACTATGCTACTTGGTTTTAATGTTTTATTATATAAGGTAGACTTTATCTTTTTTGTTAAGTATCAATCCCTTAATTCTTTTTTAGTTTATATATTTTATAATTCATTTCTATATAAAAGAAAGTTCTTATTGAATATCTCTTTAGATTTATGTAATTTATATTACTTTTCATTTTACTAATTCTGCTAGTATAATATCTGATAGTAACTTAGAGTATACCTAAGGCTTATATTTATAGAGTGCAAAGAAAGGTAACTATTTAGTTATACTGGAGGTTACGCTATTATAGGTAAATTATGCTAGTAGTAGTCACATGACTTAGTTATCTTATAACTAGTTAATATAGTATTAAAAATATTATTTTATAATCTAATTAATTTATTCTATTTATTTATTTATATATATATATATTATTATTATTAAGAGTTTATATTTTATTTTAAGTTGATGTATTAGTAAGTTCTTCAAGTTTAATATAAAGATCTCATCTTTATTTAATATAATTTTATATAGTATTTTATATTTACTTATAATAATTTGCAACAATATATATACCAGTTCTTTTGCTATATTAGCTGCCTTATATATTATAAAGTATATATACTTGCTTAGTCTATAAACTACTACTAGAATGTTATTATATAGTACTCTAGTCAATGGTTCTTATAAGAGGAGCAGCTTAATGATGAAGTTTAGACTAATAGATGACTATATAGTTATAGGTACTGGTAGGGGCTTCAATAGTTTATATGCTGTATATCTGGAGGCCTTATTTTTATTATATAAGTTGCATTTACTAATAATGTTCTGAGCTTTTTCTCTAAGGTTAGGAATGTAGTAGTTTTATTAGATCCTTTTAGTAGTTATTATAATTCCTTAATAGCTATATACTAATGCTTTATATATTTCTTAGATTAGCTTATCTTATTCCTTCAGATTTATAGGAGTCCTTTAGGTTTGGAAGTTAACTCTAATTATAGCATTAAGTTCTTGGTTGAGGATGAGGCTTCTATCTTCCTAAATTTCAAATATTATTTATTCTATAGGTGAATCTTTATGCTAATGATTAGGTTTCATATTAAATGCATCTACTCTAGCATGTTGAATTCTATTAATATAGATAACCTTAATGTTAAATTATAATAAGAACTCTATATATTTAGTTCATTATTTATTAAAAGTTTTAGTTATTATAATCGTTATAAGATTCTCATAATGTATATAGACCTTAATCTATTTCTTAACTATAATAAAGTAGTATTAATATTCCTAAAATACATATACTGTTACTATAAATTCCTTACTTAATATAGTATACCTAATTTCTAGTTTATTAACTTTCTTGCTAAAGTTTATAATAATGTATATTCTGCGTTAGTTATCTCTCTAAGTAAGTTCTTTACCTATAGTATTATCTAAGGTATCTATATAAACTTTAAATTCTTTTCTATAGTTTGCTTTTTCTAGTATAGGGTCTTTTATAACTTTATCTTTAAGTATTTAGAAATCTTGTTATTTTATTTCTATTTCTTTAAATGTGAGGTCCTTCCTTATAGAATCTATAAGGGGTTTTATAATATTGCTATATTATATAATGAACTATGTATAAAAGTTAATATATCTAAGGAATGCTTTAATATCCTTAATATTAGTTAATATTGGTTACTCCTTACTTGTTTTAACTTTATCTTCTTATATCTTGATTTTTCCTAGTTTAATTATATATCTAATTTAGTTAATCCTTCAAGAGTGTTATTTATATCTCTCTCGTTCTATAAGAAGGCTTGTATTTTAAAGCTTTTATAGTACGTTCTTAATATATTCCCTATGATCTTTAAGCTTTTCCAGGAAGAGAATAATATTATTAAAGTAGGTAATAATAAAAATATTTAATTACTTATATACGGTGTAACCAAATACTTTTAACATAAAGCCAGTATATTTGTTAATCTAAAGGGTATAATCATTATTTTATAATATCTATAGTATATCCTAAATTGTACCGTTTCCTCTTTTCCTTCTTTAATCTAAATAATGTTATATATATACTTTGAATTAAGTACTATGAACTATTTTATTGTTTTAAATTAATCTCTAAATTTTTAATAAGAGGAAGAGGATATTAGGTTTTAATTATAATACTATTAAGTTACTAAAAATTAATATATAGTTATAATTTATTATTCCTTTTGAGTATAAAGAGGATTGACTATCCTACTGGTAATTATAATAGTTTAATAAATTCTTTCTTAAGGTTCTTATTAAGGAACTCCTTAAATATCTTAAGTTATTCATTATTAAATTTATACATAGGTTTAAACTATAGTATAGTTTCTAATTTTAAAGGTATCTTATAATCTCATTATATATATTATAATAATACCATATCAAGTTTCTCTTAAAATAATCTTTTAAACTTATAATATTCTCTTAATATTTATACTAGTCTATTTGTATATATTTTCATTTTTTCTTCTTTTAAGTAGACGAGGTATTACTGTATCAATTGCTGGTGTGCAATATATTAACTGGTTGGTTGGAGCTTTTGATGGTTAGTTTGTAGTAAACCATTATTTTGCTTCCGGGAGTAATGATTTCTTAATTAATTTCGGCCTTTCTATAAGGTACTTAAGAGGTGTAATCCTTTTCTATTCGTTTTAAGCTAGGTCTCCAGCCTCCTTATAGAGATATTTATAGGTTTATTTAAGTGTATTATCTATTTACTATTTTTAGTAATATAACTCCTTCTCGCGCTATTAATTGCAACCTTCTTTTAGGGAATAGCATTATCCTAAAACATCTAGCTAGTAGTCTAATTAATTTAGAGATTTATAGTATATAGTTATAGAAGTCCTCAGATTAGTTTATATTATACTATATTTATAATATTTAAACTTATAAAAGTAGTATATCTTTGCATTAAGATAAGTAAATACTTAGTCTTTATATTAATTATTTTATGTTTATATTTTACTTCTATACTGTAATAATCATAGGGTTCCGAGTTACCTAAAGCCCAAGGAATCAAGGGTTTATATTCAGAATACATTACAAGGCAGTAATTAAGCAATATTCATTTAACTAACAATAATCACTAGCTATAAGGCTATCCAGTAGGTAAACTAAATACTTATATTAATAACCAAAGAGTCTATTCTACAAAAGCTATCTACTTATAATAATAACTATATTCTCATATATCCTAACTCTTCAGTACCATTAATAATGAACTGCTTAAGCCAGTAATAGCTTCATCAGTCCACCCCTGCAATCATCAGGCTCACCAACGGTCCTATCGGTCTACCCCTATCTAATAGGTCCTCAACCCTAACCCTAATAGGGTAGCTCACTGCTAACTCAGGCGGGGCACCCTTTTAGGGGTGGTCCTGTAGCCTATAAGGGTTGCCTTCTACAGTAGTTATCAGCTAATAGGTATAAGTTTATAACATTATCTCCCCCCTTACTTCCTTTATCCTTAAAGGTGCTCTTATAAGTTTTTCACCTATTCTTACGATTTTAATTACGCCTTCTTAATTAGTTATATCTAATAAAGTTAAGGATTCCTAGGTTTCTAAAGCGTCTTATTATTCTAAGAAAACCAAATAGAGCGAATCCTTATCTATTGCTATTTTTCCTTGAGGTTTGGTTATGCTAACTTATTTATCTTATATTACTATTAAAACGCGCTATATCACCTCTAAAGAGGATTCCTCTCGTTATTATAAGTGTATTTATAGGAAGTAGGAGTACTATAATACATATAGACTTATGCCTACCGAAATACAAAAGATTACTAAGATGTATTCCTAAACTAAGAATAAACTAAATATAGCTAAAGAGTAGGCGATACTAGCAAATATGAAGATCAGTTATCTATAGAAACAGCCTCACTTATAGACTAAGAAGACAGCGCGTATAGTATACTATAATATTAAAATAATTAATGAGTTGGATCATATAAAGAAGAAGGAGGCCAAGGCCAAGCATACATGGATTGCTAAGCAATCTACCAAGGTTGCTCATTAGAGTTCTACAGGGGAGGCTGGGGAGATAATAATATAAGAGGTTTTATTACATTCTAAAGGTAATATTAGTATTTCAATTAAAGTTTTCTAATAAATAAGGGCATTAGTTAGTCCGAAATTATAAGTACTAATAACAATAAAGGTATGCCTATAGGTGGCCCATCTAGTTATTAATTTATTTCCTAGGAATTGATTTTCAAATGTATAATTTTAACTAATTATAATTATAATTATTTTCTAGGTTTACTAATTATATTACATTTCTTACTATTTCATTTTGCTATGACTAGTAGTCACTAGGGTGGTGTAGCGCTAGTACTAGTATTCTTTTGAGTATTTCTTAAATATCACCAATATTCAAATCCTAATTTACAAAGAGTAGCTAGTAACTATAGTTCCTGGAGTGCGTTTTACTAGTAATTATAAAGTCCTAGAGTAATTTAATTAATTATCAGGAAACCCCAAGGTAGCCCGACTGGTAACCCTAGGGTTAAGGAGTATAAGTTACCTCTTAATCTACCTAATTACCATCCTAATTAGTTATTATTTTATTTTACTAGAGTTCATTATATATAGGTTTCATTATAGCATTAGTTTAGTCATAATACTTAGTTAGTTATGCTTAAATTTAGGTTTAGCCTGCTTGCTAGCTTTAGGGTATTAGTTTGTAATAGTTTTTATATTATTGTTCTGAAGCTTATTTTCATATTATGTTAGGCTTTCCTCTAGTTCCTATGTATTTTAGCTTATATTATAGCCTCTCCATTTAATAAGGTATTCTATTATATCCTTATATTGCCTTAAATACATTATTCATTCTACCTTATATTACTTATTATACTTACCAATAGTTTTAATTTATGTTTTAAGTCTTATATTCCTCGGTGCTAGTTCTGAAAATAAAATATAAAAGTTATTATATTATTTAATTCCTTTAAGTAGGGACTGTTTATAGTTAGTATTCAATCGTTTTTATAAAATTATAATGGGGCTGATCTTCTTATAGTTAAGTTTATTACTAAATCACTTAATTTTAATATTTCATTAAAGAGGGTAAACCTTATCTCCGTCCTTAAGAATTGACTCCTTAATTCTTTTTTAGTTTGTATATTTCATCGTTTATTCTTGTATTAAAGAAAGTTCTATTTAAATATCCTTCTAAATTTATTTAATTCATATTACTTTTTATTTCACTAATACTGCTAGTATTACATCTGGTAGTAACATATAATATACCTATAGCTCATATCCATAGAGTGCAGAGAAAGGTGACTATTTAGTTGTACTAGTAATTATACTACTGTAAGCAAACTGTACCAATAATACCAACTTAAGCCAATTATCCTATACTTAATTAATATAATATTAGAAGTATTATTCTAGTATCTAATTAATTCATTCCATCTATCTATCTATTTATAAGTATGCTATTATTAATAGTTTATATTTTACTCTAAGCTGGTTTTCTAATGATTTCCAAAAGTTTAATATAAAGAGCTTTTTCCTCTTTAAGATAATTTCATATAGTATTCCATAATTACTCGTAATAATTCATAAGAGCATATATACATGTTCTTCTGCTATACTGGCTTCCTTATATAATATAAAGTATACATACTTGCTCAGTCTGCAAACCATTACTAGAATACTATCATACAGTACTCCAGTTAAGGGTTCTTATAAGAATAATAGCTTAATTATAAAGTCTAGACTAATAGATAACTATATAATCATAGGTACTAATAGGGGCTTCATGAGTCCATATTGTGCGTATCAGGAGGCCTTATTTTTATTACACAAGTTGCATTAGCTAATAATATCTTTAACCTTCTTCTTAAGACTAGGAATCTAATAGTTCTATTAAATTCTTTTTATTATTACTGTAATTCCTTAATAGCTATATACTAAGACTTTATTTATTTCCTTAATTAGCTTATTTTATTCTTTTAAATTAAGAGGGGTCTATTGAGTTAGGAAATTAACTTTAATTATAATATTAAGTTCTTAATTAAGAATAAGGCTTCCGTCTTCTTAGGGTCTAAAGATCATTCATTCCGTAAGTAATTCTTTATCTTAGTAGCAGGTCTCCTACTAAGCATATCTATCCTAGCATTCTTAATTCCATCCACATAAATAACCTTAATATTAAATCATAATAAGAACTCTATATATCTAATTTATTATTTATTAAGGTTCTTAAGTATTATAAAGATAACAAGATTTTTATATTTTATATACAGCTTAATTTATTTCTTACCTCCAATAAAGTAGTATTACCATTCCTAGAATACATATACTATAGCTATAAATTCTTTACTTGGTATAGTATATTAGGTTTCTAACCTATTAAACTTCTAAGTAAAGTTTGCAATAATATATATTCTTCCTTCAGCATCTTTCTAAGTAAGTCCTCTGCTTATAGCATTATCTGAGGCGTTTATATAGACTTTAAATTCCTTCTCTAGATCTGCTTCTTCAAGTATGGGGTCTTCTGTAACCTTTTCTTTAAGTGTTTAAAAGGCTTGTTACTTGATATCTATCCATCTAAAGATGGGGTCCTTCTTAGTAAGGTCTGTTACTGGTTTCATGATATTACTATATCATATAATAAATTATTGGTAGAAGTTAATATATCCTAGGAAAGCTCTAATGTCCTTACCGTTTATAAGTTTTAGCCATTCCTAGATTGCTTTAACTTTTCCTTCCTATATCTTGGTTCTTCCTAATTTGATTATATATCTGAGATAGTAACTTTTTATGCATACTAGTTGCATTTTTCTAGTTCTATAAGGAGGTTAGCATCTTAAAGTTTCTAAAGAATTTATTTAATTCATTCAATATATTCTTTAAGGGTTTCTAAAAAGATAAGGATATTATTAAGGTATATAATAATGAAGATATTAAGGTGCTTATATAGGATATAGTTAATTATTTCTTAAAATAATGCGGATATATTAGTTAATCTAAAGGGTATAACTATTATTTTGTAATATTTATAGTGCATTCTGAATGCTATCTTCCATTCTTCTCCTTTTTCCTATTTAAATAAGGTTATAGGTATACTTTAAGTTGAGTGCTATAAACTATTTTGCTCGTCTAAGTTAATCTTATAGGTCCTTAATAAGAGGCAGGAGATATTAGTTTTTAATTATAATATTATTAAGTTACTAATAATTAACATAAAGTTGCAGCTTCTCATCCTTCTAAGATTAAATATTCTACTAGTAATCATAATAGTTTAATAAATCCTTTCTTAAGGTTCTCATCTACGTATTCCCTAAGTGCCTTAAGCTATTCTTCATTAAGTCTATAGATAGGTTTAAACTATAATATAGTTCCTAGTTTCAAGGGTATCTTATAATCTCATTGTATATATTATAGTAATACTATATTAAGTTTCTTCTAAAATACCCTCTTAAACTTATAGTATTCTTTTAGTATTTATACTAGTCTATCTATATTTATTTTTATTTTTTCTTTCAGGTAAAGGAGGTACTGCTCTATCTATTACTAATATATTATATATTAATTAGTTAGTTAGGCCTTCTAAGGGTTAGTCTATAGCGGTCTAAGGTTTTGCTTCTAGGAGTAACAATCCCCTAATTAACTTTAGCCTTCTTATAAAGTACTTAAGAGATTTAATCCTTCTCTATTTTTCTTAAGCCAGGCCTCCTGCCTGCTTGCAGAAGTAACCATAGGTCCATTTAAGTGCATTATCTATTTACTATCCTCAGTAATATAACTCCTTCCTATATTACTAATTATAAACTTCTTGTAGAGAATAGTATTATCCCAAAAGATCTAGCTAGTAGTCTAATTAATTTATGGGTTATTCTTTCTTAGCTGAGGTATTCTTAACATTAACTAATGATCTGCTGTTTTCGTAATATTAAATAAGAGTAATTCTGTATAACTGTAGATCTAAGTTTAAAGGAGATCAGTCTTTATATTAATGATTCCATTACTATAGGATACTTTAGTCCCATCTACTATATTAGGTTTCTATGGTTCCTTCTTCTTATGCTATAGGAGGTAGTATTAGTTTACCACTTATAGGGAGATAAAGTTTCCTTAAGTGCTGCTATTAATAAGCGCTTTATATTACTATTCTCTCAGTTTCACCTAGATCTTTAAGTATTTATAACTCTACTTATGGGTTGCATATAGGTACCTTATAATATTCTTTTCTGCAACCTAAGGTTTTATAAACAGCTCTACTTATTTTTTGCTTATCCTTCTAGAATATTTGTTAAACGGAACCGCTCAGCAGGGCGTTGCCACTTCGTTCAAGGAGTTACCTAGACTTGCGAGTCAGGCGATTTTCGCTAAGTACGCCCAGTGCGTGCGCGACGCAAGATGAGTTTGGTGGCCGTGAGTCGATTATTTTGGTCTGCATTTGCACCTTAATTTAACCCCCATTACCTTTATTTCTTATCCAAAAAGTATATAACTTAGTTCATTGGATAGATTGATTTCTGAAGTTTATATGTACCTAATTTGGGCATTGCTAGGGCTATGTTTGGCTTGTTGCTTGGAACCAATGATGGTGTGTTGGAAGGGGGAATTTTCCGGCATTTGCAACTTGCCCAGGGCCTACCGCAGCGTGCCCGGGGTGAGAAGGTCGGAGGGTATATAAGGAGGGCTTACAGAACCAACTTAATTCATACAAAGTTATTAGATTATTATCAATCGTCCCAATTCGCCTCAGAGCACCATACTGCGACCCTGTCGGAAAAAACACACACGCTGAATTGTATGCTATTTTTAGTACACATCTTCAGAATATTAAAATGCATTTAATGCTTTCATTAGTAATTTTCTATAATAAATATAGGTCCTTTATAACTTATTCAAGATATCCTTTTAGTATTAAGGTCTTTAGGGCCTATCCTTATAGCTGCATTCTATACTAATTCTTAAGTTTATTTTTAGCATATATTTAGCATTTAATTATAATTTAGGTTTTACATTCGGTTAGCTAGCGCAAATAAGTCAAGGGTTCCTAAGGTCCAGCTAGAATATAGTATAGCTTGCATTCTAGTGCTATTACTTAAGTACCCATCCTTATAAGTTATATTACTTGTAGGTTATCCAAAGCGATAATTCAATATATCGTTATAGAACCTAATCCTAGGTGGTTTTCTCCTTAAAGTGCTCCATACACCTATTATAGATATATAAGGCTTATAAGATTTGCTTATATTTACCGTGCCTGGGGTATACCCTCACTATATCTTCTCTTTTTTTAGTTTCCTTCCCAAAGTACTAGGCTATCTACTTAAAAGTCCTGCTAGCTATTATAACCTCTATTTTATTAGTTCTAGGGGCTAGGAGAGAAGTCTGTCCTAGGTATACTTATAGCTCCTCTTGTTATGCTTAAGGTGCATATAGGTCTAGTGTAAGGAATTCTATTAGCTCTCACAAAGAATTAAGGGTTGGAAGGTCCTTTTGTTGCCCTATTGCAAGTATCTTTCCTTGCTTTTTGAAGGTATTCTTAAGGAACCAGTTAGCGCTTTCCTTCTCGCTATAGTAAATAGGGCAGCTATTATTGAAGTAAACTATCTGGTCAAGAAGCGTATAATCGTTTTTTATTTACCAGGGTTCCTTTACTAGAAGGACAGGTTGCTACCTAGCCCTATCTTTCTGGTATTTCTTATACTAGGAGTCCTTATATTAAATAAAATATAAGCTATAGTATAATTCTTCCTTATTGGGATTATAGAATTCTCGTTCTTCATTGGGGTCCCATTTAGGGTATATTTAGCATTAGTCATATACTACCAATCCGCATATATAATACCTATCTCTAAGCTCCCGTTATTACTTGAACTAAGGGGGAAATCATAAGGCTATACTAATCTATTATAGTTCTTTTATAGTAGCATTAGCTTATCTAGGGCCTTCCAATATAGACTTCCAGTCCCTATTCTTCTTTAGGGCCCTGCATTCCAGCATAAAGTATCCTATCTTATTACAATTATAGCATTTAATATTCTTTTTATTTATAAGCTTTTTTTAGGTAGCATTAAGTTCTATAGGTCCCTTGTATTATCCCCATTAGGTGCTTGGCTTTTAATACTTCCTACCCGTATTAAGTTTATACCTATAACCTTTATATCTGGGCGGTTAAGGAGCATCCCCTTATTTTTCCTTATATCTTATATGGAGCTAATTATTAATCTTAATGGCTAGTTTAATATATTATAAGAAATCGTTAGGCCTATTCTATCCAATTAAGTCATCCTTTACTTTTTCTTTAAGTCTTTAGTAAAGTATAAAGATCCTAATATTATCTATATAATTAATTTAGATATAAATCCTTCTGAATTTCATAAAATAACTTAATATTAAGCTCGTTTAGTATAGCTTTAAGAGTTCCTATTTGGCCTATTATTTCTCATTAGGGTTCTAGAAGAAGGTCTTTAGGGCATCTTTATTGTTTTTATACTTACTAAAGATTTCCTGGGTTTCTTCCCTATAGTCTTTAAAGTTTTCAATATTCATATAGTCCATAAGGTAGGATTTACACCACGCTTGGGCCCTCCCCTTTAGGAAGGAGGCTGCATATATAATCCTTTTTCCTTCCAACTATTCATCTAGTTAGTAGAAGTATTAGTATATCCTAACCTGGGTTAGGTGAGCTTGGAGTTAATTAGAAGTTCTATTATAAGTAGCTGGGCTATTAAGTTTAATGTTTTTCTTACTTATAAGAGATATATTAATGATATTTATAGCAGCCCATAGGGTAGTAAGTTCATTTCAGAGTTATTCCATTTTATTATTCTACTAGGCTTGCCTATTAATAAGAGTCTAAAGGTAGTTAACCTCATTAATCAGCTATTAGAGCTATTAATCATCTGTTCCACCCTAGGCATTAGTAATATTTATTACCTGCAGGAGGTTATTAAGTCTAGATATTATAAAGGGATTTGTATATAATATTACTTAAAGTTTATATTATAATATATAAATAAGAGTTATTAAAAGAGATCGGAGATTCGCACCCCCAAAAACGGAGGGCACACCCCCTAATTCGCTGACTAAGCGGCTGCAGCCAATCAGAGCCCGCCGTTTAACGTCACCTGATAACCCATACCAGTGCTTTTTGCAGGCATATTCACAGTGCCCTGCAGAACCTCCATTGCCTACAATGTTGATTCAACAACCCTATACCAATGCTTTATTAAATTAATTTATCCTTATGCAGATCAATCAATCTAGCATTATCATTATTATCTAGTTGCTTAGATCTTGGTTTTTCATAGTTATAGCGATAGCGCAGGTCCCAGACTACTTGGGTCTTAAGGTGTAGTAGCAGACTGACTATTATAATTAGAACGCTAATATTACGGCTATAAACGGTTGCCAACCAGCACTTTCCAACCCTACTACCTTCCTCAAACTTTTCCATAATAGATATAATACCTATAAGGATCTTAAGGCTAACTTAGATAAATCTATAAAATCTGCTAGATTTCTAATACTGGTTATAAGGTTAAAAACTAATAAGGTTGTATTAGCATATACTTAAAGTGCTAAGCAACCTTCTACTGCTATAAAAAATAATGCTATAATAATTAAAACTAACTATAGATAGTAAGTAACTGCCTATATGATGAAGCAGATATTAAATAAGTGGAAGCTTGTTATCTATAAGGGCTAGTATACCCATTATAATCCTTAAGAAGTCCTTAAGGCTAAGCGTGGCTGGGTGAAGCTATCGGAAGCATATTACAACTTTCTTGCTTGCACTATGTAAGACCCCTCTTTTGCTAAGCTGAAGAAACTCAAGGCAGTGCTTCATTGAGAGTACCTAGATATATAGTTAGAACCCAATATAATGAAGGACTAGCTAGCGGGCTTCTATAAGAAGCAGTAGGGTATCTATATGCCTACCTAAGCAATATTAGACCTGCTTAAGAAGGAGGGCTGCTGGTATCGTTGGACTGCTAATAAAGAGGGTAATATTACGGGCATCCTCTGGGCTACTTAAGACTAGGTTAGGTAGATTGGAGAGTGATGATTCTCATACAATCTCTTGCTTGATTGCATATATTTAACTAATAATAAGAAGATGCCCTTCTTCTAGGGTATAATAGTAACTTATATAATAAAGAACCTTCCGCTATTTTAAGACATTATTAATAATAAGTAAGAGAGTAGCTTTAGATGGCTTCTCAAGCAAGTTAATAAGCTGCTGCAAGCATATAAAGCCAACTCATTAAGCATAATTATTACTAACTATAATAATGCACTAATTAATACTATTAGCTATAAATTTCCTTAATTACACTATTAGCTATATATCTTCCATATGAATATAAATGTTATTCTTAATATTAAGAAGAAATAAAGGAAGTAGGGCTAAGGGTTGATAGCAGCAAATATGGCGATAGAGAGTGTTATTAAGGGTACAAGCGATAAAGACCTTAAAGATTATAATAAAGATCTTGCTTCTCTAAATATGCTAGCGAGAAATGCTTCCGTAGTGCTAATAAAGGTGCCTAATTATATGCCCTATACCCGCTAAGCGCTTTTTAACCTCCTTAAGGTTATAAAGTACTCTATAGATCGCGAGACCTATAAGAAGGCATAATAGTGCCTTTAAGAGGTTTTCTTAAATCAGATAATAATCCTTAACTATTTTAAGACCTAGTATATTGATAAGAAGGAGGAGATTATTACTAAATGGGCTACCTATTAGACCTATAAGATCCTTAACTTTAGCTTGAATATAATATCCTGTATGGAAAATATATACTAGAAACTAAAGTAATATTTTAGCTATAATATAAGTAATCTTCTCTATCTTATATAAGTAATTTATATTACTCTTAAGGATATAGTATATGACTTTTATCTTGAGGAAGCCCATTAGAAGATAGCAGCCCTTATAAAGTTCAATAAGCAGAAGTAGCTAGGCAAGCTTCCTCTTTAAGTTATAAGGGTAGCGCTTAAGATTCTCATGAAGATTAGATAGCAGGCACTATATATACTTTATAGTAATATACTATAAGGAGGGTATATAGCTTTAAGCTGTAAATGCCCTATTAGCACTTAATATAGCTTAATTTGTATTAGCTATATAGCTGATAAAGAGCAGGCTGGTCTTTCTCTTGAGAAGGGCAATATTTACGCTATATACTATCTTAATTGTAACCTCTGTATCGCAAACCCGCTCCTTATGGTACTCTCGCTAAAGAAGGTTACTGCTATAAAGAGAAGACTTTAAGATATTGCTATATTTATAGTAGATAAAGATAGCATCTTTAAGTTATATAGGAAGGCTATTATAGGTAAGAAGACTGCTGCTACTTTTATTAGTCTAGGCAGCAAGGCTAGCAATAAAATGAGGGTGATAACGGCTTCTGTATAGAGGGTTAACTTAGCTTTCAAGTGGAATAATGAGACCCTTTAGTCTCTAGATAAGGAGGATACCTATTGTAGTAATGCCTAGTAGACAGCCATCCGCTGAGACCAGCAGCTAACGGCAGGGCTGATAAAGCAAGGAAAGCATCAGCCTCTAAAGCGAAAACGCCAGGCGACAAAGATTATAACACTTATGGTAACAGCTTCTTCAGCAGCAAAGAAGCGGTTTATGGGGGCAGTAAGAAGTATTAACGGGTTGCTGAAGGTGCACCAGTTAGTTGGGGAGGTCCTTGGCGATAATAATATCGCTGGCAATGAGGACAGTGAGGAGGAGATTCTCGATGAGATCATAGTAGCCATAGACTAGATGCGTGAGGAAAATACTACGGGTTTGAGCAATTAGGTGCCCACGGGAGTGTGTTGATATTATGGTGATAAGGATAGCAAATGTAGTTAAATTAATGTTGTATATATAAATTGGGTGGTGCATGTAAATGTATTTGCATAGGGGGTGCGCCCTCCGTTTTTGGGGGTGCGAATCTCCGATCTCTATTAAAATATAATAATTAAAGGGTTCTAAGCTACCTAAAGCCTAAGGGATTAAGGGTTTATATTCAGAATATATTATAATATAATAATTAAGTAATATTCATTCTAACTAATAATAATTACTAGATATAAGGCTATCTAGTAGATAAACTGAATATTTAGATTAATAACTAAAGAGTCTGTTTTATAAAAGCTATCTATTTATAATGATAACCATATTCTTATATATTCTAACTCTTTAGTGCTATTAATAATGGACTGTTTGGGCTGGTAATGGCTTTATCGGTCTATCCCTGTAATCATTATGACTGCTAATGGTCCTATTGGTCCACCCCTGTCCGATGGGTCCTTAACCCTAACCCTGGTGGGGTAGCTTACTGCTGACTTAGGCGGGGCACCCTTTTAGGGGTGGTCCCGTGGCCTGTAAGGGTTGCCTTCTGCGGTAGTCATCAGCCAATGGGTGCATGTTCATAACAGCAGGGTGGCCGGAATCAGGGGGGGGGGCCGGAATCCGGGGCCACGATGTTATTAAATTATTAATAATAAAATAAATAAACTATAGATATGTTTTAAACTGGGTATATATTTGAATTAAAAACTAAACCAGTTATTAATAAATTACATTACAAGGTCTGAGGTATTGGACTTAGTTTGAAGAAATGTCGTGGTCATTCACCACCCTGGGCGTACATCTAGGTAGCTGGGACTCACCCATGTGCGGACACAACTTGTGTACCCGAAGAAGCCGATCTTACTGTGTGATGCGAACCTCAACACGTTGGAGTGTGGGGGTGTGGGATGTGACAAGATAACGCTGTAAACTGACCATCCATTTAGGGAAACCGAAACCGAACTCTTGCATGATTCTTGGCTAAATGCCCTCCTCGAACCGGAGGATAAGCATCGCCCTAGCGTACTCCGTGACTTTTGCTTTGGCGAGAAGATGGCATAATAAGTGTTCCCCCGAGCTTGCCAAGGTTCCAGAGAGCACATATATCAAACTCAGCATGGATAGAACATATAACACGCATTCCAAAAACCTATTCGTCGCAATGTCACCTGCTCAATTAGTCTTGTTTCTATTTCTATCATTTGTGATCGCAAATTATGCCTACAGATGCGTCGAGCGCTGGGACGTAGGCGGTGGGGCCCCCTGGCTGAGGGAGACCCTCCCGTACGTGACCAACGGATGGCAGTACCTGACTGACATGCAAGGATTTCTGGAACGAGCTAGGTAAGATAAGCATACAAACAACCTGTTCTAAACTTTCAAGATCGAAGACCTGCGAAGATCTAACGATCACTTGCCTCTTGACCGTTTCAAGCTGGACCTTGCGCGAAAACGGCCTCGTCAGGTTCCGACTCGGGGGCAGAAAGATTTACCTCGTCACGGGCGCCTCAAACGTCAAGGCCATGTTTCGCCCGTCCCGCGGCCTGAGCCCTGATATATTCATGCTCGACATCATGAACTACGTGTGGGGGGCAAACAAGGACGAGCTTCGAAAATTCCGCCAGGACCGGTCCGGACGCCTGCAGAAGCCCCTGCCAGGCTTTGAGGGCCAGCCCAGCGGTGAGCGATACTGGGCCAGCCAGCACCACCTGCACGCGGAGTTTTTGGCCCGGGCTGACGCGGCCAATCGCCTCGGTGCGCTGTATTTCGACCGCTTCAAGGACCGGATCGATGCGCTCCCTATGGGTGAGTGGAAGGAAGTGAGCGTTATGAACTTTATGATGAACGACATGTCGCAGAGTGCACTCATCACTTTCATGGGCACTCGGATCATCGAGATCAACCCTGGCTTTATGGACGCCATGTGGGACTTCATCCTCACGGCTGCTGAGCTGCCCTGGGGCCTCCCCAGATGGCTCAATCCGCGGCCCTGGCAGAACCGCGACCGCTTTCACGGCATGACGAGGAAATACCTCGATTCTGCGTGGGCTAATTTCGACTGGAACGGTCCATATTCCGACGCGGACTGGGAGCCGCATTTTGGTTCCCGCGCTGCCCGCCAGATGGCACTGTGGATGAAGGACAACCTGTCGCCGGAGACGTCAGCAGGCTTGGTGGCGGCTTTTATCTTTGGGTCAGTTCGCGTCGTGCTCTCAGTCCGACTTTCACAGATTCCATGCCAACAGGTAATACGTGAGTTGAGTCTGACCAGTATACAGCACCAATGCAAATGCGGTCCGCATGGCCATGTGGGGAATGGTTGAGCTTGTGAAAGACCCTGCCTTGTATCAAGAGGTGAGAAAAGAGGTGCAAGAAAATTGCGTACGGGTTGACCCCAGCACAGGCGCTCGCAACCTCGACGCTGAAAAGATGCTCAAGCTGCCACTGCTAAAATCAGTCTACGTTGAGACGCTCCGTTTACATGTCTCAGTCAATGTCACGCGCGAAGTGGTCCAGTCGCAATCACTGGGCAATGGCTACAACGTGGAGACCGGGGCTCTGCTACAGGCGCCCTCGCAGCTCGCACACTACGACGAAGAGGTCTGGCGGGACGCGCACGGGGAGCATCCTGCGTCCGAGTTCTGGGCACACCGGCACACTCAGTATATCCAAAAGGCCAATGAAGCTGGACAGCTCACGTATGAGACCGAGTTTAGCATGGGAGGCCGCGTGGGCTCGTATTTCCCGTACGGTATGTGGATCGACAGGGCATTCCAGGGAGATGATGGATCTGGGCTGACCTGTGTATTTAAAGGCGGGGGTATATCAATTTGTCCAGGACGCCACTTCGCTATGCGAGAGATTATGTTCACGCTTGGGGCTTTGGTGGCGAGATTTGATGTTGAGTTCCTTGAATGGACTCACAGGGACGGATCAAAGTCCGATAGGCCGGCACAGAATGACAAACGCTTTGCTGGTGCCGTAGGAATGCCACCTGATCGGGATATGAAGATTAAATGGCAAAGGTTATGGTGAGAGGTGCCCCACCAGGGTTTCAACCACCACCTGGGCAAGTCTAGAAAAAAGGCTTAAGTTGCGAATTAAAAAATGTAATCAACATTGCATACCGGGAGGCAAGGCAGAGGGCATGAATAGGCTCCTTTATGAGTACATTGTTACTGAAGTACCTTAGAGTCTCAGAGCCAAGAGATTCTGGAACCATTACTGGGGCTAGTGAGTATCATCACAGTTGTCACGATCCATGCCATAGTAGTATCAATTTGTACCATTTCAGGTTCATTCAAAATCCCTCCATGGTTAGGCAGTCAGGCTCGCCCGACTAAGGCTACTGATCATGAATTTTATTCATTGGCTTACGACGTATTGATGTGGGAGACAGAGCAAGCGAGTCTAGATGGTTGTAACTATGCCAGCGTATTGGCCACTCAATGGATCGGGTGATGGATGGGTGGACAGATGAAAGAGTATACAAGAGGATGAAGGAAAGGTGAATGGTCGCCTGGATCCAAAACCATAACAAGAAGGATTCAAGGGCGGATATCAACTGCCAGAAATACCCTACCTGACACTGAGAGGCATACCTTCCTACAATGATGTAAGCAGGTCACAATACATAGAACGGAGGAAGGACTTTTTAAGGCATGGTTAAGATGGGGGCCAAATGCCATGAATGTTTCACATAACGCGAGGGAAAACAGGCGTATGGACCTTGAAAAACTCGAAGGTGAGTAAAGACTACAGATGGCCTTGTAGCTGCGAATAACATTCATAAATAATGAAAATTTAAAGATATCTTTTCAATCTTTATATTTTGAATTTTGGTTTTAATTTTATGGTTACGATACAGTTAGTAAATATTCTTAATTAAAAAAAAATACTTAATATTCCTTGTAATTTTCACCAGAGGGGTTAATAACCGAAGGTCTTAGTCTCTCACCGCAGTGCTATTTGTTCTTTCTGTCTGGTGCCTCACTCACCCAGCACAGAGCAGACATTACATGCGTTCCATCCTGACCGTCCCTTACCTGACCGCTCACGACGATAAGAATACGACAACTTATGTCAGGAGCACGAATTAACATGCAGAGAGGCATATACTGCTGCTATTTCAGGATCCGGGCCAAAGCAGCCGGGTGTCTAGGGATAGTAAGTAGAAGGGGCCCCCGGACAAGAGGCACCAAAGACAGAGACCGCGCAGCACAGCCGCACGCGATCCTCTAGACCACGGACAGACAATGGCTGCTGCCGTACAGATAACTGCTCCATCTCATTGCTTGACACGTACCCCGGTTATCAAACCTTGGGGGGGGGGGGGTAAATATATGTGCCCAGGACGAGACGTGCTCCAGGCCTAAAGGTACTAATGATGAGCAGCGAGGTATCCCACTAGACAGCCAGAACACCCCGTGGCTCTGTCCCGCTCGAGACATCAACCCAAGCCCTCTGCAAGCTCGCGCTCCTCATTCTTCAGGATCTCCAGCTTCTCGGATATCTCTTGTGCCCTTACGGCCGCGTCGGCCACCTCATCTTCGAGAGCCCGAGCCTCAGCGTCGGCGGCATCGGCGTCGCTGCGCGAGGTGCGAAGCTTATGCTCTGCCGAGCGGAGGAACAGCTCGTAGAGGACCGCAGGGTCGGGTAATCGCGCGTGGCACGCCGTGCCGTCCTGAGGGCCCGACGGGCTGTCGTTTTCGTGGCCGTCTTGTTGGCCGCCACCATTGTTGCTGGTACGCAGCCGCCGCAGGCTGGCGCTCGAGGAGGGGGATGTTAGATGATGTGCCGTGTTCCAATGCTCCGACAACTCGTGAGCCACAGCCTCCACACCGCCGTCCGCCCGGCCCCGGTGGTCCTCACCAGCGACGGGGCCAGTGCCCAACAACATGTTGCACGCGTTATTCACCTCGGGCGCTAGCACCTCCTTCAACATGGCAGACGGCGATTCTCTTAGGCTCTTGAGTGCCGCAAGCGCAGCCGCCAGCGCATCGTGCCGCGCAATTGCCGCGCCGACGGCTCCGGTGGGTTCGCGTGCGGCCGTGGCCCTTGCCTGCTTGGAATGCGCCTCGGCGGTGAGCTCGGCGAGGCGGTTCGACTCGCTCTTGATGGACGCTCGGACGCTCTGCAGGTCAAGCTGGATCTGGGTCTTCAGGGCCTTCTCTTTCCTGTCATACCGGGCCTCTGCCTCCCTCTTTTCTGCAAGGAGGTCGTCGAGCTTACGCTTCGCCGTACGATAGGTTGCTGGAGGGGCTGAGGGGGTTGATTGGCGGGAGGGGCCGAACGAGGGCGTGGAGGGGCCTGGGCCATGCGAGCTGAAGAGAGGCATACCTATCCTTCTTGTCCAGCCTGAGTCGCCTAGAGGCTTATTTGTTGGTCTCGCGTGAGCGGTGCTGAAGAGTTGCTCTGGTGGCTGCCTGCTCTGCACGTGGTGGTCGGTGGTGTGAGGCGAAACTTGGGTGCTGTCTCGGGCCTGTTGCGTCAGACCCAATAATGACGACGCGGCTGAGGCCTTAGCTGCGAGGTCTGCCTCAGAATCGGATTCCCGTCGGAAGAGCTGTTGCTTCTGGCTCACGTATTGGCTCTGCTGTGACGGTACCGGCGACTGCGACAGCGACGTTAGCCGGGACAGTGGCTGGCGTGGCGACTCGCCCAGCTGCACACTTCCAGTGATGCTTGTGTTGTGGTGGTATTGTGCCGGCGGGGTTTCTATGTTGTGAAGTCGGCTTTGGCGTTGATCGTGGGCGTGGTAGGCAACCCAGCTGTGCGTTGCAGCACGTGCAGGCGCGGGCGCGGATGCGATGCTCGTGGATAGGCTCGCGGTGCTGCCTCGTCGCCTGTCGCGTCGTCCCTGGCGTGTCCTTGTTGCTGCCGGTGACGTCTTCACCCTGCTCTCAGCGTGGGCTGCCTCGATTGTGTTCTGGATTGCCAGCCTGCTGATTGCGTTGCGGCCTATCTTGTTGCTCACGGCTAGTGCCTCAGCCTCGTCGTAACTGTCGTCATCCAGGTCGTCCCTGTGTCCCTCCTCCTCGGCCCTCTTGAGCAGCTCCGCAACAGCCCAGTCCCTGTTCTCCTTGCCCGTAAGCCGCGAGAGTTTCGCCAGGGCCTTGGCGGGGCGCTCAGTCCAATGGTCGGGGATCACATGTGCTGGGAGGATGTCGTCGATGCTCGAGATGCCCCATGCTTCTTGAACGCGGTCGAGCGCGCTGCGTGTGACTTTGTTGGGCTGACCGTGGCAATTCAAAGCGGGGGCTGGGGACGGCACGGGCTGTTCGGCTGGGCTCAAGCTGCCGTGGTGGCTTTGAGGATCGTCATGGCCGTCATGCTCGTCGTGCTCGTCGTGCTCGTCGCGCTCGCCAGCCTCGCGCTGCTGTTGCTGCTGCCGCGGCGGCGGCGGCGGCGGCGGCGGCGGTGGCGGCGGCGGCGGCGGTATTCTGCGCTGGGAGGCTCTGGTCGCAGGCATGGTTGTTGAGAGATTGTCTGGTGTGGAAATAGTGTTTGGTGTTGTTGCCTCTGCCTGCCCATTTGGCAGCGGAAATGTGCAGGTGAGGGGTACCTGTACGTGCACATCAGCTGCACCTGCACCTTCGTAGCCTTGCACCTGCACATTTCTCCAAGCCCCTGCACCTGCATTGAGTCTACACTTACGCCTGCACCTTTTTAGAAATACACCCACACCTGCACCTGCACATTTAATTATCCTTGCACCTGCACATTGCTAGCGTTGTAACTGCACAGGTTTTTCTGTACTGGACCTACCTTTCTATACCTACACCCACACTGCGTTATCCACACACCTACACATTATCTGCACCTGCACCTTTTTACTTTTTACCTGCACTTGCACCTGTCATATGGTCTTGGGGCCCAGAGACCCAAATACAACTGGTCCTATTCCAAGTACGCTATCACATGTTGTAAAAACTTCTATACCCCACTACTCCATCAACCAAAGACAAGTTCGATCGTCTACCCCAGTTCTATATCAGCTGCACATTTTTGGCCGTGGATTCAGGAGCAAGTGGGCTGACACGCCGACTACACAACCCTTCACACACCGTCAACCCCGAAGCAAGGAAGGGTGTAAGCCCTGTCAAGATCTCTCGCCACATTCATTTACGCCACAAGCCTGTCAATTTCAAGAACATCCGTGTCGGCAACCGTGTTGAAGGCGTTAAAGCCCTACACGACTGTATTTAGTATTCTAATAACTTTAGGATTATTGACTATATTTCCAAGTGAGCTACTGCGCAAATCTGAGACGGCTGAGAAGGGGCCCCTGCCACCGTGCTGATTCTGTGGCTCAACCGCGGGTTAACCTTATAAGAGATCAAACAGCAGACGGAGATCAGTGATCTTGCGTGTTCCGTAACAGCTGGTAGCGCGGTTAGTTTTGAGGTTTTTAGCGAGGTATCCGACCGCAGGCCTCTATCCTACCGAGCTGGGCAAAGACCTCCTCTCGGAATCCTGCTTGCCGCTCCTCCCAGATCTAATTTCAGAGGCACTTAAAAAAGCGCAGCAGATCACGGGTGCCAGCCAGTGCTACTTCCGATTCTGGGCTCGAACCTGGCTGCCTTCGCTTCGTGGAGTGTTTGTGAGGAGGGCAATGCTCCGAAGGCCCGCATGGCCCTGCGGGAGGCCGTGCGGCAGTTTTGTCGTCTTATGGAGCGCTGCGTGACTTATCGAAATGTCTTTCTCAGCACCGATATTGCTATTATTTCCAGCGGCTAAGCTGTGCCTCAGTTCTTGTTTATCTTGCCGCCCCGTCTTTCATACATGCGAGCAGGATCCTTGTCGAGAGTGCTGGCTCTAAGTAGACTACGTGTGGACAAGGCGGTGCATGATTCTCGTAGCTGCACTGCAGAAACAGTCCGGAGAGAGATTTGTATTCTGAGCCCGGTCTGCTCGCCCAGTCGTTCAATATTTTGGAGATTCCGGGAAGCTTGGAAATCAAGGCCCTAAGCTGTTGATGACGATGGCGTCCATGTCTGAGGACCATCAACTGAGCCAGCCCTGCTTAGCTCGGTGTGAGAACACGCAGCGCCCAGCTACGCGTTGTGGAGCCAAGAGATTCTGTAATCTTGTGTGACTTCATTGGCCCCAATAATGACTAAGGTGATCTGCTAAGGCCAGACCAAAATACAAACAGACTGGGCTTCCTGCTGGTCCGTCCCAATGGAAAGACCGGAATTTTAAGGAGGCAGCCTTTGACTCGCAATTGGCGAACAGGGTGATTGTGCAGGGCATGCGAGAAAGGGGGGGCGAGTTTGTAGGCCTTTGACGGGGATTCAGTGGAACGTATTTAAATACGTGAGTTGTGTGTTCGATCCTTAGGAGGTGTCAATGCGCGCGTCATGCCAGGAGAGTATCGTCCCAAAGCAGAAAAGCTCTCTGTCCAGATCCTGTGGGAATGGCTGCATACACTACTTACCTACGCGCCAGCCCGTCGTATGCCTGTATCAAACCTGTCCTCCACTGTTAGAATACATCGCCTGTTGTCTGAGCCAACTCCCTGCCAATCCCTTTGCTGGTCAAATCGTTTTGCTTCATCCTTTCCAATTTTCTCTTTCTGAGTAGGGTTCGTTTCCGAAGCCTGCCCCCCATGATCAATCTCGACCCCTGAATGTTGCTAACCGTCAGTCCCTAGACATGGCTGCCTGCATGTCTGCCGCTCAAATAAGCGGAGAGGTTGTCCAGCTTCGTTTCAGTCTCGGAATCCGAATCCGAATCCGAATCGGAGTTGTGGCTGGGGCCGCGGCCGAAGAAAGTCTTGGCTAGCATAGCCGCCCTGCTGCCTTTTCCAGTCCAGCCTGTGCGTCGCTCAGCAACTTTGTGCTCGTTCTCGCTCCTGCCTTCACCCTCCTGGCACTTGCCGTGCTCTTCGGCGTCTCTTGGTTGCCTGTTACTGTCCTTGGCGCCTTGCCCCTTCTCAAGGATAGTAGAACTTGATGGGCCTGGGCTGGTAAGGACCTGGGTCCGGACAGGTGCCACGGCATTGGGCAGCCATGTCAGAGCAGCCGTCTTGCTGAGAGTGGCGGGCAGACCACAGGTTGCCACCTGATTTCTTGGATGACCTCCACCGCCGTCACCGTAGAGATTGTCGTCCTCGTCGGCCCCGTCATCCTCGTCGTCGATTTCACCTCCATCCTGGTATTCTTTCTCTTCAGCCTCCTCCCCATCTGCCCTATTTTCGAGATACTGAAGCGTCATTCGGGCCACTTCTAGCTCCTTCTCAAGTCTGGAAACATAGCGACGGGCCTGTGCGACTGTTTTAATCTCGTGGATCAGCTGCCCAGGCGTGGCACCAGTTCGTGTCTCTGTTCGGGCCTTTGAACCACCACGCTGCCTGCAGCCCTTGTCCTTCCAAACCTCGGGCGTGTAGACAATGGGTGGACCTGGGAGCCTATCAGGCGGCTCCCTACCGGCAGCAATAGCGTCAGCGCATGCAGCCTGGAGGCAAGTTCGTCCGTTGGGTGGCGGCTGTGGCGGCGAGAGGGGGACAAGTAGCGTTGGCGATGATGATGATATCGTCGCGCTGTTGTGTGCCTCAACCTGCCGCTTCCGCCGTAGGTCGGCAGAGGAGGCAGCAAGCTTGCGCCGCACCTTTACCTCGATGATTGGGCGCAGTGGCTCGCCTTTGGAATTCAGGGTTGTGCTGAAATGGGAGAGGTTGAGATGATCGACAAGCTGGCTGATATCTGCCTCTGATAAACCAAGGACTGATGCACCACGCTTTGCGACGCAGCTTCGAGGGGAGACCTTCAGTCATCAGCCGATAGCCGTGTGGCTAGAAGGAGGATTACAATCAACAAAGTTTTCAGATTGTTGAGTTGAGGTGGGCCGTAACTCCAAGAGCACGGTTAATAAATGAAAACAAATTTAACTGCATTCGCTTGGAAACAGTGACTCGTATTTTGAAGAGAAAATACCAGCATAGTCACTTAAGCGATCGATTTTGGCATTAAGCACTGTCGTGTGCATTTGAGTCATTCGTATTTTCTGTAAACTTTGCCGGGCTTGGTGACTGCAAGTCGGTCAGGATTTTTGAAACCCAGGCATCAATCAGCAGGCCAGGTGATGCGTTTACTGACTTCAGCTACAAAGTTTCTCTCACGAATGCTGGCTATTCACAGAGAAAGAGAGAAGTTATGTTAAATCTGCAACAAATTTTAAACATCTCTGCTTGTATTTAGCGCTTTGATCTATGGAAAGACGAGTCTTATCTATAACTTATTGCTGTTCTACGCCGTGATAATTAATTTCTTGTGCTTATTCCTGCTATAATGATAGAGGATGGGGCTGTCTATGAGAGGATTGAGCTGATTAGTCTATTGGTTGATCATTATTGCCATCACAATTAGATGTCTCTCCATCTTTACTGCTCCTGGAGTACAGCTTGCGAGCGGGGAGCTGCATATATGGGCATTTGCACTTTACTGTCACCCCTCACACGTGCGTTTGTCCGTCGTTTGCATCTTTCTTAGCTCACAGAACTCCCACCTGGCCCCCCCAGACCATTACCAGTTGTCCGTTTCAGCAAGCAAAAGACCGGTCGGCCATGTCTGTCTCAGCTGCCGCATCTCTGCTCACGTTCTCCGGTTGGAGCCGCCACACCTCGGCCCAGCTGGCCAGGAAGCTCGAGGGCTTGGGGATCAGTCCAAAGCCTGGAAAGACGCGCCGCCAGGCCCAGCTTAACATCTGGGAAGTCGACTTGGCGTGGCGCCCCATGGGCTCGACCCAGCGCTCCGAGGACCATGGCTCACCGAGCTGTACGGCCAGCGCGCCGTCGAGGTTCGCGACCTGGCCGCGCGATACGGCGTTGCACCGGCCGGCCACACGCCCGTCCACGAACTTGTCAAGCTCATCTTTGTCTATGAGTTTCTTGTCTCGAGGCCTGCTGCGGGCGGCACGAACGGCCTGGCTCCCCCAGTCGAGGCTAAGCCCCTTGTAACTGCTGCTACCGACGCCACTATCGAGTGACTCCTAGAGCCATCTAGTCTCCCTTATTCTTCACCATCTCCAACGCTGCTCGCCATTTAAATGCAGCCCCGTCGGATCGACCGGCCAACCGACAATTTGGCTGACAGAAGCATGGCAGCCGCAAGCACCGTCCCAGGTCCCTGGCCCCTTCCCCTGGCCCCACCCCTACATCCGAGCCTCCTCTTGTGGCGTGTGCGAGGGCCCTCAGGGCGAGCGTCGGCCGTTTTGAACGTGATCTCAGCGACCTTATCGACGCAGTGGAGCACACCTTCAGTTTGGCCAATAAGCACCCCAAGTGAGGAGGGGTTTGCTGATCAGCCAGAAATGGCAAAGTCTGTAACAGAGACGAGGGCTGGAGGAATAGGACATGCTGTAGCTGGCTTTCTGGGACATATAATGCGCGACCGTTATTACCTCTCGATGTAGTTTGGAGGAAGTTGCGGGGAATGACAAGAACTAGGATAGTCTTAACGGGATTAGTAGAAAACAAATGTTAAGCAAGCCCACCCAACGGGGCATGATCGCAAATTCTGAAATCCACCTTCACTTCGAGTTACTCCCGACCTCGATCGTCTCCGAGCCCATTGGTGACAACACCAACAGTGGGCACTTTTTAAGACTTGTTTGGAGCCCAACCTGCGCGGGAAAAGCACCAGCCAACTCCACACCGACATGCAATCATGAACTTTCATTGTCTGTCTTCTCCCTGGGCCTGTGGGCTCTTCTGACGCCTCTGGCCGTGGCCTGGTCTAAGGAGGGTAAGTTGTGTACCTACCTAGATATCCGTTACTGATAAGGGGTACAGACTCGCACATGTTAGCAGCAAACTCCTCCAAGGACTTGGGTGTTACAGGCGTGGGATATATGCCACGTCTATTTCCTCTTGCGCAACACTGCATGATAAGGTGCGGCACCTCCGTTTATTACTGAGTTCCATAAGAGACTTTTTGTAAGAGAAAAAAAGCGCTACTTAGGAGTCCTGCTAGCTTTTGTGTATCGACAGTTTGGGTGAGTGACAAATCACCTAAACAAGTTAGACCAACGAGCCCATGGCTGAAAGGCCGGCCAGGATCACCGCCAGCTCGGCCAGCTCGCCTTCAACTGTTACAAGGTCCTCGTCGACCAATTTGAAGTCCTGGATCAGGCGAGAAATGTGCTCCAGCCTGTCCTGCGCTGACAGATGAGCATCCCATGTCGCCGAGACCGCAGCCTGGCACTCGGCTGCCTCCCTCTTCACCGTCGCCAGCTCTGCGTCGATACGACCCACTGCCAGGATGAGATGGCCTGCTTGGCAATTAAAGCCTGCAGCAGAAGCAGCAGCAGCGGGGGAGGATGGTGTGGTTGTGTTGGGTGGTCGGTACCATCAACCAAGGAAGATGGCGGCGCCTGCAGCTCCTGTTGCAGCGAGGGCACCTCGCACGAGCGTTATGCGAGGCTGTCTCACCGTAGCTGTGCGTCCTTGAGTTCTTACCGGCACTCGGCCCCGGCGGCCCCAGCCCGTTAGAGCTCAACAAGGGCGCGCGACCTGGCGGCTGCGTATTGGGGCCGCTCGGGGCTGCTGATCAGGGTCGCGGTCTTGGCGACGAGCTGTCCCTGCGTGCGTCGGAGCAGGGCCTTGCGCCTTCGCAGCTGTGCCTCGCCACGGCGGACGCCTGCCACGGCGGCGGGTAGCCCATGAGCGACGGTGTTGAGTAGGCCAGCTGCGCACTCGCCGGTGGCCTGCCCTTGAAACCGTGAGGCAAGGGTGGCAAGCCAGGAGCGAGGCGGGTTGGTGGCATGGCCGTCATGGCCGTGGCCATCACCATGGGACCATGGACGGGCTGTGATGTAAGCTTCTTGTCCCTTATTCACCTGGCTGGCCTGGTCCTGGTCGGTTGAGCCGCCTGTGGTTGTTGTGACCCACAGCAGCACCCATCATATCGTCCTTTGTGTCTCGGATGTGTCGGATGTGTCGAGCGCCTCCTGGGCCGGTGTTTCTGTTTCTGTTGCGGTGCTCGGACAGGGGCTAGCAGTGCGAGCAGGTGTTGGTAGGGCTGGTGACCGATGTTGTGCTGTGGGCTCTTACTGGGCCGCAGCTGGTGCCGTCCTTGATGCTGCTGCTGCTTCTTGTTGGTGGGCTGGCTGGTGGTGGCTGAACAGGGCCGAGAGACTGGTAGTCGGTAATAATTCCTTGCCCGCTCTCCACGCGGGGATTTATAATGGTGGGTGCGTCTCTGGTATCGTGATGCTGCTGTTCTTGGCCTGTCACTGCCGCCCCCGCTGTTGCTGATGAGTACGACTGTCGACTTGGACCTCGTCATGTGGTCCGACATCCCTGTCACTGAGTTTCCTTTGGGCGGGGTGCTAGGGAGTAGCATTGACCGTGGTATGCAATGACTGCTCGATCTGTGGTGATGACGGGAAGGAGGGAGAAAGGCAGGAGGTTGACGGCCGTCTGGGTGAGGCCGTCACGGCTCTTGGTGTGTTGACGCCGTCGCTGCCCATTGACACCGGCTCCTTAAGCGTGGCGAGGGTGACTGCTGCAATGTAATGGTCGCTTCTGTCGTCGACCAGGCTTGACTGTGTTTGGTCAAGGGCATCATCGTCACCAGGGGGAAGGGGGGAGTGGTCAGGCTCCAGCACGGGTGCTGTAGCTGTTGCTGTCATCGTCGCAGCTGCACCTGCTTTTTCTCGTCCCATTTCTTTCATGTCCAGTCTTCGTGATTCTGATTCTGAGCGGGACCCGGTCTTGTCTCGCAATTCTTGGTGCCATCCCTGTGCTTTGTCTCCTTCGGCGTCATCGCAGTTCCCCTCCTCACCATCCTCCTCTCCTCATTGCGCTTAATAATGATCCAGCTGCCGGAGCTTCCTAGCCAGCGCGCCCGGGTTGGGCCCGTCGTAGGATGTCGAGGTCGAGAGACCAGCGAGGTGATCGACCTCTTTGGCGTACATAAAACTGCATGCCGCGTTCAGGCGGTCTGGGTACGTGTTAAGGAGGGCCCAGACCTGGAATAGTTTGGCATACGGGTCTGATGGGTCGTGACCTGGCCCTTGTTCTCGTCCTCATCGTGTTCGACGTCGACGTCGGCGCCTGCGCCTGCGCCTGCGCCTTGAAGTAGTTGTCTTCGTCGCAACTGGCGCCTTCATATCTGCCGCGCAGCTCCTCGAGTCCCTGGGCAAGCTGCTGGTGCGTGTCAAGCGTATTGAATGATTCAAGCTTGGGGAGGAGATCCTGCTCCATTCCCAGAGAAACTGCACAGCACAATTAGCCCTAACCCTGGTACTCACCTTGAACAGCCACGCAAGGTTGGTCTGATGGCTCTGAGACCGTCGCGTCTGCGTTCCGTCGCGACACGTCGCGACATGACATGACATAACACGTCACGTCAGGTCTCGCATCGTCGACCTCGGATTCCCTCACAAGTCCGCCTGCATCTCTAGCTAGATACAGCAGGTGGCTGTCTTGTGTGTGTGATGCGTCGATCGTCTATCATAACTGCATGACAGCACCAACAGCCCGACACGATGGCTCCCGCTCCGTCGACGTCCATCAAGAGCTTCTGGGACAGTATCAACGATATCTCGCCCAGGAAGCCGCAGGCGCTACCAGCAGGAGGGAAGACAACAGGCAGCAGCAGCAGCAGCAGTAGCAACAAGGCGAGTCCGGACGCAATGGAGAAAGACAAGGCTGGTGGCAAGAGAGACCGTGAAGGGAATGGCGACGAGAACAAAAACGAAGCGTCACACCGAGAGCAACTAATCCCTATTCCACCAGCACAACCAGAACCGGCACCACAGCGCAGAAGGGACCAAGCTCGAGACCACCAAAACTCGACACCAGCTCCTGGCCTCCAGCCCAGACGGGGCACCCATCGCCCTCGCCCCCAGCCCCAGGGCAAACGCCAGCGCACAGGCGTGCATGATGCAGGTGCGTTGGATCACACAACCTGGATAAGTAGACAGACGGCTGCTGTGTAGCTCGACTGACAGGCAGAAAGACCGGCAGACCACCACGCCCGCGACAGTCTCACCACCTCGTCCTCGAGCTCTAATCGGCGGGCCATCATTACTCCTGCTGAAACGTGCCTTTGCTTGCCCTAGCCTATCTGGCGCTCTTCTAAGCCGCAGGACCCCGCCGTCCGACCCCTACGACGTCGACAGCATCTTGTACTTGGACGGGGACGAGGGAGAGGCTAAGGTTGAGGCTGAGCTCAGGGTCCAGCAGACACGGCAAAAGCAGCAGCAGCGTCGGGGCAACAAGAGAAAACGTGAGACTGTCAGTGTGCAGGGCAGCGGCAACAGCAGCGGTGACATCGGCGACGACGTAGACGGCGACGCCGACGATCATCAAAATGATGACCAGTTGTACACAATCGACGCCATCCTTGGCTTTCGCCACGCCCCTCCATCATTACCACAAGCCCCTCACAACCCACCCCGCCTGCCACGGCCGCTGGAGCTACAGGTGCGGTGGAAGGGCTACCCGGACCCGTCAGACTACACGTGGGAGGACGAGGCGGAGCTGCAAAAGTCGTGTCGCGATGCCGTGGTCGCCTTCTGGGCCTCGCACCCTGCCGGTGGTGGCCGAGACGGGGCGATCGGCGAGCTTCCGGGCGCGGACGGCGCAGAAAGGCTCTACGAGGTGCTCCGCATCATCTGGGCCCCGAGAAGCGCGTGGCGGCGGCTGCGGGCCACAATGGGGATGGGAAACGCGGACGCGGCCGGCCCCGAAAGGTCGAGACAGACTTCTTCTACGTCGAGTGCGTGGGATACGCAGACTGCACGTGGGAGCCCCGCAACGCCCTCCCCGAGGACATGGTACGTGAATATCTCGAGAGGCGAGCCAAGAAAAAGTCGCGGTGACGCGCACTGGTACCACTATCATTGCGTAGGTAGCTGTTCTTGCTTTTTTTGTTGTTATCATTATTGACAAAGGAACCCGGATTGCACAGAGAAAAGGGGTAAACATTCGAACGAGAGCAGACGAGGACAATGCATACATCATTGCTCGCATGTTATGTGATCAATTCTTCTTCATGTGTTTATTACGACAACCCCGCGTGCCTGCTCATCAAACCTACCCACCCGGCGGCATCAGCAGCACCTGAGCATCGAGACGGCCAAAGCGGGCGCTCAAGTCGCCATGGACCGAGCTGAGTTCACCGAGCACGCCCCTTGTGTCGGCCCTCACCAGCCTTGCCTAGCCTCGTCGACTATCAGGGACGGTTGGATGTAGAAGTGGCGGCTGTCGCCCAGCCCTGACACAAGGCATAGTAACGAAAGGGCTGTCGGTTTGAGCGCAAGAAGCGCGTCCGAGCCATGAACCCCTCCTCCTTTTCTCCTCTCACACACAGTCTATGCAAATACTTCGCTGATATATCCGTTGATCAAATCAGAGCAATAGTATGATAATGGCCTAGCTCTTTTCTCAAGATGCCAACTTTGAAGTCCACCCTAATTCTCCTTTGCCCTCTTTGGTCCTCTCATATGCTATCCAACGGAAAACCCGCTGAGGTGAGTCTCTAGTGGGCATTATCAACCCCAGGATTCCCAATATTTTTGGCCTGTTCGCCAAGCACGCACATATAGGATAGGAAGATCTAAACAGAGAGCCATTTTGCTTTCTTTCTTCTTTTTTTTTATATCGATGATATTTATGATTTTGGCAAATGTTGTCGTCTGTCTGCCGCAAGCCTGTCGACCAAATCTTTAATGGCCGTGGCCTGGAACTGGTCTTCCCGTAATGCCGGTGGACCGTCTATCGCCTGCACCAGCTCTGCATCCTCCTCCGCTCAGCCATAACGCCCGAGGGCATAGTGCAGGTAATAGCCATCTGATCTGCCAGCCCATCAGCTTTTGGGTTCCCAGAGGATGCACTTTGCCACGATAACATCCCCGCCTGCCGAGTCGGTGTGCCCGCCATTATAAGAGGGGCCACCCCTCACCCCCCCCCTAACATCCAGTATGATTATCCTATGGCTAAGTGTTAGGCGTGACGGATCTGGTACCCATGATAAAGATCCCCAAGATAACCATTTTCCTAGAGGTGGATATGGATATCAACTCTAAAGGGGCGAACAGCTGTAGACGAGGCCATAGCCCTGTTCCTATGCCTTTGTAACATCCTCATCTTGCTAGCTCTTTGCCATAGCTTCAAATGTTCCTTCTCACCCGGGCAAGCCTATTTCTCAGGCGGACAGCTCTAGCAACAATAACGCGGTATGGTGTCCAGCTCCAATCCCGCGTTACCAAGTCCCTCTCTCTCCGTTCTACTTTCCTCCTCCTTATTGCTGTACTGAGTATGCTCTTAATGCCACGACACAATAATAACAATAACATCCGAGCGAACAAGACCGCTCGCTCCCAGAATTACCCCAAGAGTACCAGCCCAACTATTTCGGCACCTCCCAGGGCCAGCTTGCCTTTGATCGAAGGACCATTCAGCCTCTCTTTGGTAGGGCCTACTCTTTGGTGCCTATTTCAACAACAGCTCTTCCTCCTACCGCCGCTATGAATGTCAATGCCATTATGAGTAACCCTGATTTATCACCGCTGCCAACTCCTACCGCCCACTTCAGCCACAAAGGTACCACATACATCAGCCCTCCTAGAATGGACGAGGAGTAGCTGGGGAGGGCAAACCCAGGCCCCCCCTCCCCCCTAATGGGGGTGGGGGAGACACATCCAAGACGGCCGGGAGGAGTGAGAAGGAACGCCCCCGACGCGGGTATACAGCATAGTAGCAACTATCAGTCATATTACAACAATCTCCTAGGATTAGTTTACAAGAATAACCAGGCAGGGACTCAGGGTAGATGCAAGCATAGACCCGTCTAGTGTAGAAGCATGGCTCAATAACCATCAACCTTACCTTTCACGCCTATAATCATGAATATATATAGCCAAATTAGGTATTAAATTTTCTTTTACTCGTATTTTGATGGACTTATGAGATTGTATCTGGCTATCCATGCTATTCGTCCAGAATAGTCTATAAATGGGATCTTGACATACAAACGCGCCAGATCGTTGAAATGATTCTACTAATAGTTAATGTTTACCTGCTGGTTGGTCCACAGGAGAACCCTAACCCGGAGAGCCCGGGGGCCCTCCCCTTTCTCTGGGTGTGTGGAGTGGCTTTCCACCTGGCATAACGGGTGATTAGCATAAGAGGATGTATGACTTAGGGGAGACTGGAAGGAGAAGACTTCGGGGAGGACAGCAAGGGAGATGAATCGGAAGAAAAAGGTGCGGCCCTTATTCGCGGTGAGGGTCAGGCCAAGACTCATCTTCGTTACCTGTAGACTAGCCTACCCTCTTCACCGTCTTGGTCTCCTCTTGTACATGGATAAACGTGCTGTAAATGGGATTTAGATGCACTTGGGTGCAATTAACTACATACATACCTTCGTTGTTCGCATGGAGATATTGTGTGTGAGGGGTAGTCTTCATCCTAGATGCATTTCTATGGCAATTATTATGATATATTCTGTATATCTGACTCAGAAGACCCGAGTTAGAGATAAGGAATATGTTAATAGAGCTCATAAGCGTTGTGGGGTAAGGCATTCTGCCGCGGTATAGGAAGTTGCTTAACGTCATTCATGTAGGTACTAGGTGTAGCAGCTACGTAAGGTTAAATAAATGTCTTATTAGATACTTTTTTTACTTTAACTGCCTGAATTATTATACCTGGAAGCATAGTCTTTAATGTTTATTTATTACTTAGGGTTTAGTGCACAGTCGTAGATGTGCTCGGGCCCCCATTGTGCATATCGGTCCCTGGCCGACGGATTTCCTATAGGCGCGTAATTAATTAGCCGAATTACCCATGAAGCAATCTAACTTTTTGCGTTACAACGTCAGGCTCACGAGATGTGCACACAAGCGTCCGGCAGGAACCCCGGTTGACCTGCAAGTGATCAATTGATATGCAGAATAGTTCGTATTGCTCTGGTGGATGCTCATTAACTGACGGACAATATCCACAAGACCCTACCCTTTCAGAAGGTCCCTATACCGCAACTGGACGGATCAGGCTACCCCACGACATGGGTGCCGCACACACTGTTGTATTGGCAAAGCGGGGGAGCCTATATATAGTCTTATCGCGGTCCAAGAGGGCCAAACGGGCAATGATCCAGCCTTGGAGGGACCAGCATCAGAGCAACCTTCTTGGTTGGGCCTAGCTCGACGGCCTCGCCCATGGCAATAACCGCATATGCCATCCGACCCGATGTGGTGAAGGAAGCATCCGCTTGTTGACGGGTTTCTCGGGAGAGGAATAGGTAAATATAAAATTGAACATAAAAAGAGGCCGGGCATCACTTGGGAACTGTCCTGGATGAGAGAAGGCAGCGAGTTTGCTGCTCAACATTCGTTTATTTGGTGCGCATCCTTTGCAAGTCCCTCGTTATCACCCTCGTTTCCCCCCTCGGTGAACCATGGTTGGCAGTCGCATGTTGCCAGCCCTCGCCGCCGCCGTCGCCCTGTTCTCGCAGGGCGCGTGCGCTGCCGAAGGACCCGGAGTGTACCAATTCATCAACGGGCCTCCGTCGTCCAACAGCCGCCTCCTGCCGCCCGGACAGGAGCCACAGGCCGCCGTGCCGGGCCCCAAGGCCGTGCCCAAGGCCTACATCGTCGAGCTGAAGCCCGGCTCGGCCTCTCTGAATGGCCGCTCCGAGCCGATGCACGACCGCTTCCACAAGCGTGCCGAGGACGCTGGGGTCGACTACCAGGTCCGCCGCGAGTTTACCGACACGTCTCTGTTCCACGGCCTCTCGGTCGATCTGGCCAAGGACGAGGACAAGGCCGCACTCGAGCAGCTGCCCGAGGTCAAGAAGGTCTGGCCTGTCCTCCAGGTGTCGCGTCCAACCCCCGTGGGGACGTTCGCGTCCACAGCCACCAACGTGACGGTTGGCAGCCCGGGAGACGGTCTCTCGACCGACATCATCCGTGGCGAGAACTATACCATTGACTACAACCTCAAGATGGCCGGGGTTGACCACCTCCACGCGCGCGGCATCAAGGGGAAAGGCGTCAGGATTGCCGTCATTGACACGGGCGTCGACTACAACCACCCTGCCCTCGGTGGCGGTTTCGGGCCCGGCTACAAGATCGCCTTTGGCCGCAACTATGTCACCGACGACGGACAAGGCGGTCCCGATGACCCAATTGCCACCTGTTCGAGCGGTGGACACGGCACTCATGTTTCTGGTAAGCCTGCCGTGCCCTGACCTTTCTCGCCGGACGCTGACAGATGGCTTTCCTCTCGTACTACAGGCATCATCGGCGGCCAGGACCCCAAGAACTTTGGCTTTGGCCTGCTTGGTGTCGCCCCCGAGGCCACGCTCGGCATGTACCGCGTCTTTAGCTGCGGCGGTGACGCGTCCAACGACGTCGTGATGCAGGCCATGATGGACGCCTACAACGACGGCGCTGACATCGTGTCCATGTCCTTGGGATCGAATAATGGGTTCGAGGACGCAGACCCCACCGGCCAGATCATCACCAACGCCAAGGCACGGGGCATCGCCACCGTTGTCGCAGCGGGCAACGACGGCGCCCTGGGACCGATGCTGACGAGCTCGCCGGCCATTGGCAGGGACGCCATCGCCGTGGCCTCGGTCGACGGCGCCAAGTACCCCACGACGTACAAGATGCAGGGCAGCAGTGGTGGCGAGTTCCGCTACTCGAGCCTGTGGCCCCTGAGCGGCAACTTCACCGTCTATGCACCCAGCAACTACACCGACAGCCTGGTCTGCGCCTACCAGACCATAGTCAACTCCGCGGCAGCCGTCCGGGCGAACGGGTGGAACATCTCGGAGACCTTCCTGATGGTGCGAGAGGGCCACGTATGTGACCTCAACACCATCTTTGCCAATATCGTATACCAGGGCTTCAAGGGCATGATCGCCTGGAGGGACTCGGACTTCGCCAACCCCTACGAGAACGACTACATGAGCTCCGCGCCCGGCAGCTTCGTGCTCTCTCTCGACGCGGTCGACGGGCCTAGGCTCTACAAGGCCGTGACGGCCGACCCGGTCAACTTCCGCGCCGAGTTCACAGACCGCCGCTTCGTGCCCGTCGACAACCCCAGCGCCGGCTTCACGAGCAACTACTCGACCATGGGCAACACGTGGGAGGGCACCGTCTTCAAGCCCCAGCTTGCCGCCCCGGGACACCTCATCCTGAGCTCCTGGCCGCTCTCGGTCGGCGGCTACGCCACCATCTCGGGCACGTCCATGGCCACCCCCTTCGTCTCGGGCTGCTTCGCCCTCATCAAGTCGGCCTTCCCCAACATGACCGTCGACGACATGGCCAACCTGCTCACGTCCACCGCCCAGCCCGCCAAGTGGTGGGGAGACAGCCACATCACCCACTCGGTGGTCCACCAGGGCGCCGGCACCATCAACGTCTGGGACGCCTACAACAGCGGCCTCAGGTTCCAGGAGGGCGTCATCGTGTGCGGAGAGGGCGCACAGCCCGTCGCGAGGAACATCACCTTCACCAACACGCTTGGCCGCAGCACGACGTTTGACATCTCGCACGCCCCCGCGGGCCTGATGCAGCGCACGCCTTATGCCGACCTCAACGAGGTCGGGTACATGATCTACGGCTTCCCGTCCAAGCCCATCTACGCCACCGTAGAGTTCGAGACGCCCACCCGCGTCACCCTCGGCGCCGGCGAGTCGGCCACCGTCTCCTTCGTCGTTACGCCCCCTGCCGGCCTCGACCCCAACACCGTCCCGCTGTACTCGGGCTACATCAAGTTCACCTCGGACCGCAGCGTCCACACGGTGCCCTACCAGGGCCTGACCTACGTCGTCAACGAGGTGCCCGTCCTGGAGCGCGGCCCCGTCCCAGGGGAAGACGTGCCCCAGCTGCCCGCCATGTTCTTCCTCAACATGACGACGGGGACCCAGTCCTACGAGACGACCGACGTCGTCGAGTACGACACCGCCGCGGGCGACTACCCGAGCATGACCTACTTTGCGCGCCAGCCCACCTACGCCATGCGCGTCGACCTCGTGGCCGCCAACACGACCTTTGTGCCAACCTACTACGGCTTCAACACGTCCAACATCATCGACACCAAGACGCCCGCCCTGCCCATCGACAACACCTTTGGCGGCGTCGACTCCTTCTACGCCGTCTTCGAGATGTACTACCTGGCGCCGGTGTTCTCGCTGCTCTCGTGGTGGGGCGGCATCGAGGACAGCGCCGGCAACTCGAGCCTCGTCCCCGCCGGCGACTACCGCTTCCTGCTGCGCCTGCTCCCCGTCGAGAAGAACTACGACGCGCCCGAGGACTGGGTCAGCTGGCTCGGCCCGGTGCTTCGCATTGTGGATGCTTGAAGCGGGGGAGGGGGGGAGCACGCTCACTACCTACCTAATTTCATTTGTTAATGAGAAACGTAATGCGGTGGCATCTGTCGAGGAGATGCATGTCAAGCTCATGAGGTCTAACTAACTGCCTAACCATAGCCTGGGGATACTAGACATTTCATCTGCGGAGCTCCGTTTAGATGGGTCAGTTAGTAATACATAATAAGCCAATAGGATTACACGACCTGGCTGCTTGGCTGATACAAGCCCATTTTAAATGTATCTTTACCTTTTCAACGATATGTATCTTGTCCGTCCATTTCAGGGATGCAAAAGACCGCGGCATTACTATGCTGTGCAAGCTGCAACACGGCACCAATCAGAGTTCAAGGCAAAGCCAAGAAAATCCTTTGGTAGAGGGAGGCGTAGAATATTCGGTGGTGGTCAGCGTCGTAAAGCTCCCTGAACGTACCTACCCGAGGGCTCAGCTGTCATAAGCTCGCCCCTCATCTACCTCGTATTTATATAGTTTTTAAAAAAGAGCAGCCATTTTCTCTCCATCTTACCCCAGTTTTTGCTGTTTCAAGGCTACTATGGATAAAAGGAAAGAACTATTTGCACCCTATATTAGTCCTGGTAACTACTTTAAATACAAATATAAAAACGAGAGCCTCGCTAGTCGACTTACCATTCGAGATAACTACATAGCTTTACAAACTGTCAACTCAATCCTTAGTACTTACTAACCACATCAACAGAATAAAGGCCCGCGCCATCATTCCGATCCTCGCCACAGTGGTCACGGCCAAGAATTTAGGCTGCCACTAGTCCCTCAGCCTTAGCGACTCGGCTAATCGGAGTCTAAACGACTACAACTCGTATGGCTCGTATCGGTTCGTATATAACATATCAACGCATAAGTATACCACCCTCCAGGGCTATAAGTACATGTACATAGATAACCTCCCTCCAGCTAATACCCTCATTGGTGCTGACTATACACGGAGGCCTTACTAGGTTTTCCCAGTAATATATACTGCAGCAAAGACGACGTCGCGTAGACTGTCCTCAACGCTAAGCCCGACAAGAATCAACCCCCGCTACCCCGAGCGTCACTGCCACTGGGCCTCTGGGTTCCAGGCATGCCGCCAACAGCACCGCGATTCACACCTGATCGAGCATCGATGTGTACGACTTCTTTGACTTTCATAGCTGCTGCTGTTGCTGGCAGCGCGTACTCGGAGGTGTCGCTGCTGCTATGTTCCTGAGTATTGCTGCTAACGTCTTATATAGTACAAATTTGGATTGGATCTATTTCGCTGGGATTTTGGCCCTGCCCCTTGGCTTTACGTACAACGGTTAATTCTTGTCATGACTTCACTCGCACGGATCTCATGACAGCGTAAGGGAAGCAGCGAATGTAGATTGTTGGGGCTGCGATATATGTATCAAGGAGAGGACACTAGGATCCTGTGAAATGACGAAGATCTCCATTTGAGCCATACTTTACTTATTCAATTAGGAGCTCAGCAGAACACAGACGCTGTAATCGAATGTCCTCACTCAAGCGGACGAGTACATGAGCCGGTTCAGAGACAGATGCAACGTTGGATGAGCTGCCCCCTGGATAATCTACCTCCGCCCTCGACGATCGATATTATCTTCCGGTGCGTGGGCAATTCGTATCCCAAATTCAAACTCTCAGCAGCCCTAAGAAGCCATCCGTTGCATTCTTGTATCTCCGTCTGTTTCCCAGCCCGCACGTCTTGGAGCATCGAGCTGGTATGGGTCCGGACCTTGTACCCGACATCGTAAACTACAAGTCGTAGATTGGAGAAAGAGAAACGCTGAAGGAGTGCTTCCCTACCCAGATCCATCCTCGACGGGACGTCATTAGCGCCGCCACGAAGGATCTCGTGACCAACTGGATCTAGCACCAGGCTGGTCAGCACGATGCTCGCTTCTCGGATGAGCGCGGCGACGACCTGCGGCAGCATGTCTCCGCGATCTACAAACAGCTCTCCATTCTCACAGTCCATGGTGGCGCTCAAGGGGTTGATGACTGAGTTGACGACGAGTTTCTCAAGCTGCGATGCCCATAGCTCTCCCGTGGAAACGACTCGAGCCGCAAGGTGAGGTGCCTGGGCTATCTGACTCAGAAGATAATGGTGTGCATCTCCTGCGTGCGCATTCGCGCTGACTGGCCCAATCGACAAGGCCGCCATCGATTCGTGGACGCTCCTGAATGGCGCCAACGAGGTGACGCCATGGGTTGTCATACACGCCAGCCAGCTCGGGCGCCTGTGGTCCGGGAAACGAAGTCGCTGGTAGAGCTCCCCCGCGGGCGGCCAGAGATTGCACATGCCGTTCTGGACAAAGGCTACCGTCGACGCGCCATGCAGGTACCGCCTCAGCTTGTCGATCTGCGGCATGACATCCGTTGCCTTTGTGGCCACGATGAGGTTCTTGATGGGCGTGAGCTCCTGGATCGGACCATTTGTCGGCTTTTCGTCCGTCCACCACTCCACATCAAAATCCGTGAACCTGTCCACCTTGCCGTGACGTGTCATCTCGATTCCCGGCGTTGAGTCCCAGTATTCCAGAAGCGACTTTCTATGGACGACCAAAGTGATTGGTGGCTTCGCCGGGATTTGAGATAGGCTGGTCGCAAGCAGGCGACCCAGGTTCCCGACCCCAAGCACATAAATCCTTTCTGAAGCTGTCCCGTTCTTTTCCGCGTTGTTTGGTGTTTGTGCGGGCGGACAGGGAGGGCCAGATGTGAGATTCGCGACGGTCCAAGCATAGAGCTTGGGCGGAGGGCCGTTGTCTTCGACGATCTTCCTGAGCCAGGCTGCTGGCGTCTGTGGAGGGCCGCCGCTCTGGGCCTGCTTTTTTTTAGACCAAATTGGGTGGAAGTGCTGAACTGTCGCCATTTGGTGGTCACGGAGCGGGACTCGCCCTGTCAGATATATTAGTATGCTGGGTCGTGGCCTGAGAAATTACGTGTTCAACAGTTGCATAACAGCGAGCATCGGATCGTCGGCGTGATGTGAAAAATAACTAGTATGGGAGGTATTCTCTATATGATTTGGATCAAACCATAAAGTTGACGGCTAGAAGAAGTGATTAGAATTTTATTAAAAGAATTAGCACCTTGTTGTTTAAAGTTTTAAGTTAAGAAATTAAAATAAAAACAGTTAAGCTACTTACAAAGATATTTAATAATTAAATAAATGATATTTAGATTTTGAACAACCATATTGACAGCACTAATAAATAATGAACAGAAAATGTATAATATAGCTAAAGCTATTAAGAGTAGTCTGGTATCAAGGAGCTTAATCTTTAGCTCGATATGCTTTCATCCTGGTCTAGCTACGGTGAAATTAATTGCCGAAGGAACTCTTCTTCCGATGTTTCAGCATCTCCGGACGGCGTCAGGATCTGGGTGGCCTTTAAGCAACCAAAGGCCGTCTCAATTTAGTTACTTCCAGCGTCCGGATACTGTCAAAGACAAGTTTGCTGTGAACCTTTGGGCTTAGCCATCCATGCTCTCTTTGCCATCGACAGTCATCCTCTGGCATCAGTCCTCAACCGGTGGATCCACAGGGGATGGCGCGGTCACCGGGCAGCATAGTGCAGCGGAGCTCCTGTAATGGTCTTGCCCCGGGGCCGAGATCCTGGATTCCTGGCAGGGCCTCGGCATATCTTACCGCCGACCTGAGAACGTCGGAACCGTGCGACCTCGTGCGACCGAAACGACTTACACGGCCACCTCCCGCGGGCCAAGGGGCAATTGATCGTCCCGGACTAGCGCTCTCTCGGCGGTGATGATCGCATATATCGTCCAGCCACTGCCGTCGTCCAGGGCACTCTGAGCGCTCTCGCAAGGGGCACACATTCCCAGAGATTACGCACATATTTCTCTTTGCATCTTCATCATCCGGAAGAGGTCGCGCGCGAACTTGGCAGAAATGGCCACTGCCGCAGTCCAGACTATCACGGCCACGGCCCGCCGGGCCTCTTGCGAGACAATTCCATCAACTCAGATTCGCATCCTCCGGACTCTTGACTCGGCACAGTCGTGGCGTCGCACGTACCACCGCGATGGCAGCGTGATTGGCTTTGTCCCTACCATGGGCGCTCTGCACCACGGCCACCTCAGCCTCATCATTGCCGCGGCTCGCGAGAGCGACCACGTGGTTGTCAGCATCTATGTCAACCCTACCCAATTTGGCGTCAAGGATGACCTGTCGTCCTATCCCGCGAACTGGGAAGGTGACTGTCGCCTGCTTGCGGAGCTGGACCGCCAGCTGGCAAGGGATGGCACCAGCAAAGGTCGGATCAGCGCCGTCTTCGCGCCGAACCACAATGTCATGTACCCTACGGGTGTTCCAGGCCAAAAGCTCGAGTCCAAGGGCAGCTTTGTAACAGTAACGCCAGTCGGCGAGTTGCTCGAGGGCGCGAGCCGGCCCACCTTCTTCCGCGGCGTCGCTACACACTGCATGAAGCTATTCAATGCCATTCAACCTGACAAGGCCTTTTTCGGCCAGAAGGATATCCAGCAGGCCGTTGTGGTGAAGAAGATGGTCAAGGACTTCCTCCTCCCTATCGAAATGTCAGTTTGCCCAACCGAGCGCGAGCCCGATGGCCTGGCACTGAGCTCGCGAAACGTCTATTTGGGCGAGAGGCGGCGGCCGGTAGCCCCAGTTTTGATTCGCGCCCTGCAAGCAGCGGCAGGGAGGTATCACGACGGTGCAACGGACCGCGATGCTATCCTGGGCGCAGCCACGCAAGTGATAGCTGAGACGCAAGCACAGCAGGCGGCTATGCCGGCGGCAAGCAGAGTGAACTTCGAGGTTGACTACATCTCTCTTGCCGAGCCGGACACGATGGAGGAAGTTGTAGGGCATGTCAATCGCGAGAAAGGCGCCATACTGAGTGGGGCCATCAAGATGTTTCCTGTCGAGACACCGCAGCCGGGCGAAGACTTGGGGCACAGCGGCGGGCCTCTGGTTCGAATTATTGATAATGTTGTCTTGGAGAGCTCAATTTGATATTAGCCAAACAAAGATCCTCCACAGGTTTAATAGCTGTCTCTCATAAATTGCTACTTGGTTCCCTCGAAGGACAGAATCGAAACTACCCTCCTCAAATACTCGTTCAGTAGACAATGGTGATTTTCTATGTGCCCAGAAATCCATACAACCAGGCCACATAACCGTAGCTAAAATCGTTTCTGCTTATCAAACTGGCTTAGTCTACGTTCGGTTCCCAACGCGATCTTCTTAAACCAAATCCCCCCCCCCCCCGGGCCAAGTCATAAATAAAGCAGCTTCAATTATTTTCACTTACGAAATTCATATATAGCAAGTTAATTTAGTTCTGTGTATTCTTGTTAAAAAAGTACGAGACAGAGGGTGGATGTGTTTTTAATATAGTATTACAATATAATTAATACAGTTTACTAGTAAGTACATCATATTAGTAAATAGAATAGGTTTACTATATTAAGCTAGATTTATTAACCCTAGTACCTACTTATTACTAAATAATTAATAAAACTTAATACTAATTAGTATTAACCATATTTAATTCCTTTTTGTAATTAATTATATTAATTCATTGGACTTAGTTTGATTCAAAATATATTCTTAATTTTCATATCATTTATATACTTGTTTATTTATTAAAACAGTAAGTATATTAAAGATTTATCACAATACTAGTGGTTTATATCTTAAAGAAAAAATACTTTTGATTATTAAAGCTAATACAGGATACCAGGAACTAGCTAAGACCAGAAAGTAGCTAATTTTCAGCAAATTCATTAACTTTAGCCTACCATAGCACCCGACTAGGGGAAAATAAGTGATAAAAGTTAGCACTAATTTATACTACCTATACTTAATTACCTGAATTGAATTAATTTTATAAATTTGAAGTAGTCATGATAGATATAGAATTAATTTAAAGAGGGCAACAATTAATGGGAAAGATTTAATTTATACTAAAGAATACTGATTTCACTCTTAAAGTCTTGATGTTAGTAATTTACTAATATAATATTTTTAACGTAGTTTATCAGTAAGTAGGCTATATTAATAGCTGGATTAAAATTTTAACTTCTATCTTCTTTAATTTAAATCTACATATTAATAATACTTAATATACATATAAAGATATATACTATTTTGAAGCTAATTTAAATTTTATAATAATAGTTTTGTATTTATTGGGTTATTATATAAAAGTCCATGTTGACAACATAAAATTAAGATATAGCTATATAAAAACAAAAAGAAATTTTAAAAACTTTATTTTCTAGTCTGTGTACTTTATTTAATAATTAATGAAATTAATTCTAATCTTATAATTATATCTTTATAAAGAATAGTGTATTTTTAAAGATACTTATTATATAAATCTTTAAATTATATATATTCATATTTAAATTTTAAGAAATAATAGTGCAGCACCTAATATTTCCCAACGTACCCTTCTATTAGTATTCTCAGAAAAAGGTACCTACCAATCCACTCACTAAAACGATCTACTTACTAGTAAACTACATTATATATATTTATATGACTTATTAGTAATTAAGCCAGATTTAATATAGTATAATTAAAATCTAATTTATTAAATCCTTCCTTTTCTTTCTTATATATTCTTATTGTTAGAATATTGCCCTATTGGATTGCATGCAATCCTGTTGGGCTAGGCTGCCTAACTAAATAAAGGGGCTTAGCAGGGGAAGAGGCTACTTTTCCTATTCATATAAAAGGCCCCTGCTTTCTCTGGATAGTTAAAAGAAACAAGCAGTTATAGACCCACCAAATAGAACCCTATATATATATATATATACTATTACTATATAATAAAGGCTATTCAATATTAATTATTAGATTACTTAGTAATTTATAGATTGGCAAAAGTAAAGATATAAGATCTATATAAAGATAACTGTTGAATGGCCTTTGCCATATGGCTGTTGGTACGTACGTACAGTGGTTGTCGAACTGGTTCTGTTATTTGATGATCTATCTAGGTTTTGAAACGAGGGAGGGGAAGCACACGGTAGGGGCTTAAGGCCTCCGTGCGGTACCTAGGTGGCTAACTAAGCCACCTCATCCCCATACTGATATGCGATCCTAAGTGCTATTCCAACACTGGGGATCTTTTCTTTTGTGATCGCACATCTTCCTTTTAGCCTCTAAGCAGGTTGAACTGCTCGTATACCTTCCTTCTTAGTGAAATCCATCGTACTTCTGATATCTCCTTCCTCTCGTATGCTTCTCTTAGCGACATGATATCAATCATCAGCCTCTTCTTATTAGTCGTATTAAGCTTTACTAGGCATTCATATAGTGATCGTGAGTCCGTATAGATTACTACTGGTATTCTTGGTACCTCTAGATAGTTGAAGATTCAGTTGATTGTTATACTAAGTGCCATACTGCTATTGAACCCTATTATCATTCTATATAGCTTGCTTGCTAGTATGCTTTATATAACTTGCTTGCACTTTATTAAGCTCTAGTAGATAATGTTTCTATAGATCTTAAAGTTAGTCTCTATATAGTCTTCCTCTGTTATTATAGCAATAATAAATCCTAGCTATAAGCTAAGGTCCTTATTATTAGTAAAGAATCTGTTTATAAAGATATAGAGCTTTATATGGCTTAAATTAAGTAGTATGAATTTAATCCCCCTATTAAGATTCTCCTTCTACTACTTAATTTGTATATTTAAGGCTTCTATATCTTTCTCCTTAGGATCCCTGATTTATATAGCTATAGAAAGATTATATAATGACTCTGGTTAGCAGATTAAGGCAATATACGCCCCTTGGGCTCTCTGGGCAATATACTGCTAGGCTGTATCATCTATATGGGGGTTGATTAGTTCCAATCATGCGGCTTATCCTTTTTATACAAATAAGATATTCTCTTTATCTAACTTAATCTTTCTACTATTAAATTCTACCGGCTTTTTAGGTATTAGAACTTCCTTTAGCTTCATATAGAACTTTTTCTTTCTTAGCTTATCTTCCTCCCTTTTAGAAAATATTAGTATTATAAAGAAGAAAGTATTATCTATCTGCATCCCTAAGATGCTAAAGTTATATAGCCCATTAGTAGTAAATAGAAGGCACAAGTTATATGTAGAGATCTTCATTTTCAGGGCCTCTATATGGTAAGTGTAATAGGTTTTATATTAATGCAGGCCTGCCTCAGCTAGGCCGTATAGTAGTTTCCTAATGATAAGGATTGTGTCTGGGGGGTATCTGTCCCTAAGCTCCAGGGGTAGTTATACAATAATCATATGGGTTAGTACATCTTCAGCTTAGGTATAGGCTTGTATAATATTCTATAGTTTGCCTTAGCATCTATATAATTAAATGAGTATTAGCCCTAGGGCTAGAATCAGTCTCTAGCTTATCCTCTAGATAGTTGGGGCTTGTATTAATATTATGTATTTCTCTTTATCCCTAAAGCCCTATATAACTAGCCTTAATTTCTTAATCAGCTTAATTAACCTATTCTTAACTTCTTATATTATTTACATATTAAAGATTCTCAGATATTCATATATCTTTAGGTTATACTTTGCAAATTTAAATATATCTTCGCTAGCTAGAGCATTAATCTTAAGGGCATCAGATTCTTTCAATAGCTTGCCTAAGCTAGTAATAATATTATCTTCCCTCAGCTTAATAGCCAGGTTATATAAGTCCCTTTCTTTTTGGGTTAAGAAAGTAGTTACTAGTAGTTATATAGTTAACAGATATATATATCATATAGTTGCTCTCCTGGGTCTGCCGCACCAATTCAGCTGCACCTGGGTAGCTTCCTTCCTAGGCCTGCCTCTCTTCCTGGCTTGGGTTGGCTGTTATATGATAATAGCTTCTCATACATCCAGGTCATCCCATATAGCTGGTTTAGTTATATAAAGGTATAGTTTAACATATATAGCCCGGAATTATATAAGTCTATTCACCATACTAATTATTATAATATGCTTATAGATAGCTTCTAGCTTATATAATCCTCTCCAGCCTTTGTTTTCTCTCCAGACAAGAACTTCACTTTAGAGGGGTAAGGATAGTATAGTATAGGTATCTGGTCCATTCCTAGTATTAATCACATAGCTAACCTTAATTTCCATACAAATAGTTTAAAGTATCTTTATAGCCTTTTATATAGCTCTTGCCCTTTAGGTAATATCTAGAGATAGTAGAGATTCATATAAGACTTAAGGGTAGGTACTAAATACTAGGAGGGTTGGTATAAGTCCACTTGACCCAGCTATATCATTTAGGGCCTTAATTGCCATCTATAGGATTATCTCATCATCTATAGCTTCATCAATCTCCATATAAAGGATTTCATATGCCCTTTTTAAAGGTCCATATAATCGCTCAACTTTCCCTACAACCCAGTATGCCTCCACTAGCATCTCTTTACACAAGATCCCCATAATCTTTATATTTATATAGAACTCCTCTAATGCGAAGTTTATCCCTAGGTTATATATAATATAATCAGGTGGGCCAATATAGGTGCAGATCTAGCATTTATAGAGTATATCCTAGGTATCTCATATGAACATAGATCTAAGGAATATTACTGCTTGAAAGTTTGTATCTATATTAATTATGTATAGGGCGTTCTTCTCTCCAAGTTGTATAACATCAATCACCACTTCATAATTAAAGTAGCTTTCATTCTTAATAGAGAATTTAAATCATCTTAGGGCTGGGTTGTATATCTGGTAGTAGTAGTAGAATTTCTTAATTCTCTCCAGAATGGCTTCCTTAACATTATTATGCCCTATACTTCTAAGAAGTCTATATAGTTCCTCTGCACGGTTTGAGAGTATATTTGGGAAGACTATATAATATTAATCCTCTTAGATTTATAATCTTCTGTAGTACCCTATAAAGATTTATGCTTTATTATATAATAGGTTATATAGCCTCCCTATATAGTTATATTTCTTCCTCTATCCTTTATGGAAGTTAGCTATAGCTTGGGGGTTGATTGGCCCGTTATAGACTATTTGGGTTGGAGGTAGGTTATATAGAGCACCATCTATATAGATGGATTGTACGGTAAGTATGGTGTCTGGCTGCTATGGGAAATTACCTACCTCTTGCATATATCTTGCACT
>NQMI01000011.1:353054-514094 GCA_002270565.1 Stenocarpella maydis
TGATGAATTTGTGCTATAGAATAGCATTCAGTTCAGCGTGTGTGTGTTTCGGCAGGGTCGCAGTATGGTGCTCTGAGGCGAATTGGGACGATTGACAATGGTCTGGACAACTTTGTATTGAATTAAGTTGGGCTTCTGTAAGCCCTCCTTATATACCCTCCGACGTCGTCTCACCCCTGGGCACGCTGCGGTAGGCTCTGGTGCAAATTTGCAAATGCCGGAAAATTCGCCCTTCCAACACACCATCTTTGGTTCCAAGCAACCAGCCAACCATAGCCCTAGCAATACCCAAATTAAGTACATATAAACTTCAGAAATCAAGCTATCCAATGCACTAAGTTATATACTTTTTGGGTAAGAAATAAGGGTAATGCAGAGGTCTGAATTAAGGTGCAAATGCAGGCCAAAATAATCGACTCACGGCCACCAAACTCATCTTGCGTCACGCACGCACTGGGCGTACTTAGCGAAAATCGCCTGACTCGCAAGTCTAGGGTAACTCCTTGCTAGGAAGTCTAGGGTAACTCCTTACAACAAAGTCTAGGGTAACTCCTTGCACGGAGTACCAACGCCCTGCTGAGCGGTTCCGTTTAACAAGGATGAATGAAGAGTTGGAATTTATAAGGATATGGTTATTATTATAGTAGATAACTCTTATAGAATAAACTCTTTAGTTGTTAATCTAAGTGTTTAGTTCTACTAATTAGATAGCCTTATAGCTTCTGATTATACCCTCTTTGTGAATAGGATCTTTATATACTGCAACTTAGTTACGTGCTGCTTCTGTGCCGCTCTGCTAACATAAACCCTATAGGTTACCTATTGAACCCTATAAAGGTTTGGTGTGATCATTATATAAAATTTACTCTCTTTAAACTAGTATAATATCTATCTTAATTACTTTAAATTTATAAAATTAATTAGATCTAAGTAATTAGGTATAATTAATACTAATTAGTGCTAACTTTTATTACTTACTTAGCCCTAGGCGGGTGCTAGGGTAGCCTAAAGTTAATAAATTTACTAAGAACTAGCTACTTCCTAGTATCTTATATTATATCTTTTTTTTTTAATTATTTTTAAAAATACTTATATCGTTATTATAAAACTAAATATACTACTCTATAAAAGAATTAGCAGCCTTTATGGAAATAAAAGAAAGATAAAAAGCCTTAGTGTTCGTTAAGGGCAGGGGCAAAGCTGGGCAAAAGGTCAAAAAGACACTGTGAAGAGTCAGAAAATACCTCCGTCCTCTACAGACCATCGCTAATATTTTATTGCTTTGCCGACAACCACATGGGGGCTTAAACTTAGGATCAGTATCACCATATGCTCAAAACCTGACGCCGACCCAAATCGGCCATCCCGCCAGAAAGGCTACTCCCTAGTGTGATCGAAACGTTAGTGCTATCAGTGGGCCCTACTTAGGCATAGTTTTACCTTCGCATTGTTTAATGTCCCTCTTCCTTAGGTCCAGCTCGCTAGCGTTAAGCACGGGGCGGGGATCTAACGCCACCACCAGTTGATACTTTGGTCCCTTTTGAAGCTGCTCCAGTTCTGTTTCCTGTTTGTGCTGGTCACTTTTTCCACGATATGATGGGACCACCTGAACTGGCTGGGTCCCAAGCTGAACATTTGTTGAAGCCGCCCAGCGGTCCACAATATCTCTTCCACAAGCCGTCTTATGAAGTTCACAACCTTGTTTCAGCTGCACATGTTACCTTAGTTATCATCACTAAGAGCTACCTGGGCACCTTCAATTTTCAAGCGGCCAGAACCTAGAGCGGAGTTCAGGCACCATGATCCCGCTTGTTCAGTCTATGTCTACCGTCAGTTGAAAGGCTACTCAATCGAACCTGTGGCTGACGGGGAGGTATAGCAGGTTCACCTTGCACCGTACGCCGAAAGTTTACAACCCCATGGACCAGTGCACATGCATCAGTAATGAGTTAACCAGCCCCGTACACAGAGAAGACAGGATCCATCGAGCCTGGCCGCATTCGTACTAGAAATTATGTAGGTCGGCGCAAGCTCCTAGATTAAAGGAATCCAGTTGGAAACCTGACGAGTATGGTTTGGGCACCACGTAAACAACCAGGGCCAGGCCTGCCATTAGACCGGCGACAGGATAGTGCCGATACATATGAAGCGTCGCCTCGCTCTTGTGTAGCGACCAGGAGCTCTTACGCAACCCCCGCCAAAGGCTGCTGAGGCAAACGAGTGCGGAGTGGTGGAAACCCAGGAGGTCCTTACTCCTCGTCGTCATCATCATCCCCCCCGCCTGCCTTCCCACCTTCTTTCCTGATCGGGATCTTGATACCCTGTGTTGCGAAGCATTTGCTGAGGTCCGTGCTGTCGCACACACCTGGGAACTTCTTGGCCGAGTAGACTTGAAAGACGTCACTGAACACTGAAGCCAAAATCGGTGCCCTGCCTGTCTTGACAGGGGTGTCGCCCTTTTGGTCGGCCGTTGGTTTGACATCGACAAAAGAGAATCGGAGTCTGACTTTCGGGTTAGAAAGAAGAGGCCAAAAGGGGGGGGGGTGGAGATAGAGGGAGAGACAGAGAGAACAGGTCTAGTCTGTCCAACCCCCCCGGGGGGGGGATTATCACGTACCTAAAGGAACCCTCGGTCCTGACGCTCAAATCCTGCATGACGAACCAGATGCCAATCCGCTCCTTTGTGTCGTGGAGTCTGAAGGCACTACCGGCACAGTTCCCTATTAGGTTCCTAGTAAACATGCCCTGAAAGCTCGAGCCCGGAGCTCCCCCTATCGATAGCCTTTGACCACCGCCCATTCCGGGCTCAAAGACCTGAGGTGGCCGGTACATGGGGGCGAATTCATTGGAGTACCCATAGGGAGGCTGGCCGAAACCATTGGAAGCTGGTGGCTGTGGGTAAGATTGAACTACAGACAGTCAGCGCAGCCCAGACACAGACAGCTACAGGATGACTTCTGCTTTCGGCAAAGAACCTGCTCTGTGGGCCACTTACCTTGGCTGTATTGGTTGGGCGCATAGGGGTTGACAGGTGACTGATGTTGGCTGTAAAGAGTCATTTGGCCCGGGTGACCGGCGGGGTAGGGTGCGATATTAGCTGCCCGGTAGGGCATGGTCTCGAGGTTGTTGAAAGACTCGTGGATGGTAGATGATATCGCAGGGGTGGCTGTGGTGCTTCTAACAAGATTCACTTCCCGTGTCCCCGTCTCATCCCAGAGATCCACGGTTACAACATATTGTGCGAAGTCGATGGAGCTTTGACAGTTGTTAGCATCTGATTTCGGGGCCATGGTGCCTGACATTCTACTGTACTCACTTAACGTCAACCTCTCGGCCGGTCTGGACGTCGGTGACGACCAGCCTCAGAGCCGGTGGAGGTGTAAGTGGTCTCCGGTCCTGAGGTCATCGTCAGTCCCTGCACCTGGGTGCGCCCCGCAAAAGGTCACTGGGGTTGGGTTATTGGGTTACCTTGTCACCAAAGCCACACATGCGGGCGCGGATGGGTTGTTGTTCCACCTCGAGACTGTGGGCGAGCGGTGAACATCAGCCTCAGACGTCAGGACAAGCAGCAGTTTCACAACATGGCCAAGGCCTTGAGTACCAAGGGGGGGAAGTAGGAGCCAGAGGGGTGGATCTTGGAGAAATCTCCGAAAGGAGACTTACGCATATCTACGAGTACCAACCACGGTAGACACGGCTTCTAGTCTCGAAGTGCCTGCATCGCCAGCTGCGGGTGGTGGTTGCTGCTGAACAGGAGAGGTCGAGGGCGGGCTCGAGCGCGGGTTCTGTTGGTGCTGGTGCTGGTGCTGGTGGGCAGCCGGTGGCGGTGGCTGTTGGTATGGCTGTTGCTGATGTTGGGGAGGCTGCTGCTGGCTCTGCTGTGACTGTTGCTGGTGGTGGTGAGGCGGCTGGTTTTGGTAGGGTGAGGGGTGATGCTGATAAGGCTGTTGCGGCTGACCATAGCCGGGTGCGCCACCGTAAGAGGAACCTCCGTTACTGGGAGGTGCCATTGAGGGCTGCGGCTGCGGCCGAGGATAGTTGCTTGCGTGTGGGTGAGAGGGAGCTGGCAGCTGGTGGGGGTAATTAGGAGGCACTGAGCCATTGGGCGTCCGCGTGTATGAAGCCATCGTGAGTCCCTACGGGGCCTCCGGTGGGCAAGCGTCGGCAATGAATGCGATGGGCGCAGTTGAAGTAATGCGCAAAAGAAACGGAGAAGGATGTTGCAGGAAGCGAGGACGGCCTGACAGCCAACTGACGGCTTGAGCTTGCGCGTCCCCTGGTGCTGGATTGTCGTGCAAAAAGAGAAGCAGATGCGGCCAAAAAGTCCAAGGTCTGCCTGCCTTGTTGGACCGGCAGGCGGTTTGGGAGCGCGCGTGTATGTAACGATGATTACACAAGAGCGTAGGCCTTCAGACCGAAGATGTCATGCACGAGGCACAGGCGGGAATAGAGAACCAGTAACAAGGAGTGTACAGTCCTGTGCAGTGCGGTGCAGTGCGGTGCGATGCAGTCGCGCAGTCTGGCGGCGACATCAAGGACCGCGGAGTTGGGTGGTGGTTGTGGTGGCGCGGGCCTGTCGAAACTATGGGGTTGGGCCGGGTCGGTGAGAGATGATGTGTGGGTGAGCTATTCGGCGCGCTGCATGACGGGACTTGTGTGCAGTACAAGCCAGGAGACACAGCCTGCCACGGTCAGGCTAGGCTGGTCGGGCGGGCAATATGCAACCTCTAGAGCGTATAATGAGCACGGGAATGCGCGCGAGAGGGTGGTGAGATGTAAGCGTGGATGTGAGAGCGGGTGCGAGTGAGTGGTGAGCGTGAGGTTGAACATGCAGCGTGCAGTGCGTGCGTGGGTGAGAGAGAGAGTGTGTGCAGGTCGCGGCAGGTCGCAGATGTTCAGCCTGGAGGGCGGGCAGATACAGTTAGGTTGTTAGGCTAGGAAGGCAGGTCGTGTGGCATTTGACAGGACGCCAAATGCCTAGAGCCAGAGGGCCGGCAGCTACCTCATATTAAAGGCAGACGGTCTCAGTAACAACCTTAGGTACCAGCTTAGTTGGCTCTCGTCGCCATCTCCAGTCTCCCCTCTCTCTCATCATTCTCTCCACTATGGTTCGTACACTAATTACTTAAGTACTCTATTGCGCAGGAGAGAGGAGGACAAGATGGGGGGGTTGACAGGATGAGAAACCAGGGTCCCGTCGCATCTGCCATCGCCGGCTGCACCTGGCACGGTATAGTAATAGTGTAAGGTCAACGGGTCAACTGTGGTGTAGAGGCATGGGCTGAGTACTCGTGCAGGAGACAGGGCAGGGCAGGGGCTCTGGGCACCGGCGGAGTGGATTGACTGTGCAGCGTGGCCAGGTACCTGCCCGAGGGCTGGTGCTTAGTACGGAGCATACACAGTACACAGACAGCTAAGGCACAGGGGTAGCTCACATGGTGTATGCCACGAGCAGCACGAGCAGCAGCAGCACGAGCACTGCTACACCACCTGCGTACACAACAGCATTACCGGGATGGCCCAGGCTACCTTGGCTAGGTACCTGCTGGGCCCGGGGCCTGTGAGAAGACGATCCGGGACACAACCACGACGGGCAGCCGGGGCTAGGCCTGTTTTGGGTGACCCCATCCACGGGTGGGCGAAATAAGTAATGGCAGCGCCAGGAGGCAGGCAGGAGGCTTCAAAGTACCACATGTGCCCACGCTGGCCCGGCCGGTACACTACAACAGCCGTTGGCACCCGACCAGCTTCCACTTGCCCCAGTTGGCTCAGCAGCCCGGCCTTGCCTGCTTGTGCGCACCCACCCGTACCAGCCTTTGCTCGCACCCCTTCCAGCGCGACATGACAGGTCGCCAGAGACCAGCCAGGCCCGACGTCGAGGATACATGCCTGTCAGGGCAGGTACTTCGTCTTTGTCTTTAGTATCTTTGGGTATACACTAGTATAAGCCTTCCTCCCCATCTCCGTCCTCACTCCGCCGGCACGGCTAGTCCTGCCAGATCTGCGAGATGCCAGGGTGCCCAGCCCACACACATCCATGCCGCCCGGCCCCACCACGTTAAATGGACGGGTGTGCCTGGCGATGGGTACGCACCTGCAACAACGAATCAGTCTTTTGCACAGTTATTGGTCCATTGATTGATCTTGTTGACTGGCTGATGACTGACTGGCAGACCTTGTGCTCGCTCTCAGAGCCCGCGACTACTCCGCGTATTAATCAAATCCTCTCGCGGACCACCGAGGAGGCACCCAGCCGTGGGGCCCTGCCACCGGATGCTCGCTGCTTTGCCCTGCCTTGCCGCACTACAAGCCTTGCCAAGCGACCATAGGCGAAGTCATCCTCATGTCGGTCCGCCGGTCACGAAGACGCCGTCGCGGGAATGCCTCTGTATTGTCCTCCAGGGGCTGGCAATCAGACGACGGATGTGTTCCAGATATTTTCGCCAAAGCCTCGTCTCGTGGGATCGTGGAACTAACTACCTCGACGGACTAGGGCCCAAGCCTCACTGGGTCTGGTAAACGTGGAGGCGAAACCACCAGAGGCGGCTGACACCACCGCCACCCACAGCTTTCCATACAGCGCCATCCTGACTCAACAGCAGCCGAGAGCCATTATATATACACTACTGCTGAGCAATGTCCAGAGCCACGAGAAGGCCTGCCTGCGCCTGCGTAACATGGAGGCTGCCGCCCGCCCAGAGAACTAAACCAAACGCCGCACTCGGGAATCGTCTCCGTATCACTTGCACTAATACCGATCTTGGTGGCCTCCTTGTCCAAAGCCCCGGCCCCATCCCACCGGTTACTGCTAGCGAAAGGAGACGACGTTGTATCACGTCACGTCCTCGAAAAGCCATCCTTCCCATTCGTCGCAAACATCCCGTCCCGCATCTGCATCTGCAAGCCACCTCGCTGACATGCCAGTCAATGAGCATCTCGCCCAACTGCCCGGCTGCTGGGCCAGGCCTGATCCTAATTTTCTTAAATGCTCCCGTCGCAAAAGGACACGCTAACTGGGACATCATAAACTACCTAGCGCGACTACATACCTTGTCCAAAGCCAAGGCCCGGACGCGCTCGATCATTCGACCACCCACCACTGCCGACGCACGCCGGGCGGCCATGGAAGACTGTATCACCGTAGCTGAGAACGGCGCTGTCAACACTTTCTTTCCTTGCTCAAGGACACAGTCCTCGGGGGTTTCACCGAATTATATGAAACTCAGCATTATCCTCCGCGGCAGCTTTCTCAGCTCCGTCCTTACTCCTGGATGTCTGCACTATAACGACTGAAACCTGTCATGGCCCGTACCACCCGAAACAAGGTTGCATTGAACTTGTCATGCTCTGGCCATTCTCGTCATCGCCGGCCGTCATCGCATTTTCATCTGATAGGGGAGAAGTGGTAATACCCGTATAGACCCTTGCATGACATGCCCTTGTCGTCGGGCCATTTTCCGACCTCTGTTTGTCCGGCTCGGCTCTGAGTACCGAACAAGCCTGGGCACGACCGAACCCAGCAGGCGGGAACAATGCAGTGCTGAAGTGTTTGTACGGACTCGAAATCGCTCAGATCCTGATCTCCCCCAAGCGTAGGCTGTTCGGCTGTCTGACACTTCCTCCCGCCCCCACCAGACCTCTTCGCCGCCCTTGTACTCTCATGCATCACTTCAATATAATGCCTTGCATTATAGGAGTAGTTCATCACACCGGGATCGACATTGCATCAATGGCAAGTTCCTCGCACGGGGCATGGTTCTTCACTGAAACTCTATCAGGCTCGGCGGTCAGACGGTTGCACCCGCTGTCGTCATCTTCCCTGCCCGGCTTTGCTCATAGCACACATCTTATGACATACTTCTCGTTCCTCTTCTTATTGTGTCCGAGGTGGTCGTACCTTAGAGAGCGCAAGCACACTTCCAGTGCCTTCTGTCAAGGGCCAGATTTTCCCTCTGCCTTGATCAAACAGATCATGCCGGTGGGCATGATCGCTAGCAATAGTTAAACTTGAAGTTTAGTGGCAACGAACCAAGAAATGGGATACGAACTCCGGCCATGTCGTAGGTCCTCAGCTGCCCAGCCCGTCCTGAAGGCTGCTATGCTGAAGGATTATCCCAAGCCTGGCAGGTCTTGACCGGTTTTAATCCGCGGTATTATAGGGACATTTCGTTTGGTTGATATGCTTTAAGTCTCGGCTTATCTCCAGTGTCACCCCGCCCCCGAGATCCACAGCCTGCTGTTATTCATCAAGTTTTTTTCTGGAGATTTCGCTCCGTGCTGATTCTGGTCTGCTACCGACTGCTGTCATCCATGTTTGGTGTGGCGTGTCGGTGATAGTCACTAATGTGGAAATGATTTTACATGTTATTTCATCTCGACGGACGTGATGCCAAATTCCGGTGCTCCCTGATACTGAAAACTAACCGTATATTCTCAGTGCATTGAGGTAGCGTATGGAAGAGGGGCTGTCTTCGAAGTCTCATGGCTCGTGGGGGCAATGTGCTCGTCCATTTATGAATTTGTGTGTGCCCAGGTGCTCAACAGGCTCTCCACACCCAGATGAGAGCGAGTGACTTTTCGTTTCTTATACATATGCAACCCCTCGGCTTTGGCGTAGGTTGGACTTTGGGACTTACCTGATTGATCATTCAGGGCCCACTCTGATCCTCCACGTTCGCTTGAGAATGGGCATAAACCCACTGTCTCAGACATCGCCTCGTCGAACATCTGACGATCTCTGTGCTCGATATGGATGCCAAGGATCCCGCCCACTATTCCGCCCGTCAGCTCCTGCATGTTGGGGGGGGGGGGTTCAGAAATACCGAGCACAACCCTCAACATACGCCTCTAAGAACCCCTATAGCGTGGGTTCCGGGCGTTGTCAATAGAAGAGGCGCGCGTGGAAATCCAAAGCAGAGCCGGCGGCGTGGCCGGGGTTGTCCCGTCCGCAAGGCGTCTGCCTGGAAGGGCCATCGAGGAAAGCAGAGTTGGGGCTGTGGACCAGAGAAGACGGGAGACGATATTGTTCCCAAGGCTTATAGTTGACCATGTTAGCATGTCTTTGATACCTACGCTAGGCCTGCAGTGGCCAATATTAGCATGGCGCTGGTGCTCAAAAACACGAGCTCCATGTGGCTCGTAGGCTCCTAGTTTCGAATTCAAAGCTACTTGTAGTGGATGGCTCTGTTACCACTGAACCTCTCGGGCAACGATCTGCAGGAAGCCTCGTAGTGTACCAACGCGCTGCTCCCACCTGGCCCACCTGGCACCCCACCCCACCCGATCAGCGGCCATCATGGTCATCGGACTGGGTGTAGCGGAGGCTCTGGCCTGTGATTGCCTTGCGCTTGGGCTCTGGGCGAGGCCCTCACCTTGGTGGCCGATAGTGTCGTCGACATGGTGGACCAGCACAACGCGCTGCTGACAGAGGGTAAGTGATGTGGTCGTTAATGACCGTCCTTCAAAATGACGGGTAGACTGAAAGGAGCCATGCTTTGCAAGAACCCCTGGTGATGCTGTCGGTGGATGCTGTGTAAATATGTGGTCCCATATCACAGTGTGGCCATCGCTTCGGGTACTTGCGTTTGGACACGCATATCGTGTTTACAGACCTCTAATTATCTATTCGCATAGAGTAGATTTTGGCATTTGTAGGCCAAGTGGGAAAATACCACCAAAAACTATCTGCCCAGACAAGAATGAGTGTTCCACATCCGACAAAACCTAGGGTATCAACTCAACTTCACTGGGCACCGCGATCTCTGATGCTCACCTTCAGCCCCGCCTGCTGATCCAACCATTCCAGCACAGCTCCAAATCTGGCCTGCTTCCTCCCCAGCACTGTCCGGAAAGCCTGCAAGCCTATGGCTCTCACCTGCACCTTCGAGAGCTTGCATTCGTACCTGGAGTGCTTCAACCTCCTCGAGGGACTAGTGAGCAACAAGTACGCGACATCAAGAAGTTTCGAGATGGAGTCTGTGATGAGCCGTGGGCGAGGCTGCTTTTCTGATGGGAGACATCGCAGGTATGCCCACGCCTTGGTGGCCGACTCTGTGAACGCCTCGTAGAGATTACGTAGGACGGTAGACGCTGTATTGTACCGGGTATCATAAAACATGATGTTGGACTGGATCTTGAACGAGTTGATGAGCTTTCGCTCAAAGTTCCGGCCTGGGTGCCGGCTGAACTCGATGGTAAGGGAGTTCGAGACTGTTGGGTCTCTGAGCGGGGCGACGGAGCTCAACCCTCTGTCTTTGGTGAGGTCGAGAGTGCGACAGTCAATCTGGATTCCACAGTAAGGGAAGGTGCGGCAGTCTTCCTGGATCTTGGGCACCGGTACGCCGTCCACCGACAGATCGAAGTTGACTAGTGTCTTGCCGGGACTGACTGTGACACCATACTCAGGCATGCCTTGCAGCATGACTCTCACGAACTGTGATGCTTTGGTCTTGTCCGTGGTTATCAGGAGAAAGTCGTCGATAAGGCGGAGTAGGACGCAGTCTTCCACCTGCAAAAACTGTAGTTCCTTCTGCTCCAGATCCGCATAGAAGTAATTGCAAAGCATGGAAGAGACGACCGACCCTTGAGGGATGCCATTCTTCTGGCGATAGTATTTCTTACCGATCTTAACAAGATTCTCCTGGATGTGTGAGGCTATCAGTGTAAGTAGATCATGAGTGCTGTGCGATTTGCGGAAGACGCTGTCGACATATACTGCGTTCTTTTTACTGGGGATGGCCCCCCGCGCGATCAGCTGCAGGAATGTCGACTTGTCACCTCCCGCCCTGGCCGAAGTGTGCCATCGTTTGATGATCTTCGATTTCGCCGTAAAGCCACTTTCGTTTGGGTGGATTTCAACGTGTCTGGCCATGTCGTATTTGGCTTGTGACGGAAGAGACCTCATCAACGAGATAACAGCAGCTTGGGGAATTGTATCGAACGCTGCTTGAACGTCGAGCTTGGCGAAGTAGAGGGGCATATTTCTGGGGCCTAGACGCTGTTTGAACCTGTCAATGCGCTTATATATATCTCCCACAGAGAACATAGCCGAGCCGAGCCTGTTGCCATGCAGAACCTGTAGTCTTCTTAGTCCCTAGATATGCAGACAACGGGGAAACCGGCTTACGGTCTCGAGCTTCAGCATGCTATATGCAGGCCCCATAATCGAATTGATGCTCTGGCCCAGGACTTTTTGTTCCTTGGTCATCAGCATCCTCCGCCTCAAGTTCGTGATTGGTCGGACTGAGAATTGTTTTGGGAGCAACCTGACTTGGCTGTATCCCAGTCGCCGAGAGTCAAGCTTCTTCAAAGCCTCGTCGGGTTTGACTTCCTCAAACAACTTGGTCTTGAGCTCGGCCATGGCTGGCTCGGCGATGGATCTCCAGATATCATGGCGGAAAAAGAAGACTCGGTTTCGATGGACGTTGGACTCGGTAACGTAAAAATTGCTGCGGATCAAGGGTATCAAAATCGAATCAAATATGTAGTAAAGAAACTCGTACAGAATTTCGCTTCGCTTGCGAAAATCAGTCAGGCTACATTTGCTGTTATTCGCCCCGGTTGGCTCTAGCCACTCGATTTGTGTCAACTGGGAAGAAATTAGTTTTGTGATTTGAAATAAAGGATGGCTAGTGGGAATTGAGTTTCTGACCTTCATGCCTTGCATGACTTCGTGGAGTGACATTGTTTCAAAACGCCTCAGCTTGATGAACCCATCAACGGTTTTGAGCAGCTTGCCACGGTTGTGAGCCTGAACATCACCATGTCCCCAAAACTCGTGGGGGATGATTTTTGACAGAACAGCTTGGCAAAACGCCGAGACTTGGGAAATAGGGGTCGCAAGATCTGTCACCGATGAGGATTTCAATGGTTTCGTCAAGGACGGGCTGGATCGAAACCTCTTGCGGTCCCTCGGAGGCTTCCCCGAAAACTTGCTTGCTGCGGAAGCGGTCTTAGCGCCGCTGCGGTGAGGGCTCCCATGGCCATGGGCTGCGTTCCGATGAACCTAAGCCTTGTAAGTTTTTCAGCTCACCAGAGGCTGGAACCATATGCATACTGGGCAGTGGTGCTGTAGCAGTTCTACATAAGAACATCGAGCGTGCAAGGTTTGCAAACGCCGCACCAGGTACTCAGGCGTGCCTCTGAGTCGTTTGGGAATCCGTGCATCGAGAACATGAATGCAACCCTCCTTCTTCCGAAATTTCTGGAGTATTTCTTCCTCTCGGAGGCTGTAGTCCTGAAATTTCTGGGCTGTCTGTGTCGAATTGACCTTAGACGTGAAGACGTTATGCAGACCAAATTGACGAGGAAATATGTACATCATCATTCGAAGCGTGTTGTCGGCTCCTGGAGAGTCTGAGATGTCTCCATTACCACTCCGTGAAGCCTGGGTACTCTCACTGGGACGAGGTACTGGATATCTGTTCAGTGCATCTTGAGATGGGTGAGTCTACATTTCGGTGGCTGGCTGGCCATCTGCCTGAGAGACCGGACTCACGAATGTGTCTTAGCCCAAATTGGACCAACCCTCGCGCATTGAGCGCAGCTCTGGCATACAACATGCGGCTCATGACAAAATGGATGTCTGTGGGCTTCCGTTCGGATGCTAACGTACTACCGGCCGCTTCTATCGGAGGCGCCGCGGGCTTTGTCGCAATGGGTTCAGATTCGAATATTGGTGATCCTATACGGCTCGTCAGGTACGTGATCTTAAAGACCGAGAAAAAGCGCCTGACCGCTTAGCTGATAATAATTACTCTGCCCGACCTCGATGGGGACAAAGATCGCACAGTCTAGCAGCATATTGATCATCATGCCCTCGCCTGATTGACCCAACAGCGACAGCAGCTGCGGCCATGGTTCCTGCTTCAAAGCTGCAACCCGTTCATTGAAATAGACGCTGTACAGCCCCTGAACTGAACACGCTTGCTGCCTAGGGCCAAAATGCTTCCGAAGGCCGTCACAGAGCAGGTGATGGGGCCTGGCACTGGGCATGACCTCTCTGGAGAAGAGCAGCCAGATTATGAAGTCGACTATCTGCGGGTTCCCGTTAGCTCCTGGCATGCAAGGTGCTGCAGCAAGTGTTGATATCCTTCAACGCTCGTGTGGTGACAGGAGTTGAGCGGACCAACCTCTGTCTGGCAATGAACTGCATTAGCAGTACTGTTAGAGAGCGTCACACGAGAGTTGTCGCCCTGCTGGGAATACTCGATCCATCGCTGAAGGCGGCCATCCGGCTGTGACTCTCCGAATGCGGTGGGATAGACATGAGTGCCGACTATAGTTGTGTCTAGGAGTCTGGCAAGTGAAGTGTGAATATCGTTAGGGTCACCCTCAGATCCTCTGGAGCCCGGATGTGTGCCCCCGATTGCAGCCTGCTCTACTTTGCCCAGTGCAGAAATCTTCTTGCGACGAAGTCTGGAGGACGCAGGCAGACTGGCAAGCATGTACTGACGCAGTGTCAAGAGGGTCGGGTAATACTGGGCCAGCAAAGCGTGCTTCACAACGCTGGGGGGCTGCAGACTTCGGGCATTTCCTTTTCTCGACTGCTTTACGGGTCGAGCACAGAATATGCCACTCGGGGCATCTTGCCCTGCTTCCCTCTTTCTCTTCCTGGCTTTTCTGGGGACTTTCTTTGTCGCATGCACTCCGGCTGATGGCGAAGGCATGACGACTGCATTCATAGGGCCTGAGGTTAAGGCTGTCCAGACCTGAGTGGGTTTGGGATCCGGCTCCTGTGCGAGTAAAGGCGCAAGCTAGGGCCGAGCATGCCATTGGCTTGGAGGTGGCTCTCTGACCATTCGTCGCCCTCAGCGCTAGCTGCTGACCCACGTGCTAGGCGTTACCGAGGCAAACAAATGCCTTGGGACTGCTGGAGCGATCAACTGCCGAGGCTGAAGTTAGATCCTAAGAGACCACAGAGGTGCTACCGTTACTCAGGCGATGATGTTCTTGGGCTAACAAATTGGTGGGTGGAAGTCATCGGACGACTTGATTATGGCCTTGTTTTCTGGTGATGTTTCGCGGTGGGTAGCGCGCCGGACGCGTATTGATGCTGCACCGCAGAAGTGCAAGTACCTGGCGCTCGGGCCACAATAGAGCCCTATCCCTGCCTGGGCAGGTCTGCAGGCTCTAGAGATGTTTGACCAAGTAATAATTGCCTTGATATCTTGATAATAACAGCTCACGTGCTGCTGTCCTACATGCATAACTTCTTCATGATGGCTTCTCAATCATCGACAGAGCCATTGCCGCCATATTCTGCTTATGGCATGAGCATCATTACCGGTGACGGCGCGTTCGAGGGTGTAACGGTTCTCAATGAGATATCACGGCAGACGGTTTGTCTTTCCAACTTTCACAACTCACCAAACGCTATCAAGGAGTACTTAAGGTACATCGAACCCCTTCTCCAGATAACGATGGCGAATATGACAGCATTACGGATACAGATGTATTTAAATGGTTAGCAAATATATTTAATCCCATCTTTTTTCAACCCGCGCTAGAGTATATAGCTTCTTTTAACCCGATTAAGAATGGATCATCTAACCTAGTACTCTTTAAATACTTATTGCCTCAAACTTTTGGTTGCATATTAATGCTAAAGATGAAGAGTTTATCCCAGTCCATGGGACAATCATAGTAGTCTCGTTACGCCGCGCTCTTTTCTTGACTGCGATCTGTTGGACGAACTTGAGGAGGGGCTGGGGAAGATACTGGATCAAATCTTCAACACTTCTTGCTGAATACCTTTAGAAGCTATCGAGCATTCCATATTTGAGGGACACTGCTACAGAAGTGAAGTATTAAGCAATATCCCTGATGCACAGCCCTCTAGTAGAACCATACAGGTGATAATCCTAGACTTACAAGGCCGGGTCTACTGCTGATTACACATCCTGAGATAGTTGTTAGGTAAGGCTGTGTGCAGCGCTTTTTCTCAACATGTCTGGGGTGATAGCGCGTGTCTGTGTGTGACGGGAACGATGATGGTCCAAAAATGCGTACTGCACCAGTTCTGATCAGATGGTTGATACTATTGCCACCTAACTGGGATGGCAACCAATGGGCTGGGGCGCGGTCCAATGTCTCCGTGTCTGTCTCACACGCGTCGGTTTAGTGTAATTGGCGAAATGATGGACACCTTTTCTGTACGGAGTAGTGCACTTGCCACACTCAATAGACTCACAACTCCCCTCTAGACTGGATGCTCCTGCAGCTTTTACCACCAGCTCAAGCGGTGGCGGAATCGGGATCCTGGACTTGCGAAAGTGGTCATCTCCCGCTTTCCTATCAACACAGGCCAATCGAGGTATTGGGGGTGGGGGTGGGGGGAGAAACGAAAAAGAAAGTAAAGTAAAATAACAAGGGGCAGTCTGATGCCAGGTTGACCAGGCACCAGGCTACCGATGGTGGCACAGGAAACAGTCGATCGCTTGGGGCGCGGAAAGCCTGTGGCTGTGGAATCACCAGGGTGGTGGACGACCAACAAGCCCGTCCCATGTCCAGCTCCGTCTCATCCCGCATCAGGAGGCATTACGGCCGTCATGCAACCGTATCATGGCAACGGTACCTTGGTGTTGTTTGTTGGAGGGGCTATTATACTAGTGAGGACGCGGGAAATGCAACAGTGAGTGTAGCGAAGTGCTCCAGTCACAACCATACTCCAAGGCTAATAAGGCTGTCGATGTATGCACTCGGTAAGGGTGATGGATTGACCACCAGGCTCGAGAGCACCAGTGACTGCAGTCGGTCTCAAGCTTGAATTCTGAACTCCAGACCCTTGCCCTTCGCGACTCTACCCATTCCGGTCTGTTCATAAGCAGTATTAGCATGGAGGATATAGCAGCTAAGCCAGACTTTATACGCGAGGTTAGTTGGCCCTGGAAACGTTGACAGGCCAGACCAAAGGCATGGTGTCCATGTTGTGTTCATCCCTTGCATTCCCGGTGGGCTCCCCCCGTTGTCCAATTCGGAAGTAGAGCTGGCAATTACCTTTTCGGGTCAGTGCAATCGCCGGATACTGCATCAGCACAGGCCAGGCACAGGCACAGCTCACCAGCTGTCATGGCGTCGACCGAGATGCTGTAAGCAGCAAGTGTGACGGATCCGTCCGTAGAACCAAAAGCGAGTCCGGGGTGAGCAACAGGTCGGGGGCCAGCACACCCTGTGACCTGTATCCTCACCGCAGCCGTGCATTGTCTTCGACATTCGCCCAAGCCATATCTCACCTTCATTCCTTGCGGCGCTGCAGATCCACGGCGTCATTTCCTCTACATTTGTTGACGACGGGCCCTTGGAGGCAGTCCCGACCTGTCTCTGGACGTGGCAGCCAATCCTTGCAGGGCGGCGCTACGCAGTAATAAAGAGGAGAAGGTGGTTGACAGTGTGTAGCTGGTAAGCCCAGACACGGGGCCGAGTGGTAAGCTGCAGATGTTAGATTGGACGGGCTGCGGCTGCGGGTCGAACAGGCGACCACACAGGAGCCCCGAGGAGCCACACCGCGACGAGCAAGGTGCAGTAGCGAGCTGCAGCGCCCGGGGGGCCTGTTGGATATACAGTATCCGGGTACCTGGGTACTTGGGTACCTGGTTATCAATCGAGGCTGCGCCAATGCCAGGCTGACAGAGCAGCAATTCTCGGCTGATGGAGGTGTGTTGCATTCCTTATTCTGATGTTAGTCCCATGTGTGCTGTGCTGTGTTGGGCGCCCCCTCCCAGTCTCCACGCTGCATTGTCACCCAACGGCCCAAGGTCTGCGTGTAATCGGGGAGCAAGGCAGAGTCATAAGCGAGCCGAGGTGGAGGGTCAGGATACGATGCGATACGCTGCAAGTCTGCGATAGGACTGGGCGGGAGACAGGACTGACTGGATGGGAGGGTTGATTAATTGCACCGCATGTACTATAGTACAGAGCCGACTGCAAGCTTCGTGATGTGGTATCCCAAAGCAACGACTGAGGCCCGATTGACCGGATGGACCGAATGGACCGAAGAGACTGAAATGAGCTGAACTGACTTGATGCCATGCCAGCTCACGGGAGGCACCGTTTTGCAAAGGCTCTCTATCGCGGCGTCTGAACTGCAGTGCCCACTACCAACACGTAGATACACTACGGAGTACTGTGTATCCTGGCGCCCAGGCGGGCCAGTCAACATAGGAGACGGGCTCCCTTGCGATATCCCGTCCACCCTCCACCTGCACGCCCTCCACCTCCACCTGCACCTGCAACCTGCACCACCAACCTGCACCACCAACCTGCACCACCAACCTGCACCACCAACCTGCACCACCAACCTGCACCACCAACCAAAGCACCAGGGGCCAGCCTGGTCGCCGTTTGGGCCGACCTAAACCTTCAAACAACATCCACCCACTCAGCTTGCACGCCTGCCAGCCAATGCTCCCGAGCCCTGACAGCCCATCTTGCTCGTCCTTTCTGCGCTGAGCAATTGGAACTGCATGGTTTCCTGGCCTCCACTCGATCCAGTCTTGCGTCAACACGCCCGCCCACAGCCACTGCCAGGCGGCGCTCATTCGTTTCACCCGCCCAGACAGACAGCCCAAGAGGACGAGCCCGAGCTCATTGGCCCCAGAAGGGATGTTCAGGCCAAAATGGACGGAGGCAATCGAGAAGAGGAGGATCTTCGCCATATCCAAGGCCCTGGTCTGGCGGTAGCTTCTTCTTCGCACTCGCCCTACCTGACCCATTCCCACGACAAACCCGCCCACCACCGCCCTTCCTCCAGACAGCACCACGCCCACCACGACCCCCACGACGACACCCCCAGCCCTCGCGCCGACTCCCATCACGACGCCCTCCACGAGTCTCCCACATCCATCTCCTCCTCCACAACCTATGCCGCCCGCAACTTTCATGCTGTAGCTTCAAATGCTACCTTTCCCTCCGAGGGAGGAGCGTTTGGCAGCCCGGACGATTTCTACCGCAGCTATCGAGGTGTCGACATCGCCAGCAACAACCCGCTGGCCCCCCTCTCCCATGATCCAATGGCCTCGGCTGTGCCCAACGCCCGCCCGCCTCCTGCATCACGGCCAAGTAGCAATGCTGCGTCGTTCAAGCCTCCCGCTGCGTCAGGCACCCGGGTCGGTACCAGGCCCATGTTTCGATCAGCTTCCAATCCCGTTGATGACAGGTTCGCCGCCGCCGATGGGCCTAGGATGCGGGCGGCCACTGGCACCGCCAACACCCTCCCGGCGTCGACTGCGCGGGCAAGCGTCAAGGACATGAAGAAGAAGTTCGAACTGAAGGGGCCGCTATCCTCACCTGACCCACGGCGAGCCGTATCACGGTCTAACACCAACCCCAAGGACGGTGCCGTGAATGGGGCAAATGGGCGCGCCGCGGTTGGAAGTCCACAGTCGTCATATTCATCATTACGTACGTCGGGGACGACCCCATCCAGATCAAGCTCGTCCCGTGCTACCCAGAGGACCAAGTTTCTCGCCGAGGACCAAGTCTCGACGAACTCCCAGTCATTTGCGAGCCGGATCAATAGACCAAAAGGCACCACTGCGTCCACTGCGTCCACTACACATGCGTCGAGGTCCATGACTCACTCGTCACCTACTGCATCGCCGATGAGGCAAACACATCCTGTACCATCCGAGGCCGAGGGACCCTTATTGTTTGGTGAGATACGACAAGGCGATCTCGACGCTGAGACGCCTGGGTATGGCATAGGAAGCCTCTCGGACTCAACAGCAGATAACCCCATGTGGCAACAACACCAGCGCACTCAGTCAGATGCCGTGGCAGAGCCTGCATCACCGACTGACTGGTACCGTGGGGCAGCCGGGCCGCAAAAGAACGGTCTGCCCAACTTGGACAGCCCCGGGAAGTCCCATAGCAGGTCGCAGAGTGACCTGGCTGGGGCCAAACTGCCCCCAATCAACACTAATGCGCAGTTCCGAAGACATTTAAATCAGTCACCCGAGCCACACGCATCATCCTCGTCCCGACTACCCATATCAGTCAAAAAGCTGAGCTCGAACCCAAACTCTGCTAGTCCTGGTTCCACGCGGTCCAACTCGCCGGCCGGTTCAAGACGAGTGGCACCTAGTGGTAGGACGTCACGGCAACAGGGCACTCCAACATCGCGTGCCAAGACCCCGGTCACCCGTTCGAAGACACCGACCGCCAGCACGCCGTCCGCGCGCAAGACGGCAACGCCTACGCCAGGCTCTACCACTAACACTGCACGACTGGCCGCCAACCTGTCCCCTGCGCCAAAAAACTCACCTCCACTCCGGAGTTCTAGGCCACGACAGCCTGTTTCGGAAGCAACAACGGCGTCCTCTAGGCTGAAAGCCGTTGACCACAACAGGTCACCACATAAGAATGCGGTCCGCCCAACGGCTAGGCCTGAGTCGAGGCAGGAAACGCCATCGAGTCGAAGGAGAAAGCTGTCTTTGGGCGGCCCCGTCGACTTTGCCGAGCGGCGAGAGACCATCAAGCTCAAGTACAGCAAATCGATCCGCGAAACCGAGGCCAAGCAGGCAAGAGAAGCTGCCGCCGAGAAGAGAAGGAAGGAGTTGGAAGCTGCTGCGAAGGCCAAAGCGCGCGCGAAGGCCAGGGCTCAGGCCCAAGCAGCCGCGGCCGAGGCTGCTGCTGCATCAGCCCAAGCCAAAGAGCGGTCGAGGCCCACTGATTCCTCTCAGCACGAAGATCCACAGCCCACCCCCGAAGCCGCACCATCGAGCGACCCGCCCTCAACGGTCGATACCAAGACACCCCCGAGTCCTGCCCGCACGAACCCACCCGCCTTGGTGCTCGATTCGCCGACTCTAGGGCTCCCAGGCACCTTTCCAAGCTATGGATCACCGCCTCTGGACCATGATGAGGCACCTCCATCTGCAGTATCAGAAACGAGTGCTATCACGGAGTTTGACAATGAAATGCAGACGGAGCCGCCTGTGCCTGAGCGTTCGGTGCATGTGCCAGGCCCACAAGGTTGGTCAGGTGTCGGCGGCGCTGAGCTTGTGGAGCTCCCTCCCCCGCAGCTAACGCCATCCTATGAGAGAGCGACGTACCGTGACCCCTTCGAAGACATTGTGGATCATGAGACCGTCTCCATCAAGATATCCCTGGATCCCTCATCGCCTCGCACATCCGCTCAGGAACCATTGCATGGTTCTGCGTTCGAGGCTGAGCCCCCGATACCTGGCGCATTTGGAGATGAGCTTGAGCCTGAACCAGAACATGATCCTCAACACCATGCCGATGACAGAGCAGATGTTGGACCCAAACCCGAGGTCCCGGGCGAGCATCTGATTGAACCAAACTTTGAGCAGCAGGACTCGGGTGGTCGACAGGACGATGAGTACGAACCACAACCGTACATTGCACAACCATACCAGACGACTACTGTCACCATCATCAGTCGCGATGCCGGCTTTGGGCCTCCCACCTTCGCCGAGCAAGCTGCACGGAATATGCTGTCACAGCAAGAGCCGCGGATGGATTCTCTCGAGGAGTTCTACACTGGCCCACGGCTGAATGACAACATATCCAGCCTGAGGGGCTCCACATTCACAGCTTCTGATGCGGGCACCTCTGAGGGGCCATCGGGGTCCGCTGATGCGCACAATACTCCAGATACCTCCAACAGCCTCAACGTCCCATCCATGACAACTCCAGCCAACAGATTCAGCCAACAGTCGATATGGACCGATATTTCATACAGTAGCCGGGATTCCATGACTCGCCGTCTTGACTACCTCGATGAACAAAGACACAGCGGCGCCGATGAATCACGACCTCAGTCAGTGAGGGATGACGAGTCAGCCTACCAGCCTCGGTACTTTGCAAGCAGTTTCGGTCAAGATAAAGATGACGACACACTATCTGAGCAAAACCACCACCCTCAGCTGCCACAACTTGACACGGGATCAGGACTCTCCGCGACTTATGGCACTGAGAATGAGCATACAGTGTACGTTCCAAGATTACCGGACCACTCTCCACCCCCGCCTCCAGAGGACGCTTCACGGCCTAACAGCGGATACTACGACGGACGCAGCGATGCTCACAGACCCGACAGTGCTTTGACAAGGGATGACCATGGATCAATCAGCTTTCCCATTTCCCGCAGGGACAGTGAAGATTACCACAACCAGTCCTCGACCTCGCGTTCTCCCGACGGACGCTCTTTGGGTACCGATGGTGCGACCCCTGCCCAAACTCCCATAGACGGCGACGGCAAGGCATCTATAGGTGCAGACGAGAAGCATGAGTCTGGTGGCAAGGGAAAGAACCGCCTGCATCAACGATCAATGGTCATCAGAGAGCTCGTGGACACCGAGGCCGTGTTTGTGAGGGACATGAATGTCATCGAGGAAATTTACAAAGGCACGGCAGAGGCATGCCCACAGCTCGACGACAAAACGATCAAGCTGATCTTCCGTAACACGGACGAGATTATCAATTTCCATACGACATTCCTGAGCGAACTCAAAGACGGCGTCACGAGTGTGTACGTGCCGAAAGGTCGACGGTCTCCTGTCATGAAGGATGACACGACCATGTCGGATGCTAACACGATCCGATCGATTGCTTCGACGACCCCATCTGCCGTACCTTCGACCGCGGCGTCCTCGACGACGGCAGTCTCCTTCTCCGGCACCACTGCGGTAACCGCGGTAAACGGGGACACAGAGGATGCCAAGGACCGACAGACCATAATCGGACCAGCCTTCATCAGGAACATTGAGCAAATGAAGGCAGCCCACGAGGGATTCCTGCGGACCAGCGACGTTGCCAACAGGCGTCTGATCGATATCCAGCAGGACCCCACCGTCAGAGTTTGGTTGAATGAGTGCAATGAAGTCGCCAAGGATTTGACAGCGGCTTGGAACTTGGATTCGCTTCTTATCAAGCCAATGCAGAGGATCACCAAGTATCCGAACTTGATCTCTCAGCTGCTTCAATACACCCCGGAGGACCACCCCGACCGAGAGGGGCTCTTGGCCGCGAGGACAACAGTTGAGAACGCGATTCTGGATATCAACAAGACAAAGAAAAACTTTGAGCTTGTCGGACAGATCGTGGGTAGGAAGCGAAAGGAATCAGATGTGAAAGCCGGCTTTGCCCGAGCCTTCGGCAAGAGAGTGGACAAGTTGCAGACCTCGAGCAACAGGCCACCAGAGGATCCTGAATATCTCAAGTACAACGAAAAGTTCAGTGATGACTACCTGCGCCTGCAGGTTGTCCTCCGAGACGTCGAGTTCTACACGAGGCAGGTTTCCACCTACGTCCAGGCGTTTTTGGATTATCTGTCTGGCATAGAGCTCGTGACTCGGTTACAGCCTGGTCCTTACCCAGAGCTGGAGAGCAAATGGGTCCAATTTAATGTGTCTATGAGAGACATTAAAAAGGTGGCTCTGGATCAACATGTAAGACACCCTGTTATACCTTCCCTGATGTCTACTTGCTTATGCTGTTGCAGCTATCACAAATCCGCAAACATGTCATCGAGCCGTTTGAGCTTGTCATTAGGAGTTACCAGAATCCTCTTTTGGCCATGAAGAAGAGAAACAAGAGGCGACTCGATTATGAGAAATCCGTCCAGTTGAAGAAGAGCGGCAAGAAGCTGGACAAGCAGCTTGCAGAGTTGGTCGAGCACTACGAGGCTTTGAACGACACCTTGAAGAAAGAACTGCCACGACTCTCTGCTCTCACGGAGAAGGTCGGCAACATCTGTCTTGAGAATATGATTAACATTCAAGCGAGATGGTGGCTCATATGGAAGGAAAAGATCCGCACCGTCGCGTCCCTTGCTGACGTACCAGAGGTCAACGATATAGTGAGCACCTTCAACCGCGACTTCAGGGACATGGAGGAGCAGATCATGGGCCTGGGTATTCTCAACCCGACGGTGAAGACCAGGACGTCGCAGTCGACAACCGATGACCACGCCGCCTCCAAGACCAGGTCGCGGCCTTCCGACCTTGGCGGAACACCACGGGGTCGCGGCCTGTCTGTCACGAGTGACCAGGCCCCGACTTTACCAGCACCAGACTTCATCAGGCAACACAGCGGCCAGTTGGTGAGGTCACCCTCAGCAGCTGCTGCCAGCTCTGGTAGTTACTTCTACCGCGACTACTACCATGGGCTCAATTCGCGTGGTCCAGCATCACCCACATCATCTGATATCTCGAACCCCCCGCGCTCCTTCCAGTCCATGACGCCGCGCCCGGGGACGGGACGCAGCTTTGACTCTACCGGGGTCCCAAGACCAAGCATCGATTCGGCGGCTCCCGTGCATGTGCGCCGCGACTCGAACTCGACAAGCAATGCGCCGCCATCTGCCTCTGATGGACGCCGGGGATCGGGACTGTTCCACTCGGCCATGCCCTTGACGGAGAGCACGGAAGAATTACAGCGCTCATCACGAGCATCATCACGCGAGCGCTGCATCTCGAAAGGTTATAACGTCCTTTGGCTCGCCGCATCGCTTTTTGAGTTCAACATCGAGACAACGAAGCACGAGGCTGGTTATCCTTACTTGACGTACCAAGCCGGCGAGGTGGGTTTCCTTAGTTATGCTGCTGGGCCTACCCCCCTTCAACGCTAACCATGAATTCTTGTAGATATTCGATGTCATAGCGGAGAAGGGCGAGCTGTGGCTAGCCAAGAATCAGGACGACCCCAGTGACCTCGTGGGCTGGATCTGGTCCAAGCACTTTGCGAAATTGGCAGATTCTTGAAGAACTCGATTGCTAGCCATGGCTGCAATTTGAGGGTGTAAGTGAGATGTGGTATGGAGCTTTGGTGATGGTACAACATGCGGCGCGGCGTTCCAAACGGACGGGTTCTTCATTTCTTGGACTTGTCACCCCTCTTTCTCGGGAGAGGCACCGCTTGTTATTTTATGGGATTCTCATGTGTAATATGCATCACGACTGATACAAAAGGGATCGAAAGAAAGAATCTGGGCATCATGCGATATCCGAAAGGATTAATGTTACGACAAAAGCGGCCTGCAAAAAAGATACCAAATAAGGGGGGCAGGGGCGGACGGGCGTTTTATACCTTTTTTTTTGTTTGTCCTCGTTACCCTTGCTGCATGAGGCTGGCTTCACAGCGGACCTTGATGGGAGCTGCAAACTAGGCCATGGGGTCATGGGGTGTCTATCATACAACAACAGCACCCCCTCCCCCCCAATCATCCTCTCATGCCCGCCTCATCTCTTCTCGGGATTGTTTCTCCACCTGAGTGTCCCAGCAGGCATCGGACACACACACACAACAACCACGGGCAGGAGAGACGGAACTGCAAAGAATCAGGGCGTGGAGATCCAAGATGGTACACTACAAACATTACTACTACAACAACTACTACTACTACTACTACTATCCAACTGACCTTTGTGTTGCCTGCCTTTTGGGGCATCTCGAAGCGTCACTTCCTACCTATGCAGACATAGCTACTACCAATGTGTACTTACATCCTCTTTTCAGCTTTCTTTCCCCTCTTTTCTTGTACTTCTGACCTGCTCATCCGCCGTCCGGCTGGCTTGAGTGGCTACGAGAGCAGAGTGGGTTGTTTGTTAGTCCACATGTAAACTAGATGTTGCACTCTGTCTCGGGGGCTTGGAAGTGCTCAGAGATGATCCAATACAGGGCATGTCTATGTTGCTCGATCATGTGGTGTGATGGTGGGCTTGGTGAATACTCACGTTTCGGGCTCACATTGTGGAGGCGCTTCGTGTGCAGTCCTGCTCTCAACAGCACCTTCAATCCAGGATAACATTTGCGTGCTCTTTTGTAATGTGTTGGGTATTCAACGGGGGGGAAGCTTAGCCAGAGCACGTGAGGCTGTAAAAGGTAGACATTGGGCAGACGAAGATGATTTCAACTGAAGAGGAGGGTTAATCCAACTACCAAATTACCGCTATCGTAACCATAATATCTATGAACTTGTAGTCTCCCAAAATCGACTAGTCTCTTAATGCCCATGTGTATATAACCAAGCCTGTAAATGCACCGCCTGCCTGCTCCCGTGTAAATCAACGCCATGCAAGATGACAGAAAGCCAGCACAGCACACATGTACCCGGTTAAGCTTCTCCATGCCTCCCTCACAGCGCAATCCCGCTGTCCCACCAGTGCCCCCCAGAGTGCAGGCGAGGCAGCTCGTCCCAGCCCCACCTCCACCAGCCGTCGCCGGGCCCTCCCAGCCCAAGGGCGCGGAACAGCGACACGGGCACGGGCTCGAACATCCATATCCCCGACCGCGCGATGTCGTCCAGCATCCAGTACTGCGTGGCGGCGAGCCACGCGAGCACGAAGGCGAGGTTCCCCGCGCGGGTCACGCACCGCGGCAGCACACCGCCGACCCCCGGCACGGGCGGCAGCGCGCGCAGGGCGGACTGCAGCAGGATCCCGGCCCACGAGAGCATGAAGAAGACGGGGGGCGCCCAGGGCTTCCCCGGCGGGATGCAGCTCGCGCTCCCCAGGGCGTGGAGGAAGCCGCTCTGCGCGAAGGCGAAGAGGCCCGCCGCCGCCCTGCCCGGCGCCGCCCGCTCTGGCCGGCGCCCTGCGAGCCACGCGGCCGGGGCGCCAAACGCGACGCGGAAGGTCTGGTGCCACCAGCCGCCCCAGAAGCCGGCGAGCCCCCTGTCGAGGACGTTGTGCGTGAAGCCGCCGAACACGGTCGGGTAGTGCCAGAGGTCGGCGCGGGAGCCGAGGAGGGGCGCGAGGGCGAGGGCGCATGTGAGCTGCCAGGACTTCATGATGAAGGAGACGGCGGTGAGGACGCCCACGAAGGAGAGGGCGGAGCGGTAGAGGAAGAGGAGCCAGTGCGGGAGGGCGGCGAGGGCTGGGGGGAGGGGGACAGGGACGGTTGATGCGGTGTACTCGGGCCCCAGGAAGAAGTAGGGGTCCTTCATCATGACCACGCTGAGGGCGTCGAGGGCGAGGTATCCGGCGACAAAGGGGCCCAGCTCGCTGAGGAGCCAGCCCCTGCGCGTGGTGTGGCGGCGGTAGCCCTGGGGCGTGGACTCGGGGATGGATGCCAGGTCGACCAGCTCGCCGGACTGCGGCTTTTCTGGCCTGGAGAAGTGCGGGACCACGGGGACGCACCAGTTCCAGCCGGTGCCGCGAAACGAGGTGACGAGGTCAAACGACCAGTCCAGCCGGGCCAGGAAGGAGCCGTCTTCGGGGTAGGACTGCCAGTAGTACTCGTAGCCCTGGGCGAGGCTCCTCGCGATGTCCTCGTCGGGCGCGTCGCCGCTCTGCACAGGCCGGCCATCCTCCTTGCTCTCGGACCCATTCACACCAGCCCGGGCATCCGCCGGCGGCCGGCGAGCCAGGCGCCTCTCGACCCTCTCGGCGTCAAACTGCGGCCTCATGAACACAAGCAGCGTCAGGTTCCAGATGATGCCCCAGGCCTGCATCAGGCCGACCGCATAGCCCATGGCAAAGTTGGGGCTGGTGGCGACAAGCGTCTCGCGCACGTTGCAGGCGATGATGCACAGCATGAGCAGGTACCGGGCCCCGAACAGCCAGGGCCGCCTCCGGTGGGGCACGGAGAAGTAGAGGACGGGGAGGGCGAAGGTGACGAGGACGCCCCAGGGCATGACGAGCGGCCTGACGGTGCCCAGGGCGAGCTCGCGGGCGTAGTGGGCGCGGTAGAGGCGGCGGACGTGGTCGGCCAGGTCTGCGGGCAGCGGGTCCGGGAGGCGGGGGGGCATGGTGAGCCGGAGGGAGCGCCCTGAGGTGAAGAGGGCCTTGTCGACGGCGGGCCACATTTTGCCGGTGCCGGTGCCAGCGCCCTTGTATGGCAGCCAGCTATGAAGGAGGAACTGAGGATTTCCAAAAGCAACAGGGCCTCGGCATGCCGGGTGGAGCTGAGAGGCCAGGGGAGAAGAGCTGTCTGTGGTGTGGTGTGGTGTGGTCTGGGGGTGGTAGTGCTGTGATGATGTGTGGTGTGCTTGGCAACCAACAACCAGGCAGCACAGAAAGGTTTCCCCTAGTGAAGGGCCTGACCGACGGGCCCTGAACCGAATGCTCGGGACCCCCGCCCAAGACAAGACAGACAAGCAGCCGGGGCGCGGTCCATCCCGTTTTAAGCTTACCTGCCCACATGCCGACCGCCCTTGCTGTACGTACCTGATCTAGCTATCTATTCCCTATACCTACTTGGGTAGATCGTGCATATGGTCCGTCCACACATGCTGACATCCTGTACACTGTATACCTGGACAAAAAATAAAAGGGGGGCGTATGCTAGTTGGGACGCACCAAGGTCAAGTTTCAATCATGCTTCTTGATCTCGCCTGTATACCCGATCCCACCTCTGCAACCCACTTGTGCTGTTGCCACTGGTCCATCCCTCCCCCCCAAAACCTGACGAGATAGCTGAACAACCAACCCCCCTTCGCCTGCTCGCACATAGCCCCATTGATAAACAAAAATGGGCCTCTTATAGAACCCCTTGTCTAATAAGCCTTCAACCCCTCCCCTTCAACCCCAGCCGCCATTTCCTTCGCTCCAGTACCCAAACCCGAGACCCCAGCCAGGCTCCGTGGCCCCTCCGATTTGATGATATATTCCAGCTCCATGTTCAGAGAGCAATAAAGTGCCGCCCGTGTTGACTGCGTGGCTCCATGAGAGCTATCGTACATTGTAGACGAGGAGGGGGTAATGGAAACAAGAAATACAAAGCAGGGCCCGTTCGCGTGCTGGATCGATGAAACGGTAACAACAGTATATAGGCGCTTGCCATACATTTGCAACCACCCCCCAAAAAAAGAAGAAGAAGCGCGCCGCACCACACCCAGCAACGAGGCAGATAACCGAACCGATGCCATGCCCACCGTCCACAATTTTGGCCAAGACAGAAACCAAAAAGACCACATAAAAACTAAAAAAAAAAAAAAAAAAAAAACCAAACAAAGGGAGGGGTATTATAAGAGGCATATGCAAGATAAGTAGACCCTCGGCCAGGAAGTCAGAGGGCCGCCGTGTCCCTCCCAGGCCACAAACCCGAATTCACTCCTACTCCGTATCGCTGCCCGACATGTCTCGGGCCGACACCATGCCGTCGAGCTCGCCGAATTGCTGCTTGTATCGCTGCAGCTCCGCCATGGACTCGGCTATGATGTCTAGCACGTTGGTCATGGGTGCCCGCAGGTCATCGAGCCTCGATATCTGCCCGCCACCAGCGGCCAGGTGTCGCATCGTCAGCGTCGAGATGCACGTCTGTGCACGCAAATGTCAGCCAGTCGCCCCCTCTCCTCGGGTCTCACCTTGTCGCGCATCCATCATGAACAACGTACCTCTATGCGGCTTACTTGGTGTTCCATGAAGTTGACCAGGAACCGCTCCGAGACCTCGCCGCCCCTCTGCTTCATCCGGTCCAGGAGCTCCGTCTCGGGGGGCTGCAGACCGCGGTCCGAGGCCTCCTCGAGGGTGCTACAGAGCATCTCGAGCCGGAGACTAACCCGCCACAGTGCCCATATCACTTCCGGGTCGAAGGCGAGCTCCCCGCCCTGTGCTACAGTTGCCGGCAACGACTTCTCCGCCTCTCCGGTCACCTGCTTTTCGTGAAGCAGGTGCTGGTCGATTCGGCCGGCCAGCGCATGTGGGTACAGCGAGTACACCACCTCGGGGTTCTCGAGCCCCTTGAGCTTCTTCTCGCCCATCTCCTTGACCTCGAAGCCCTGCGAGCTCAGCGACCGCAGCTCCTTGCGCACCGCCATCGCAAAGCTGTCGTCTTCGAGCGTGTCCTCGGCACTGTTGACCGGCTCTTGGTACGTCTCCAGGCACCTCTGTATCTCCGAGATGAAGTCGGACGAGACCGTGATTTGCCCACCGTCTGCGCACGCCGATACGCGCGAGGCCTTGTTGACAATAGGCCCGTAGTAGTCCATGCGCCGGGTGATGGGGTCGACTTCACAGAGGGGCTCGCCCCAGTGCGTGCCCATCCTCACCGACAGACCTCGGAAGATGAGGTTGTTGTCCTTGTCGAACAAGGGCTGGCATGACACCGAGTTGAGCATCTCTTGAGGCCAGTTAATGTCAAGCAGCTGCATCTGCACGGAGAAGCACCAGAGGAGGGCTGATGTTGCTGTTGGGAACGACACCATGAAGGCATCGCCTTCAGTCTTGACCTCGTAGCCGCCTATACGGCGCAGCTGACGCCTCATCACATCGTTGTGTAGCTTGATGGCGGATCTCATGGCTGCCGGATACGTCTCCCACAGGTTGGTCGAGTTCTTGATATCGGTAAAGACAATGGCAATAAGGCCCGTCGGCGCCGGCACCTCGGGCTCCAGCCGCCGCAGGTCCGAGTCCAGCACGTCTGTCTTGCCTGCTCGTTTCGGCTTCCTCGGTTCCCGCGGCAGGATGTCGTCCGTAATGCCGGATGGGTACAGAGACATGCTCTGGCCACGGTGCAGGCGTGATCTCTCGTTTCGCTTCTTGAGGTCTGCGATGCTCATCATCATGACCATTATCTTGCCCGTTGCCCCGTACGCCATGGCGAGGTCTCGCAGCTTTTGCGACGCTCGCATGAGGTCATGGCGCTCGCCTCGTGCGATATCAGCAACCAGCTCCGGCGGTAGGTACTCCCAAATCTCCTTGGTGGCTATCAGGATGATCTCGTCCGACTCCTTGACAGTCATGTGTGAAACATGCGGCGCCGCCTGAACCGCCGGCATCAGGTCGACGTAGCCAAAAGCACGAGATACTTCGAGCAGGTCGTTCAATCTCCCGTTTCGAGACACCCAGCCACCGGCGTCTCGGATACGAGATCTCTCACTGGGCTCGGCCGGATCATGTTTGCGGGTCAAGAACTTGTGTGATCCGTCCGACTGGATCAGCATCGCTTGCACGTCGCCCACGTTGGCAATGTAGAGTTCCTGCCCCTGAAGGTACGCCACCGTGGCCACGCCGCCAGAGTTGAGGTCTTCCTTACTGAGCACTACCGGCTGCGCTGACCCACGGTGGGCCGTCAGAGGCCGGTCCTCGGTGTGTTGAATTGCCACGGTCACCAAATCCTTGTTCAGTGACAGAAAAGCTCGGCGCATCGCATCCACAGGTGTCTCGTTGAGTCGAGTCTTTAGGGCTTTCAACTCCATCGACAATATGTGGCCGAAGTTTTCATGGAGGTACTTGGCGATCTTAGAGCCACCACTCGAGAGAGCTTGGCCGTCAAAGAGACCAAGCAGCGTTTCCGTGTCTGCCGAGTTGAAGCGAGGCACCACCAGGTCGATGGTGGACAGGTGTTCATTCCTGCCCAGGGTGTCTGCCATGCCATATGGCAGAAATCCGGCCAGCGAACCCGACGTCCGGACCCGGCGGTCCTCGCTCTGGTCAGGTATGCTCGGCTGAATCAGAGTAACATCCATCAACCCAAGCACCCGGAGGTTGAGGAGTCGGCTGAAGTCGGTATACTGCTCGCGGTTTGCATTCGCAGCACCAAACACAGTCTGCTTGATCTCCAGCCGCCTGTTTCCGGAGAGGTTGAGAAATCTCAGGTTGGGGTTGAGATTCCAGTTCCAGTCATAGGGCACATTTGAGATGTTATACTTCAAGTAATTACTTCCGCAGTCCAACACAGCAAGCTTCTTGGCTTTGGAGATGTCGGCAGGAAGGTTTGTGAATTTGTTGCTGTTGATGTGCAGAACCTGGAGGGAGTTGAATTCTTCCAGATCGTCGGCGGGCAGCGTTGTTAGCTCGTTCCCAGAAAGGTACAGCTCCACAAGCTGCGGCCAGCTTTTGATCGACCTCTGAGGCATGTCGCTCAGGTCGTTGTAGGAAAGGTTGAGGAGTCGTAGCTCGCTCAACAAGGTTATCTGGTCGAAAACATCATCGTCGAGCTGGTTGTCCGCCAGGTAGAGGTACCTCAAAGACCCTGCGAAGGTATTTGTCAATCGAGAGCACATGCCAGAATCTTTGCGAGAGGCCAGCATGGGGGTCTGCGGGGTGGTGTTGTTGTTGCTGGTGTTGTTGCTGGTGTTGTTGCTTTGGCTCGTTGGGGTTCTCGACATCACAGAAGTCTTGCGGCCGCCCTTGCCGTACACCGATACCACAGAGCTTTTGCGGTCCGGCCCTGCAGGTACCGGAGACGGCCCAACACTCAGGAGCGTGCTGGACGCCTGGCTTGGCCGCCTCGTCCCGTCAGGTAGGAGGTCATCCGCGCTAGGAGACGGGCTCAGGCCCCCGGAGGAACTCGGCTTCAGGGTTATTGAGGGGGCAGCGGATGTCGTTTCGCCAGGTGGTTGCGGCGGCCGGGAGGCCGGCTTCGGGAACGATTCCAGCACGTTTGATGACGCATTTAGCGTTTCCAGCTTGTTTGCCCACCAGATTTCCGTGGGCAATTTCCTCATGTTGTTGCCACGGACGTCAAGCACTCTCAGCTCTTGGAGGCAGCCTATCTCCGGCGGCAACTCCCCAATGGAGTTTTTCGCAATGCTGAAATGCTCTAAGCGGCGCAAATTACCAATCTGCGGAGGAAGTGACACAAAGTAATTCCGGTCGAGAACAAGTCGCTCGAGGTTCAAGATGTTCTGGAACGAATCATCAACGCTGGCGAGCTGTGCGTTGGAAAGGTTCAGAAGCTTCAGGGTGGGTACAGGGGAGGTGATTTCGAACTTCGTGATCGGGTTTGCGTTCAGCTTCAGGCTCCGTAGTCTCTCAAAGTTGCCGATAAACTGCGAGATAGCATTGTGGTCTGCCGTCATGATCTCCAGCTTAGGGAGCTCGGATATGACATCGATCGCCGAGATGGCATTGTACTTGACGTCGAGCTCGCGCAAACTCAGCAAGTTCTTGAACGAGTCTGGGAGTGCGCCGGAGAGTCTGTTATTGGTGATGACAAGGCGTTCCAAGGACTTGAGGCTGCCAATGTTGTCAGGAAAATTCATAATCAGGTTGAAGCTCATGTCCAGGTCCACCAAGCTCTCCAGGTCGCACAGAAAACTTGGGAATTTCTCAAGGAAGTTCGAGGAGATGTTCAAGGTCCGCAGCTGGCGGTAGGCCCCAAAGTAGGGCGGCAGATGCTTGAGCCTGTTATTGGCCAAATTCAGCTTCAGCAGGCCCGTGAGCCCGTTGAGTTCCGCGTGCTCAAGTTGCTCCAATCGGTTGTTCGACACGTCAAGGTATGTAAGTCTATGGGCGCGGCTGAAGCTGAGCGGCAACTTGCGGGCTTCGTTGTTGTTGTACTTGATATCACGAAGGTTGACGCAGGAATGGATAAAATCCCTCGGGAGGTCCAGTGACAGGTTTCGCGACAGGTTCAGGGAAATGATCTCTGCAGCTTTCGAGTATAGTGAGATGGGAATGGTGATGAGGTTCCGACCTGCCAGGTCAATGTGGTTGAACTTCTGCATGCGACCAAAGCCGAGGTCGTGGGTCTTTGCGTGAAAGTCACTCTCCTTGGCTGATAAGAAGAGGAATCGACACAGGTAGCTGTTGTCCTCTCGGCCGATGTCCTCGATCCTGTCCCGCTCTTCATAGCCGACTTGCTGGAGAAGCCTCTTCTGTATCAGAAGAGGGCGCTCAACTTGATTGAGAACGCGGACTAGGTCATGCTTCTTCAGTACGATGTGGTAATTGTCGAGGCTCTCCGTCACGTAAGACTTCTTGATGATCTGTCCTATAAGATCCTGGACAGATGAATCCAAGGCCATCTGCAACGTTGCGAATGTACCATCCGACCTGAAGACCCGGATGCAGTACGGCGTGAGTTTCTCTTCTGGCCGGGGCGGGTTCCCAATGTCCTCCAGCTCCGCTGCATGAGAGGGTACGTCCTGTTCCGTCTTCCTGACTGCCCAGCTGTCCGGTGCGTTCCATACCCCGTTGACACCATTTCTCGACTGTGCTTGTACCTTTTCGGCTTCGTTGTTGGCCATGACACCTGGTGCCATCGGTGTGAGCGGTGCGTGGCGAGTCACTATGCCTGACATGTCGTCCAGGTCGGTGTCGAGCTTGAAGTAGGTGCCCTTCTCGTTGGAGCGGTCAGTAGGCCCGATGAAGTCCTCGGAGTCGTCAAACTGTTTGTTGGGCCGGCCTTTCTTGGAGAAGGGAAACTTGTTGTTGAAGGTTGCCTGTCGCCCATTGTCTGGCCGTGTGCGGTGCGGGGGCTCGATAGACAACTCCTGGCCGATGGCGGACCACCTCTCGCCGTACGGTAGGGGGCCGTCGTCCCTGGTCACGTCCTGGCGCGATTGCGACGGCCTGGGCATCCATGTCGATCCAAGCGACTGTGTCGAGGTCGAGAGCTTCTTGTTGAGCGGCGGCCCGAGGTCGTCCTTGTCTCCTTTCTTGTTGCCCCTTAACCTCCCGAAGAGGCCTTTCCTCTGGTGTGTTGCGTGACCCGGCGATGCAGGGCCGTCGACGCTTCCGCTCTTCATGCCGAGACTGCTGTGGCCACTGGGCGTTGGGCTCTGCGCCCGAGACCGGGAGCCGTACATTATGTTTGCACCGCCCTTTAACAGGTTGGTGGTGCTGGCCTGCGAGTCTTCCCTGCTTCTCGATGGGCGCAGGGCCCGCGGATCGTCATTGCTCCGATTGTGTCGGTGCGAGGATGGCTGGCCTTGGGCTATGGAATGAGCGGAGCGGTTCGACGAGGAGGTCTTTGGTGGGTTTTGGGAGCAGTTATCTGCCGCGTAACGTTCACGGTCGGGGCCGGCGAGGACGCCTCGGACGGGTGCTTCGCCGTAGCGCGCGATATCCTGCAGTGGCATTTTTTTTAGGTGACTGGGTTGGCAACCAGAATGAAGCCAGTCATGACGTTGTGGGAGAGGAGGGAGCGTCCAGGCCGGGATGGGGTTGCAAATGTGTTGATTAGGCAAGGCCCGAGTTATATGAAGTGGATTGGAGAAATTAAGTTACAGGGTGGAGATAGGGTTCCGGGATATGAGATAGGTACAGGAGGGGGGAAGGGGGGGCGGACGCACCTCGGCCTCCTGGTAGAGGAAGGGCACGACTTCTGGTGCCGGGACTGGTGTTCTCGGTCTAGACGAGCACGGTGAGGCATCTCGGGTATGGTCTGTGGCATTTGAGTAGTTGCGGTCGCGATGGGGGCGAGGTGCGTGGCTGTACGAGTGAGAGCGGGTCTCCTTTCCTGCAAAGGAAGGCGGTAGGGAGGTCTCTGAAGAGTCCCGACCGGGGAACTCCTCGCCAAAGAAACCCTGGAGCTTCCTCAGGCCCCCTCCCCTCTGGCCGCTGTTCTTCGAGGCCTGGCTGCTCGCGGTGGTGGTGATGCTGGCGATGGAGGGCCTCCTTTCGTCGTTGTAGAAAGCCAATGATGCGGACTCTGCCGGGGGCGAGTCGCTGCCTGTGTGGTTCTGCGTGGGGCGCGCCGCACTGACCGATGCGGATCTAAAGGCGGGAGACATCTGCGATGCGGACGAGAGGTTGTCGCTGGAGTCATTGTAGAAGGTAGTCGCCATGGCGGCAGAGCCGTTGGCCGGAGGTGATGTGGACGGGTTGTTGCCATTACTACTGCCTCCTCCCACCGTCCACGGCGCAAACTGATGCATAAAAGAAGAAGCTGTAGAGGGGGGGTTGTGTACGATTTGTGGGGCGCGACTCCCGGCGGGCTCTAGGACGGCCAGGTCGCGGCGGTAATTGGCAAGGTCGCTCATTCTGTGTGCGGCATTGGAAGACGGAGAGGCTGACGACAAAGAAGCACGGGTAAGGGCGGCGTTGGGCTGCCTGGACGCCGGCGAGATCTGCGGCTGAGACTCGGCTTCTCTGGAGTCTTTGAGGGACCTGTTACGCAGCGCAGACGCAGTGACATGTCAGTCCTTCACGCCCAAGGCGAGGCTGGGGACAATAGACCCCGGACGGGACGGGCAGGCTGAGGCATTGATGGGCGCGAAGAGAGTGTGGTGGATCACAAAGATGATGCACTGGCGACAAGAGGAGAGGCCCATTCGCGGCATGCAAGCTACTCACTTGACTAGGTTCCCGTACTCGTCTGTCTTTAGCCTTGGTGTGGCCTTGCGGAGGCCCTTGGGCGAGGCGGAGGCTGAGGCGGAGAGGCCTTGGCTGGTTGGTTGGGCGGTCCCTTTGTCTCTGCCTCTGTCTCTGCCTCTGTCTCTGCCTCTGTCCTTGTCCTTGTCCCTTGGCCTTGGGACATGGGGCAGTGGCTTGACGGTGAGGTCGGAGGCGGCGCTATCGGTGCTCGAGCTCGTCAATGAGCTGAATCGCGAGGGCGCATCTCTCGTCATTGTCAGCTTGCCTTCTTGGTGTCAAGACGGCAATAGAGCCATGCCCTCTTGTTCGGCGTATTATCGAGCTCGCATGGGGAGCATGTGGATGGGGGTGGGGAAAGAACCACGGCGATGGAGCGAGCCCGGGAGCAAGTTGTGGGGTTGGTGCAGTATAGTTTCCGGTATATGGCAAGGCGTAAGTAGGCTGGTGTTGCGAGGCGGCCGTGGGCGTGGGCGTGGGCGTGGGTGTATGGCGCAAGGCTCTTAATTGGTATATATGGTTGTGTGTGTATATGCCTGTGTGTTTGCGGAATGTGGGTGGCACGGCGGGTGGTGGTCGGATGGTTGAACAGCTTGGCAACAGGAGCGAGTAATAAGAAGGTGATGCGAGGCGACGTGTGGGTAGAGAGAGTGCGGAGTGCAGAATGCAGAGTGCAGAGCTGCAGGCCGGAATGAGAGATGATGAGACACTCGAGATGCTCAGGACCCGGGTAGAGAGGTAGTCCCCCCCCCCGCCTCCTCTTCAACTGTGACTGACTGACCACACACTGCTGCGACTACGACTTGGGACTACGACTGCGACTGCGACTGCAACTTCAACGACACCAACGACCAGCGCCCAAGGCAAACCAGCATTCGCGCTGTCGACATGTGGACAGCCCAGGATGGAGACTGGCGAGTGTGTGGAGGCGCTTCCTGCGCGACATATGTACTCCGTACAAGGTGCGTGTGTCGCCATGTTGGTGCGTGCGTACTTGTCGCCGTTCCACACCTAGTAGAACTGCTAGACCAGATACACCTGGGAGCCAGTCTCATTGCTCCCCCGTCCTCTTTTCTCTGCCTTGCCGCTGTCCGCCGCCCCTCCAGGGTGTGACGCTACTTGTCACGGCACCGTCGAGCCCGGGCCTGTCCAAGTACCGAGGGTCCCAAGGCTATCCCGTGCACAGGGGTGTTGGGTGCTGGGCCCGTTCAAGGTGTCCAGGTACCTACGCTGTGGTGTACCGGGTACGTACTCGAGCTGCCCCGGAGCTTCACCTTGCTGCCTGGGGAGGTACGAGGTAACGTTCACTTTTGTGTCTCCTCACATGTCCAAAGTCTGTTTATCGACTCAACAGCACCTTACCAACTGGCCAGGTGGCGCCTCTTCTATGTCAGTCACCTCAACGCTCCAGGATGAGATCGATGTATGCATATTGACTTCATTCGTAGGCTGGATAGAAAAAGAACGCAGAGGTTTATCAAACTACCAAGACTAGGTATACATCATCGGAGAACATCTGACTTGTAGGAAGCAGGCAACAACCAGGACGACAACACCAACAGGAGAATTTCCCGCCTCCTAATAATTACCTGAGTGATACAACGGGCAGGGGTCATAAGTGTCTAGTATCTAGGTACTCCGCCACTTGCAGGAGCTAATGGATCTGGGCCAGCCAAGTGACTCCCCAACTACTATGCAAGTTTGCAGCCCATGGCAAGCTGGTTAGGGAGAGCCAGCATTGAGGGCGGCCAATTGGTGTGCACCCGTGAATAGCGCTTTGCAAACATTTATTATCCCTTACTATTGTACCGTACTGTGCCGCCCCCATCACCCAACACCGTCGCTTTACACCTTGTGGCGATCATAAACCACGTCGCAAATGATACTGTATTTGCACGTCTGCCCGCACACCCATACAGCGTCAGTGTACACATCACCAGCCACTGCGTGGTTCTTGGGGTGAGACCTGATGTCGATAATCAAAGCACCAGGCTCAGAACTGGGCGGCGAGCGGTCTGATTGATTACCCTCATTACATCATCACATTACCCTGCAGATCTCGCTCTCATCTCCTCCAGTCTCCCAGTCTGCCAGTCTGCGTACCTCCTAGGTATGTACCAGTCTATCATTTCTGCACACGTACGGAGTATCTACATACTTAGAGTTCTTACATAGAGTACCTAGTGTCTCTTAGTCCAGGCTCCCGCCCGTGAGAGCCTTGATTGTGGGGCCGCTTCTCCTAGTGCCCGAATCTCCGCTTCCATCTCCTACACTAGATACTCCTTGAAGCGAGTTTCAGTCCAGTCTCCAGGGTGCCCCCCCCCACCCCCCGATTTCCCGACAGCTTGACTATCCAGCCCGGCTACAACGTCCGCACATATCGACTCATGTGTCTATGTTTCAAGCCTCTCTGGCTACCGGGCCAAGCACCCTTGTCTTGGAGCCCCAGTTCGACGGCACAACCATAGCATCCTGGCTGGGCCAGTCGACGAGGGCAGGGAGTCAAGCTTGGGCTCTAGCGGCTCCACGACCAAGAACCCCGTAACCACCCAGGCCGGAACCGAGAGCTTGAAGCAGTCTGGCAGTCTGGCAGTCTGGCCCGCCCTTGGCCGTTCGATAGAGCAGTCTAGTCCCGAGCGCCATGGTCTGAACTGCGCAAGAGCTGCGTATCAACTTGCCAATAAGGCAGGCCGGCCAGCAGCAGAAGTAGCCGCTCGGGACTACCAACATGTGCATAATCCGCCTTTGCTTATCTGCCGTGGCGCATATCCTCTCATCAGGTAATCACACCACTCGTCCGCCGCTTCGAATGGCGGTGCTCCATCGGACAACCACTTGGGACCACAGCAGACAAAATGTCTCGGCATCGCCTTCACAGCGTCTCCCACAAAACAGCGTTTGGGGCAGTTATTCCGAGTTCCTTTCGCTCTCTCACGCCGCTTCGAATATGATCTGGAGCCCAGCTTCAATCCCGTTCAATCTCACAAAGCCCCAGGGGCCACCCTGCCCTCCCTTCACTAGCCTCCGTACCGGCTTGCACTTTTCGCGGCCACCATTCCCCGAGGCCTCATCGTCTGCCCGCCAGCAGCTTCGCCAGCAGAAACAAGCCTCCATGGTTGCGCATAATGACGCCCCGATGAGGTGATCGCTCTGCGACCAGTCGCCCATGCCGAACTTCAAAGCCTACCAGTCCGTCGGCGTCGTCCGTCGGTTCGCGCCCAACCTCCAACCCTCCGCCACTTCGCTCCTCCGCTCCTCCACCACTCACGCAAAATTACTTGAGCAGATATCTGAATGCCCCATTCAAACATAAACGTTGCGCAAGCTTTCAAACTGGTTTCATCAACACTGATCCGAGAATTCTCGTTCGAGCTTTACTCTCGGAAATCTAGGCCGAACGTGACTCAACCCACACTGAGTAACCTTCTCGAACGCTCCTCGAGCTGCCTCCTCCACTAGGTCATCACCCACCACATCACAGTCCGGGGTCATACACAGGCGAGTACATGCATACCCTGATGCAACGGCAAGATCTGGTCCGGAAGTGTGCCCAAACCGGGCGGCATGCAAACCCTCGTCCATGTCCATGCCCATGCCCGATGTGCGCCTCAATCAAGAGCCTGCTCCTATATCCTCGCCTGTCCTCTTCGGCGCCTACTTATTACTTACTTAAGTAAATTCGCTGACGTGTAGGACTCAATATCAATTGCGTAGTTCGCGTCATAGCCCGGGGGTGCACACATAATTATATGACCATGAACCTTGGCATCTACTGCGCAGATATCGTGCACGACTGTTGTCTGGCAGAACAAAGTAAGGTAGGTCCTTGGTACAACCGCGTTTCTACGAGCCGGAAACACCAAGAGCCTCCGCGAGGATGGGCCCGATCAGATGAACTTAAAAAAAAAATAAAAAATAAAAGGGTAGGCACCACCCACCAGAAGCGGCCTCCCACCATTGTGGGACAAGAACACGGGCCTCGTTTCTCGTGGCCCAAGGTGCAATGTGCCATGCGGCCCGACGACTGTTTTGTGTCCTGCTCCTAGAGACACTCCCGGACAACTCTCGGAGAGAATACGCAGGAAGAAACATTATGAGATGGAGGCAAGTGAGACCCTTGGCTGGAAGGGACTCGGCTTGCCAGAACTCCGCTGCCGCTGGCAAGAACCATGCACGGTTCGTGCCCAGCCAGAGTACGTTCCAGCGCGCATACGCGGCACAAGGGTCGATCTGCAACGCTGCTGTCGTGTGTAGCCGTTGACATGTGTCTTTTTTTCCTTCTGTGATCTGCAGTGCTACGCCCCCCTCCCCCTCCCCCTCCCTCCTGCCAGAAGAAGAATGCGGTTCCGCAGAGGCGGTGCTACGGGGAAACGGAAAAGAGGAAAAGCCAATCAGCCCCCCAAGGGGACCCTCCGCGCATATCATTAGGTTTTGTCAAGCGAGGCTCGGCTCGACAGGTCAGAGTCGCTGTCGTCGACCGCACCCCGTGCCGGTGCCACGGGGTCCTTGTCCAACAGGGGCGGCCTGCCCAGTTTCGAGCCGCGATTGTTGACAAACCCCTTCCCTGGGCCCCTGGACCCGTAGCCACGCAGCGACTCAAGGCTGGGCACGTCAGAGTCGCTGTCAACGACCCGCTGAATCTTGAGCGCGACCTCGCCGTCGTCGTCGTCGCCATCGCTCCCGCCCCCAGTTCCACTCGCGCCGCTATGTGTCTCCGAAGCGTCATCCCCGTGACCATCATCACCACCGCCGTCATCTACATCCTGAGCCTCCGCCACCGCCCGGGGGCCCGCCCGCGGCTCGCCCCTCTCGTCGTTGAGTATGACTCCGACGGCGCGGCTCTCGCGCATCACCGCGCGCGCCTCCTCGTCGCCGGCGATGCCCATGTCCTCCTTGATCAGCCGCACGCCGAGCTCCGGCACCAGGACGGACTGGATGTAGGTGGTGTGGCCGCGCGCCGAGATGAGCCTGTCGAGGGGCGCCCGCTTGCGCAGCAGTGACGAGAAGGCGTCGACGATGCCCTCGGTCATCGTGCTCATTCCCCGCAGGCCGTAATAGCCGGGCACGGGGTAGTCGTCCGTCTTGAAGAGGGTGCGATTCTTACCCGCCCTGATCTTCTCGCGCAGCCTCTCGCCAAAGTGCGACTCGGCACCGTTGATGAGCGACTCGAGGTAGGCTCTGTGCCGCCCGATCCGCGTCTCCAGCTGCCCCCAGTCCACCTCTGGGTAGCCCTTCGCCTCCCACAGTTCCTTGGCGGACCGCTTCTTGTGCTGGTGGCAGAACTTGGCCTGCCGCGCGATGCTCATGCGCTGGCCCTTGGAGTAGTCGCTGAGCCATTGTTTATCCACTGGCTCGTCGCACATGGGGCACGGTGCTTTGTCTGGTGCCATGTCCGCCTTCTTGTCCGCAGTGCTATCCGTGTACAGGGGCATATCGATGCCTGCCAACTCGGTCGTCAATACAAAGTCGTTATAGCCCTCCGGCATCTTGAACACTGGTCTCTGTGACATGTCCTCGTCAGCAGAAAGCTGCCGCGTCTTGTTTCTGGTGCTCTTCTTTAGCGGTCGCTTGGTCCTCTTGTGCTGCTTTTGCCCCGACTTCTGGTCGTTGCCCCGGCCACTGTCTGGTCGAGGGGGGTCTGATAATACATCATCAGAGTCAAGCTCGGAAAGGCTGGAGGAATCTTCTTTGATGGCGACCTTTGCCGCATTTGAGGCCCTCGGGCTTTTGAATGGGGATGAAGCCTCAGATCCGGGAAGCAACATGTGGAACTTTCTCGCCTGTTGTGGGCTCACTGATTCCGACATGCTCTTCACGCGTTCAAACACCCGGCGCGGCGACGTACCAGGGGACACGTTGCTGGGTTTTGTCGCCCTGGCTGCCTTCTTTCCGTATCCTGACTTTACTGGCTTGGGCTTCCTGTCCACGAGAAATCCATCGCCTATGTGACTGCCGAGGGACGGCCGTGGCTTTTGATTGCCGGTTTTCGCTTTCTTCTTGGGGGAGGGGACACCGAGTTCATCTGCATCCGAGTCTTTGGTGCCCCCCACAGCTCGTTTTCTGCCCGGCCGAGCTGAGCGCCGTTCAGGAGTTCCATTATCCTCGGCAGTAAGGGTTGTCCCAGCTCGAGCAGTAGCTGTTCCTGACTTTTGTGACGCTGTTACCGGCTTGAAGTCAGACCTTCTGATGTCACCCCTCGCTGGCTCGTCATCTGATGAGTCGTAGTGTGGATCGCCAAAGTCTGGCTCATCAGTATTGTTTTCATCGGAGTCCATTGGCAGGGCCGTCACATCTTCTGGTTCCTCTACTGGCCTGGCGGCTTTCCCCCGTGGTTTGCCATTAACTTGATTGAGCAAAGGCTCTGCATTCCGCCCCAGCTGGATCGGTAGCATGATTGATTGGTCTCGCAGTATCCTGTTATATAAGACCAGTTCTCATGACCTCGACGCGGTCTCTGACCTTTGATGCAACTCGAGTCCGGTAGGTCGAGTCACATTGGATAGGGTGGGTTCAATGTTGTGTGAGCAGCTGTGCTTGCTGCAAAGAGCGGACCCTCTTCTTGTGTCAATGAGTGAAAAAACAAGACTCAATTGCAAAACCATGCGCTGATTTCTTATGCCTTTACACCGGTTGCGTCCATCTTATGCAGCGACAATAAAGTGAATGGACCTTTGTGTTCGGGTGCGTGCGTCGAGACGCGTTCATCAAGGTGTTGAGATTGGTGCCCCTAACCCTGAAATTCCCTGAGCTGGGATGGCAGGGGGTGCCGGGGGTGATTTCCTAAACGCCACCAAATACCTAGAAACATATTGCTTGCCACTACGTGGAACATTCACAGGCTAGAAATTAATCCAGTATGGTGATCCTTAAAGCGGATGTAGCCTTCGTAAGTGAGCCTTCTGCGTTAGATCCTGATGCAGTCCGCTCTTTACGAGAGAAGCCAATGGCCAGACCAGACAGTTAAAGACATCTACGAACTACGTTTTAACGCGATATAATGTTGACTTGCTTTTGGGCTTTCATTACAGCATTTCTTTCTTGCAAGAGATTTATAGGTTCACTGTATTTATCATGTGAATCATTCAGACTGCAGCGAGAGAACATCCTTTTCCCCCCTTGTTTTATCCCTTTTTTTTGGGCGTTTTCTATTTCTTCCCATCCTTGAGAATCTTGAACCTCGTGTCCGTGCGTCCGAGTCTTTCCCAGAAATGCCCTATATACTTACCATTACCACGTGAAAATGACCCGTAGTGTCTGAACATTGGAGGTCGTGAAAATATCCTGATTCGTTTCTGTACACCGCGAAATACATTGCGCCCCGCCTCGTGTGCCTCTCCTGTCCGTTTCCTCCCAAACAGACCCCTCCATTCGCCCCTGCTTAGGCAATGTCAACCTTATGGACCTCAGTCCACCCGCGCTCAACCTTGGGAACAGTGACAATCAGCACGCCGTCCTCCATCTTGGCGACGATGCCATCGGCGTTAACCTCCTCCTTGCTGTCGCCCCTGGTATCCTGGCCCGCAGGAGGGAGCCCGACCTCGCGGGAGAACAGCCCGGTGCTCCTCTCCCCACTAACGAGGCCCCTCAGGAACTCCTCGTCGCCGGGCCGGTGGATCACGCCGCTGACCGACAGAACCGACCGGTCGGCGTCCCAGTTGACACCGACGTCCTCCTTCTTGGCGCCCGGGAGCGCAAAGTGCAGGACCCACTTGTCCGTCTGCTCAAACAGGTCCAACGGAGGCGTGAAGGAGTCATCGTCGTCGTAGCCCTCGCCCGCCCCGCGTGTCCTGTTGTTGTTGTTGTTGTTGTTGTCGTCGTCGGTGGTACTATTGTTGGCGCCCTGTGCACGCTCGAGGAAGTCACGCATGCGCTGTGCGAACGGATGGCCCGCGAACGCGGCCGCCCAGGGGCCGAAGTCGAAGAGTGAAGCTGGCCCTGGTCCGTCGCGGCCGCGGGGATGATGAGGCCGCCCGTGAGGGCCAGGTCCATGGGGGCCGGGACCGAAGAGTCCCTGGAGGAAGGGAGGGAATGGAGGTGTGGGGCCATGCGGACCTTGCGGACCGAAGAAGCCGCCGGAGAACGGGGGCGGAGGAGGCCCGTGGTGTCGGGAGCCGCCACGGTGGTGATCGTGATGACCGAAACGTCCAAAGCCTCCACGGCCACGACGTCCTCTGTACCCGCAGCCGCCTCGGTGTCGCCGGCCACTGGTCTCGTCGGGGATCTCCTCTGGCGGGTCGTCCACCACAGGTTCATCCCTCGCCATGGTGTCAGGGCTGTCCACGTCCATCTCGGGCTTGTCCTTGACCTTCTCCTTCTGCTCGTTGGCCTTCTCGCTCTCAGTTAGGGCAGCCGCGACCTCGTCGTCCGTGATGTATTCGGGTGGGAACGCCTCGTCGTCGGAAGCCTCCGGGGTGTGAGCGTCCGAGCCGCTGCGGGCGTGCCGCCCAGGTCCGCCACGAGGTCCATGCCCTCTGCCTCTGCCTCTGCGTTGGGGCCCGTGGCCGTGACCATGACGGCCATGGGGGCCAGGGCCCCAGAGGTCCTGGTTCCAGTCCTCCCAGCCTCGCGACTGTACCCAGCGCTGCCAGAATTCGGGGTTGGTGAAAGCAGGTTGACCGGATGGTCCAGAGGGGGCGCGGTCGACGCCGGCGCCAGCATTGTCATGCATGTTCCAGTTGAAGTTTCCTGGCCAAGCCATGTTGCCGGTGATTACCTTGATGTGTCCAGATGTGGTGATGATTTGTATCAAACAGTTGTTTGTAAAGATGGAATGATGCGTAGATCAGACTGTTGTGAGAATGATAGGTAGTGAAAGGTGGTGATGATGGCGTGACAGCAGAAAGGGACCACAATCAGAGGTCTGTCACCGTTATATACAGATCAATCGGCATGTGAAATGCCCACAAGGCAAGATTGAATGCGTAACACCGATACGCACTCCAGCGCATGCCTAGGCCCCGCGTCCAACACGCCACCAGTCACGGTCTGGCGCAGGGAGGGACCCTACCTGTCTCTGAGGCGAATTTCAAGCTCCCCAGAGTTCTCACCCGACGTGAGACGGACGAACCATGGGCCGCGCCACGCAGGTCGTCCGGGTGGGGAGGTGTTGTGTGGCCACACATGCCGCCTAGCCCACCTCGTGATAGGCGACCAAGGCCTACGTAACGCCCGCACACCACTCGAGACAACTCGGCTGTCTCAAAAGAAAAGGTCCGTAGAGTAAACAGAAAACAGTTTAGAGATTGGGGGCTTCTGGAAATGCACAGGGAAAAGATACCGCACCAGCCTTTGCCACGCGGCCCCCCGTGTACGCGCGGCCAGGGCCGAGGAGTCATAGACAGACAGACACATGTGCATTCTTCAAATATTCTGTCCAGAGGCAGCCAATCTTTGAAGCCTCGGCAGGGTGGGGTTTGCGCCACAGCAGGCCACGGCGGTAAAGTGCGGGTTCTGTGGAGGGAACGTGCGCTATTTCAATGAATACCTTGGTGACTACGTGAACTGTACTGCCTGCCAGGCAACTGGGGGCATGTTGATAGGACTCAGCCGTTGCTGTGCCCTGGAGACCTCAAGAAGAATAGGAAGGGTGATCCTAAACCCCGAACGCACCCTGACAACTGCTATCCACCATAAATAAATTTCACCTATTATGCGAGGGTGATTCTGAGGCGCGGGATGAAGGGCAGGGCAGGGTGGCAGCAATGGCTTCATGGGTTGAGAGATTACCGCAAAAGGAGGCCCTAATAATTGCAGACCGGTAGCCAGGATGCAACCCCACAGGCACTAGGCAGTAGAGTAGTGAGAGTATAGCAAGGGTTAGGGTTAGGAGCTCACCAACTAGGGTGGACTAGTAGGACCGTTAGCAGTCTAGGTAACAACAGGCATAAACCATATAAGTTACAGTTAGGGCTGGGTGCAAGGGCTAGTGCGGTTGGGCCCATGGGTGCCCACAGGGGCCCCCTTATCGATAAGCACCTCCTGCCCTACACCAACAGCCTAGACCTGCTGGGCGAGCCGCTTGTTTCCTTCCTCTCTTTCTTCCTTAGGCTAGCATTCTCTGAAAATCCACATAATTTGGTGCACAACTTAAGCCTTCGTGCCATAAAGCCCAAGTGACGTCTCAGTCTGCTTCCCTAGAAGGGTTTAGAAGTTCAGACTGTCTAGGATATAACTTCTAAACCCTTCCAGGGAAGCAGACCGTCTAAGATACCAGCATAGCCCCTATACTTCGATTTATATTCTCACGCTGCAAGACCGCTGCGTCCGAGTAAAGCGGGCCCATCATATAAACCACCAACCCGGAGACTCAATTCACACTCAACCCTTACATTCTGAACTTGCCCCCCCTTCCATTCTCCTCTAGCTACTGTACCTTGCCCTTTTTATAGATGAAGTCCTTTATTGCCCTGTTACGCATTCACTGCTCTTGCGTGCGCACTAGCGGGGCCCCCTCAATGGGGTTCCGTTTGCGGAATCCATTTTCGGGTCTTGGTACTAAAGTTTCCACCCAGACGGCACAATACGCCCTGACAAGTATCAAGACAGTTACACTTGGCTCGCAAGTGTTGTGACTTCGCGATCAGGCTTGTAACGCCGGAACAATTTAATTTTGCTCCCAGCATTTCATAAACAAATTAATGCGTTGTGTCACCTGAATCCCAATGATGAACAGTTGGCATAGCACTGGCCAGAGAATCCCTGGGCGCGGACACTATAATTTAGAAGTCATGATACCACATGCAGCCCGTTATCTCACAGCTTGTCAGATAGGCTATGCTATCGCCGTCAGCATCGTTGATAACATGATCAGCTAGAGGCTGCCGGGGTTCGGTAAGTACCTGATCTACCTAGTTTTGTAAGTTACACTGCACGCACGTGTCTCTTCTTCACTCAATGATAGGTGACTAAGTATAGTGTTTGCTGGCCTAGAGGTCTGGGTGTACTGTTCTAATTATCTTCTTATTATCGCTGACATGGATGCTATGTACAACATGATCTGGGAGGTTAGAACGCCTCCTGATGCAGCACTATGTGGTCGCGCCCTCCTTCTCCTGTAACCTTTTCTCCGCCAGCTCGGCTCGCTTGTTTGCCTCTTCCACCTCCTTCTTCAGCTGCTTGATGTAGTCGATGGCTAGTTCGACAGTGCTCGCCTTGCTGTTCGGCCCCCCTCCGTTTTTGGGGTCTTTCTTGTCGCCACTCTCTGCTTCGCTGTCCTTGCCTTCAGGGATGACACCGTTTGGTAATAACGTTGCAATCTCTTGCAGTGCAGAGTTGATTCGATTCCTCCTGCCTTGCTCAGCGATCTTGTGTGACGTCCGCTTCGATGTCAGGTTGGTGGACAGCTCGCTTGGGTAAGAAACTCCAGGGACCATATTGCCCTCCAGGATGTTTTGGTAGTTGGATTTGGATGCCAAGAGCTGCGACGCCGTATCTTCTGCTCTTAGTCCGCCGGGCAGGAGGGGCTTGATGTTGGGTGAGATCCTTGGTCGCAGGGCAGGTGACACGTGAGATGAGCCGATGCTGGCCCTCTTTTTGCCACTGCGTGGTGCGAGCTGTGGTGTTTTCCTCGGATTCGGTGTCGTTGCAGACGATCCGGGGGTGAGCTGTGGGCTCTGGCTTGCCGAGGCTGCTGGCCCTGGCTTCGCCAAAACTGGCGACGGCAGGGGCTGGAAGGACGACGCCGTGCCTGAAGGCGTCTCTGCGGCGGGCGAAAGTATCCCTTGCGACTCCGTAGTTATGGGTGCGAGTGTCGGCTTCGTGAATATGTTTGAGCTGACAGACTCTGGTAGCTCGAAGTTCTCGATGTTCTCTGAGGCCATGGGGTCCGAATCGGCCACAGTGCTCGACTTGTTGGCATTGCTCGGGGACGGTAACCTCATCAAGGATGCTGGTGTCGCAGGCGAGGGCTTCCCTGTGGGCTGAGGAACGGCCGTCGGAGCCAAGGTTGGAGTTGCATTGTTCAAAAGCGGCTGTATGCACGGCGACGGCTTCGCCGACCTCGTCCTTGGCAAAGGTGGAGGAGGCATCTCCGACAGTGCCTCTGGGGAAACCGAATCATTCTCGGAATCAGTTATTCCAGGGTTGGATGAGTTTGAGGCAAACCCGCCTGGCTCTGTCTGTCGCGTTTTCCTCACGGGTCGGGCCTGTGACTCTGGAGGCTTGTCGGCCTGTTCCGTGAGCTCACTCAAACTCTGGGCATTCATGAGCGGCGTCGACCCGGCCTTCTTGCGCTGCGGTTTCGTGATTGGTGATTTTCCGACGCTGGCCCTGGCCCTTGTCTTCGCGGCAGGGTTCTTCTTCCCTTTCTTGGCCAAGTCACCGGCGACTGGCCCAGTAGACGGAGGCGGGTTGGCCTCCAGGTCCATTCCTTCGGGGGAGCTTGTGGTAGTGGCGGCAGATAACCCACGTTCGAACATGGCCATGGGATCAGATTGAGCATGCAGTGCTGGCGACGTGAGTGGACTGAAGTAGGCGTTAGGCACGGTGAATGCTTGATCCACGGGGAACTGGCTCTCAAGGGGCGTGACTGCAGGGGAGACCAAGGGGGTGAACGACATCTGCAGAATGGTCAGCAGGGCACGCAAGGAGGGCGGACTCGGCATATACGCACATCTTGCTGTTGCTGGTCCTTCATCCGCTGGAAATACTCGAACACGTCGTGTTGCTGATGCTGCTGGGGGGGTCGGCCCGGCTGACCAGTGTAGAACTGATGGTTGCCAGCCTGTATCTCGAGGCTTTGCGGAGTGGGCGGGACCATGCTGCTCTGCTGCTGGGCGAAAAAGGCGGCTTGCTGCTCCTCCAGCTGCCTCTGCTGTTGTTGCAGTTTTTGCTGTTGCAAGAAGTGGATCTGTGCGTCGATGTCCGAGATGGCGTTGACAGAGGCGGCCGACGAAATCATGTTGGAAGGTATCGTAGGGTTCGGAGGGGCAGTCGTCATGGAATGCATTTGGTTGTGCATGGCTGTCGACATGAGAACCGGTCCATTTGTCCCACTCATGGGCGTGTCGAGCGTCTCACGGTGGGCGACTTGGATCATGCTTCCGCCATCCGGATGCTGGAAGTCACCGAAGTCGAACTGCAGTCCCTCGGAGAGACTGTCCATGCCGTTCATGTTAAGAAATTGCTGGAAATCATCCTCGGCGCCGGGATGCATGGGGTGGCCCTGGTCGCTCCATCCTGCGGACTCCATCATGATCACAGGCTCGCTTGGTCTCGGAGCGTGAGGAATGGCCGCCCAGGTGGTGACAGACCCTCGAATGGGTCCTGAAGAGAAGGACAGTCAGTGGGAAAATATGCCCCAGACTACTATGCCGATGGGTGTGCGGAGTCCTCCACTGCCCTCAGGGTCGGGCCTGGGCTTGGCTGTCGTCGCTGGTGGGGAAAGCCGGGGCGGCGTAGGAGGGGCGCCAGGTTTGCGCTGGCAGGAGAGTGCACTCGGACAAGACAAGACGAGAGGAGAGGAGAGGAGAGCGCACACGACAGGGCCAGAGGGCGGGATAACATCGGTCGGCGCAGCCACCCAGCACGCGGTGCGTCGCGACGAGCAACGCCCAAGGGCGCTGGGGAGAAGCACGAGTCTGTTCAATTGTCGCAAAGCCTCTGGAGCGTGGGGGAGGTTCAGTGTTGCTGGGCGGACCGAGGGTCTGATTGGCGGTGCGGTCTCGAGGTTGCGCAGGGCAAAAGGCTATCTCATTGGGCCATGCGCCGGGTGTAAGTCTTATCGATTTCAGCTCGATATTCAGGCTGCGGAGGGCTGGACTGTCGCCGCCGCCAGCTCTGAGATGTTGGGGGATAATCGGTGTTGCGCAGAGGTTGACGGGCTGGCCTTCGGCTTGCCTGGCTGGCCTTGGGAGGGAATGTTGATGTGAGGACGAGAGTTTTGTCGGCGGAGGATGGTCGGGAGAAGACGGCGGGGACAGGTGAGGAACCCTGGAGGATTTGTGGCAGGACGGGAAGGTGGTTGCTTGAAGGGTTCAGGGGAGCCATGCAGGCAAGGAGGTGCAGCGATGGCGGATCTTGGGTCGTATTCGCTAGCCTGTGGTGGTGTGGCAAGTACTGTGTATCTACTCCGTACCCAGGCTCCCTATGCTACTATCCTGCCCAGGTCTTACTACCTAGGTACTTGGTACTTTACTGGCCTACACTACCTGCCGAGGCACTCTGCAAGGCATAGTATATATATCTTCTGCATGTGTACAGACACAATATACCTTCACCATGGCCCTCCAGTGCACTGCGAAAGCCTCGCTGGCCATCGAACAGGTTCCACGAGCACGAGCTGCCGCAGCATGCCAGGCAGGTCGGGAACAGTCTAGGCCGGCCCCGCTAGCGACGAGGACTTATCTAGTCTAGACGATGTCCTCAAACTCCCAGCTGAACCCCTCCGTGCCTGCTGTTTCTGTTTCTCCGACCCGTAGAAGACCTAACGCCTAGTTCACAATGCATAAGGCATTTCATTTCACCATGTACTGCCGCTCACGGAATCATCAAGTTGGCTGGCTGGTGGAACTCCTATTTGATCAGATCCAGTCTTTGCTAATATCATCGCCGCATTGATAACCATCTTATCAAGTGCACTTGGTCGAATTTATCCGCGGAGGCCAGAGAAAAAAGAGAACAAGAAAATAACTTTGGCCCTTTCCAGTCTAGATACTTCGGTCTGACACCAGGACCATCCATGACTAGGACGCGACCTACCAGCCCGCACGCCATGGCCCGATTCCAAGTCTCACGCGAACTCGCATCAAGGATGAAGCCAGTCGGCTCGCAGGCCTTCCCAGCACTGACAGCCGGCCCAGCAGCCTGGAATGCTCACTGATTGATAAGAGGGCCGAGACCGTCACCGCCGGCAGACGAGTTGATGAGCATCATGTTCTCACGGGTTGGTCTACTGTAGAAATTCACAGTGAGGGGTTGCCAAGACTGCCACAGCAAGCCACCACCACGTCGAGTCACGACGTCAAGCTGTCCATGACAGAACTCACCATTCTTCCTCCCACTGCTCCCTTCAACCCGGCAGCATCTCAGCGCCCATTTGCGCTAGACCTAGAGGCCATGCTCGTCATGGTCCACACACACACACCCGGTCCCAGACGTACACCTGGGCCCCGCCCCAGCTAGCCATCCGTGGCTCGCTTGGCAGGCCAAGGCCTTTTAATTCGGCGCGGCATGCAAGGCAGCTGGATGGCCCTTGACATGACGAAACCCCCACGACTGACGGCCAACCTGTGGGGTTGGGCGGCGTGGGTGTTGAGAAGCTTTCCGGACCTGCAGGCCACACGCTTGCCTGACTGGCAGTCAAATGATGGGCTGAGCCATTTGTTGCCATGGTGAGAGCCTCACCTGACCCAGCCACTTACAGCAGAGGTCAAGACAGCCGTTGTCTGCGTCGCGCGGCGGGTTTTCTCGCCCTCCCGGCTGATCTTATATTGTAGCCCAGCATTCCCATGCGTCGGGGACACCTGGAACGGTACGACGAGGACAAGAGCCTTTCTGTCAAACCATCCCATACTCCAGCCAGGCTTCAGACAACCAGCGGGGGCATCAACCGCGACTATCCGCCGTGATCAAGGACCCCGGCGGAGCCTGCTGCCCACCCAGCCACTCTCCTGTTCATCCGCTCACCCACACCGGCCGGGGGACCGCAGACCACCGGCGTGCCTACCCACAGGACCGGCACTCGGGCCAAAGGCTGACTGACAGCCCTGGGCAGCCGGTTGCAGAATAATCGACACCCAACCGCCCCGAGATGTAAGCGCGGGCGCCGGCCCCAAACAAAAATGTGTTGGGCTAGTCCGAGAGAGGCCACTTTGCCGCGATATAAAATTTGAACAAAATCTCTAGCGCGGGCATCTTGGTAGCACCAGGAAATTTGCACGCCTGACTGACGTGGGTGAGAAAAAGGGACTCCGTAGCAAATGCAGGTAGACATCCACATCCATTGGGCATGTGGAGACAATGGCAGAGTGATTGTGGTCTCAAGCACGTAAGTTAGGATTGTGGAATTGCGATCGTAAAAATCGGAAATACCAATTCGAAAGAAAGGCTTGGTTTGAATGCATCTCTTATTTGACGCCAGGTTCTTGTTGATATCTTGACAACAAGAGAGATGCTTCGATGGGTCGACGGAGCTATTACTGCAGTACCACTTTGCTATTCGCTCTCCGTCTCACTGACTTGGACGGCCTGTCGCCTCCTCTTGTGCGCAGCTGGCCTTATCTGAACATCACCGTCTTCACTATCAGAGTCCGACAGCACTGATCGTCTGTTCTTCGGCCTGCTGGGCTTCGGTCCACCTATTTGGCTCATGCTTGGCATGTCCTCATCGCTAGCCTGGCTTTGCGTTGGTGACAGAGCCTCATACGACGTACTCTTTGTTCCCATTCGCCCCGACAAAGATCGCGGCGATGTGCCAGTGGGCGACGTCGATGCGCCTCTCAGGCTCGAAATGGGGTCGTCGTCGCCGACGACAAAGTCCAGCAAGTCAGCACTGTCATCCGAGTCGTCCCTTTCGTACAACTGGCTTGTCCTGGTGCAGTCGTCTCCGTAATCTTCAACAAAGTCAGCGTTTGCTTGTGGTTTGCCCCGTCGACCCTTCGCCTTGCCCCTCGAGCCGGCTTTCTTTAGCATGGGCTGAAGTCCCGCTGATTCGATTTCTTCATTGGTGAAAGCGTCGGAGTCAAAATCGTCCTCGGCATCACAGTCGACAACTGTAGTACCCTCGGGTCGCCGCTGCGGTACATCCCTGGCCTTAGGGCCGCACTTCCTCCGCTTTGAAGGTGATGGCCTTCTCGAATCTGAAGGAGACAGGGTCCTCTTGTACGATGAAAATCCGTTTGCCTCAGGTTCCCTTGCTTCAGCATCGCTATCATCTGCAAAGCTAGGAACGGGAAGCTCCATGTAACGCGACTGATCGGTCTCCCCGTAGGGCTCGTGGTACAAGTCCATAGGTGACTGCGAATCGGCCAGTCTCTTGAAAAGCTTCACACAGCGTTTTGTGTGTCTGCCATGCTGGAGCCTGATATTTGGCCCAAGCTTCCGTTGTGCCTTGGGGTGTCCAGTTAAGTCAGGTCCCATGACATCCTCTTGGGATGCATGCTTGGATGGCAAGTTACGGTAATTGCCGTCTAGCTCACTCGTTTGAAAGGGGTCCAGGAGAACCGCGTCAAGACGAGGTACTTCCGCCAGCACATCGATTTCGAGGGGCTGTTGAGGCCGAGACCTGGTGCTAGGTGCTTTTCCAAAATTAGAAGCCTTCACAAATCCCGTGATGACCCCGTCTGGCATGTGGAACTTCTTCTGCGTGGCCTTCTTCCGTGGGGCGGAACTTTTCTTTGGTTCTGGCAACGTCTTGTCCTGGGTGTTCTCGATCGGGATTTCGACCAAGCGCTTCTCGACTACTGGGTTGATGTCTCTCGGTATGATCCTGGATGACAGGTCGTCGCGGAAGTTGAAGCGTTTCCCCTCACAGATGAACCTCTGCATCTTCTCGTAGTTGTCCTTCGCTTTCCTGAATGATTCCTCCTCCTTGCCCTTCATCAATAGCAGCATGATGCTTCCAGCACGTTTCCTGCCGGTCCGGCCCATGCGCTGCAGCATACGTATCGGTGACGCTGAGGCATCGTAGCAAATAATCAAGTCAACCTGACCGATGTCCAGGCCCTCCTCTCCAATCGAGGTTGCGACGAGGACGTTGAACTGTCCATTCCTGAATTTCTCGATCGTCTCTATCTGCTGCTTCTGCTTCATTCCCTCGCTTCGTTTCGAATCTGCTTGACCCACAAAGATGGTGGCCTTGATCATGGGCTGGTGCTTGTTCAGCGTGAGGACGATTTCTTCGGCGCTGTCCCTGTACTCGCTGAAAACGATAGCCCTGGTGTTTGACTCTTGGGCCCTGTCCATGAAATGATTCAATAACTTCTCACACAGATACGACAGTTTCGGGTGGCCAACAAAGCCATCAAGCCTCTGCCACTTGTCGATTGTATCCATCATCTCCTGGAAATCGGCATCCTCAAGGATCTGTCGCCTGTACTTGGAGCCTTTTGCTCCCTTCTCCTCAGTCTCCGACCTGAAGTCGAGCATTTTGTGATAGAATGGCGCGATTCCGTGGAAGTTGAGCAGCTTTATAGCATGTGCCAAACTCTGCAGAATCGTGAAGATACTCATGATCATGAATTTGATGCCTGGGTTTGCGTGCTTTCCCGCACCGAGACCCCACTGTCTCTGGGCCTCTCGAAGTCCCATCACAGTCATCATCATCGGATCTCGCGCTACCCACTTGTTGGCCTGGGCGATTTTGCTGCAGAGTGGTTTGAGTGCTTTAGAAAAGAGGTCTTGCACTCGCAGCATTTCGTCCGATGGCTCCAGGACAACCTGGTCCACCTCGCGGGAATGAACGTACTGACGGATATCGATCGACTCTTCCATTCGTATCTCCACAGTCGAAATACCAAGGCTGTCGATGACGGCCTGCACGCCTTCGACTGTTGAGCCTGGGGTGGCTGTCAGGGCAAGGATTCTGAAACTTGGGTTGAACCTCCGCAGGAACTCAACGACCTTGACGTAGGCGTAGTCGCCTGTTGCGCGATGCGCTTCGTCGATGACGAGGAGCACTACTGATTTTGGATCGGCATATCCCTTGGAGAGATCGTTCTGCAGGGTCTGCGGTGTCATGAAGAACAATCTCCTCTTGTCCCACTCGCCCTCGCGCAGAGCTGGGGATATCTCGCCGGTCAAGAGCGTTGCTTGTGACCGAGGGATTCCTGCCACGTTCATACAGGCCTCTACCTGTTGCGCAGCAAGGGGCTTGGTGGGCGCCACGAAAATGATCTTGGCCGTTTTTGTCCAGCGAAAGTAGTTGAGAATGATGGTGGCGGCGATGAAAGTTTTACCAAGGCCTGTGGGTAGAGCCACGAGGGTGTTGTTGAACAAGCCCTTGTTGACGATGCTGAATTGGTAATCCCGTATCGGGCCAAGGTTGGTGGGGTAGACCCAGGTCTTGAGAGCACCATAATCCAAAGCATGGTGAGTCGGGGCTTCCGGGGGCATGTCAGCCCGATACACCCTCCTGGGCTGAGTCTGCGACTGTGGCCCCTCGGTTTCTCTGACTGCGTCTCCCCAGAGGTTGGTCTGACGATAAGTCTGGGGCGCGCCGGCTTTCTGGCCTTGGTTCGGCTGTGCTGGGCGTGATGAGGCGTGATTAGATACAGCTCCCTCATACTGCACAGGCGAGCTCGCGAACGCATCAGAGGGGAGGTCGTCTAGACCCTCCAGGTCGACGATGGCATCCGTATCTCTGTCCGGCGCCCGCATCCTTGACGGGCCTTTCGACACATTATTCCTGCTAACTGAGCCTGGGGCAGCGGGAGGCCTGTTATCTGAAGCCTGGGTGAGGGCTTTCACAAGGTCCTCGTCGGCAATGTCATCGTCAAAGTCGCCAAAGTCGTCGGAGTCCATCCTGGCTCGCAGTCCGGCTACCGGCTATGTCATCCACAAGGCTGTTCTAGTGGTAGGGCAGACGGTGGTCCCGGGTTTTGGAATTAAGAATGCTTGATTTTGGAGGCAACAACAATGCCTGGGAGGTGATGTCGCATCGCATGTTGATGCTCCCAAGCTGAGCTCAACATGACTGAATGCACAATTAGTACAAGCGAAGCACTGAAGTCAGTTCAACGATGTGCTGCAAGGGCATGCACGCGACGCGTACCCCTGCCGCCGAGTCCCCGAACAGGCGGGCTGGATACGGCAACCACGACTCTCGCACCAAGTTACGGCCTAGCTGTCATCCCTGCACGCATGGCAAAGTATCTGGTACTCGACAGGGTAGCTTCCCGGCGGCGTCGACCAGTTTGTAAGCTGGGCTTTCGAGCAGCTACCCAGGTTTCTGGTACCTCAGCTACAGCTACTAGGCACCGTCATCATGCTGACTCATCGCGCCCGCCCCGACAGCTCTAGAGCCCACCCTAGCAGCCTGATCGTCAGAGGCAGGTGCGAGGGAGTAGTGGGTCCATCAACCGTAACTTGTAGCCTGCCGCAAACGATCAGTTTTCCTCCTTCATTCGTTCACACCAGCCTCGCACTCTTATTATTACTGAACCCAACTCTGTTTGCTCATTCACCTCGAAACGACAATAGGGAAAGCCTGCCATTCACCGCTTTCACAGTGATTGGTCGGTCCTATTGTCTTTGATTCTCAATCTATTCGACTGGCCTCACCCAACAGAGATCTAGACAACCTCTCTCTGCTGGGTACCTTAAGTGGCTCGAGGACCTCACGACGGTCCCAGCCGCCAGTCGTCTTTCTTTGACCAACCTCACTCGCGAATACTCTCCCCCCCCCCCCCCCCGGCGCAGTCTCTACCTTCGCACCACCGCCTCGAATGAGATCCTCGCGACTGACACCTTGCATCTTTTGCGCATCACACAAAATCCACTTTACCCATCGCGGCCGCCCCCACCATGCCACCACCAAACGGCCCTCGAGGCGGGAACGCCATCTCTTCCCGACAAACTCGATCATCCAATAATACACGAGGCGTGTCCCGGGGCGGAATCGCCCGTCGCGGCCGTCAATCTGGTACGCGAGGTGATCGCGATGGAGACGTCGATATGGACAATCCTTTTGGCAGCAAGCCTTCCAAGACCGGCGGAATCAACAAGTCCTCCAATCCCTCCAGAGGCCGCGGTAACGCCAGGCCTTCTGCACCGCAGAAGCCCAACACAAGACTTCAGCAGAACATTGCCAGGCACCTGGGCGGGGACACCTCACACATCCCCAACGCCCCCAGCGCGGCCAAGCTGGCAGCAAACAACACGACACTCATAGTGACGGGGCTGAAGTCGAGCAATGCCGCTTCCAATCCCGACGGAGGGCTCAAGAGCCTGCTGGCGTTCCTGGAGAAGAAGGCAAAATCACTAAAGGGCTCTGGTCGTCCTGTCACGATTAAGAAGGTATGTCACGGTATCCCCAGAGGGGAACGGGGGTCCAGAAGCGTCACCTAAGGGTCCATTCTCGTCATTCTGCCTTGACGATCGCAGAACGAGCAGACAATCGCATCCGCCCACCGCCGCTCCTGCCGCTCCTACCTCTCCGTGATCCCCAGCCGTCATCAAGGTTTCATACCTTGCTAACATCCAGTAGTCGCTTGTTAAGGGTGACTCTGTCTACATACTGGTCAGCAACGAAGATGCCGAAGAAATCGTCAAGCTCAACAGTTTCACCTTCGCTCGAGCCCCCCTGGGCATAGTCAAGAGCGAACACGGGTGGCCAGGAGCAGCCCATAAAGATGCTGCGCCTTTGTCGAACAAAGCACAACAGGACAAGATGACGCTACAGACTGTCTTGGAGCGACGATACGACCCCAGCACGAAGCTCCTTAACCTGTCGGCTCTGGGTCAAGATCCGGTCCTCGCTGAGATGGGACTGTTTCAAGAAAAGAACACGGCCGAGAAGACCTTCAAGGTTCTTATGGTCATCTGCCAGGAGCTTTTCAAGACTCCGCAAGCGAAGCGTGATGCCATTGAGAGCGTGTCTCTTGCCGCCAACAACCTTGACTCTGTCGCTCCAGTCTTTGACCTTGCAGAGACATTTCCCGACCTCCTTCATCTCGACCTCAGCAACAACCAAATCTCTTCAATGAAGCAACTCAACCGCTGGCGCGGTCGTTTCAGGCGTCTCCAGACTCTCCTCCTGAATAACAACCCTATCATCCAGACCGAACCGAACCACAACACCGAAGCCATGGAATGGTTTCCTAAACTGCAGGTGCTGAGCAATGTCGTGGTCAGGACCCCCGAAGCCATCGCCGCTGAGGAAGCAAAGGCAAAACCGAATCCAATCCCACAGAACGGCACGGACTTTCGCGATGTTGCCGGACTTGGGGAGCGTTTTATTCGCGAGTTCTTCCCAGCGTTCGACACGAACCGGGACGCCTTGCTATCGACCTACTACGACGAGCACAGCACTTTCACGCTGGCTGTTGAAGTTGGAGGACCACGGGACACCAACACTCCCGTGCTCCCGTGGGCAGCGTACTTGCCGTTCTCGCGCAACCACCAGCGGATTACAACCGAGGCTGGCCGATTCCAACGCTACATGAAGGGTATTAACATCCAGGAGATCTGGAAGCAGCTACCAGTGACCAGCCATCCAGACCTAGCAACAAACCTGGACAAATACATCATCGACTGCCACCCCATGAAAGGCCTGCATGATCCTGTCAACCACAAGGCCGAGGGGGAAGATGGAATGATCATCACCATCCACGGAGAATTCGAAGAGCTCGAAGCAGGGACTGGGAAGACAGGCAAGCGCAGCTTCTCGCGCACCTTTGTCATCGGTCCCGGGTTGCCTGGGCGAAACCCCATACGTGTGAACAGCGATATGCTTTCGATAACACCTTGGAGTCCGGTCCCATCAGTCACCATCGCGGCCCCGGGCCCATCACAACAGGAACAACAGCAACTGATGGTGCTCGAGCTGTCAAAGCGCACGCAAATGACTGCGGAGTACTCAAATATGTGCCTAGACACGGCCAGATGGGATTTCGACCAAGCACTGGCTGTGTTCGAGGAAAAGAGGGTCAGTACAGTCTCTTGTTGATTGCGGTGCTATTTCAGACGACAACTAACTTGTTTATAGGCGCTCCTCCCCCCCGACGCCTTCATCTCAGCTTGAGCCGCGCCGCAGCATCGTCGATATTCTAACCACCTCCGGGCAGAGTCTCTGTCTGTTGTATGAGAGTTGGTTTTCACGATAATATCGCATCGAAGTTCATCAAGGATTCGCCGTCTGGGCATGGCACAAGCTGGAGGGACATCAGGGATGCTTGAACGAGATGGGCCGAGACGCGTTTAACATCAGCGCACGGGAGGAAGGGCATCACGAAGTTAGCCGTGGCATCAGCAAAGGCTGCGAAACATTATTTGCTTATTTTCTACGCACCGAATTGCAAGCGTCACGCGAAGAATATCGGAAGGGTATCGCATTGTCCAGGGTGGTTCTGGACCGGGTCTTCGAAGGTCGACACGACTTGAGACATGGCCGATAGATTGACTAGGGGAAGGGGCCAGGACCAATAGTCTCGGCGGCAGCCATGGTTTCATGAGACGAAATAATGGAATTTAGGGGAGGCAAGCCTCCAAACCACATATTGGTCCGCCAGCGTGCAAGTGAAATGAAAGGTGTTTGCAATTTTTGATGACGGGGCGAGGGAATTGGCCCAATGACGAGGGCGGACGTGTCAGCGCCGCAATATCACCAGCCGCGCGCGTTCCACCGCAGGGGTTCGGGCACAGCAGCCCCAGCAGCAGCAAGCACATGGCCCATTTGTGTGTCGCGACGGCGGTGGAGATCCGAGAAGATAAGGATGGCCCGGATATGCCGTGTTCACAAAGACCAGCCACCAGGGCGCTTAACGCCTTGCATGGGCTGGCTCTCTGCCTGCTGGACGTGACTGTATGACTGAACTGACTGGCCGCTGGGGGATGATGCAAGACAAGATTCGGCCCGCGGCCGCCTTGGACATGCATGTACTCATCCCGCATAGGATGCGCGGGCGGGCTGTTTTCGCGACCTGGCACTCAGGTCAATAGGCAGACACGCACACACACACAGAGTTTGGCTCTGGTCGGCAGGATTTTTTTCCTACCCTAAGACTTTTTTTGTTCTTGTCGTTGTTGTTAATCTACACTTGTTATGCGGATGGGGAAAGAGACGGTTGGCAGGCAATGGGTCTGCTGGGCACTCGCACATGGCCTGGCCTGCATGTGTCTAACTCGCCCAACCGCCCGGCCGAATAGCTCGGAGCAAAGCATGAGTGGTAGAGATGCAAGAACTGGTGTCTACAGGGGTCGTTTCGTTTGTTGGGTGATCGTCGCTTGTTTACACACTTCTTGCACGCATATCAATGCCACACAGTACCCTGCTGCATTATCGGCCCCACGTCGCTGGATCAGGTAGGGAGTGCAATGTTAATCGCTGCGTTGCGTCCTCGAATAGTAAGTACTAGGCAGCCGCTCTGCAAAAGAAACTGCCGCTAGCTAAGTACCAGAATCCGGACCACGCAACTAAACCAGCTATTTCACCACCACAACCATCAATACTAGCATATATATTAACATCGTTCAAATTAGATACTTCTCCTCAACCTTTAAGTGTAATAAAAATCAACCACACGTGGTTTTGTTGTGAAACAATTGCGATGCTAACAAGAAGGGTTTTGATGAGACTTGGAGTCACCAGCGGCTTTTTTTGCAGAGCGGCTGCTAGGTAATTACGCATCCGGTGATACTGAGATGCTGTGTTACTCATATGGGCGGGTCCGGGGGGTTTTTTTTTTTGGTCTTCAACGGAGAAGCTGGGCGCTTCAGCAGTTACACTGAGCGAGGAACCGCCCATACCTCCCCAGAAAATGCCCACGTGCGCGACGAGTTGCGCTAGCTGCCCACGCTGCAATCCTGATGTAGGCAGAACCACATGCACGACATATCAATGTAGTGAGTAGGCTGGCTGATGAGCGCAATGTTCGCCTGCCCGCGCATAGCCTACGGCCTGGGCGATTCATTCCGATGGACTGAAAAAATACCGCATGGCAGTAAAAAGGCAGCGGGCAGCGGCAGCAGCAGCAGCAGCAACAGCTAAGCGAGGCGTGTTTCTCGAGGACCAGGTGTAGCTGCGGCTGATCAGCTGCTGTGACGGGCAGGACAAGCCCCGGATCAAAAACTACTGGGCTTGGCGAAGAAGCTCAGCGCTCCATCAGTTCTTGTCTCTGGGGCCGGTAGCCACGCCATTGGTGTGCGGCGTCGATGGACCGGGGGTAGCAATAATCAGTCTGCGAGCAATGCTTTGTATGACTTAAGTTTCATGAAGGCCAAGGGGCGAGTCGAGGGTCTCCTCAGATCAGTACGCAGTGTTCCAAGAGTCAAGTTCGCTGTCATCATATATTCGCATGTAGTTCCCCGTGCCGCCGAGAGGTCGACTTCTAACCATGGAGGCAAATCAAAAGGCTTGATGAGTGAGCCATAATTTCAGAAGATGCCTGCAGAGCTTTGAGAGTTCGTATACTTGAGGCTCTGCTAGGAGGCATGGCAGCGAGGGCAGCGCCAGTCCGGATCTCGGCTGGCATTGCCCTCCACTTGTGTGGCGGACCCTGGGCGGGCAGGTCGTCCTTTCTGGCTTCGTCATTTGCTCGTACTACATAGACGTCAGAGCGTGCTCCGAATGTACGGAGTCCACTACACTCAACCGGCTATAATGTTGTTAGTTCGGCTTGGGAACCCACTTATCTTCGATATCAGCGTGGATTAGGTTGCCAACGTGGCTGACCCTCAAAGATAGCAGCCTCTTTTCCTCGGATAATCCTGGGGAATACGTCGCCAGACTTGCCTGGCTATAGGGTTTAAGTGTAAGTCGGTGGTCTCTACTCCTCTACTGATATTTACCTCATGTCGAGCTGATAATTCCAATGCCGGTCGAGTGTGGCGGGAGGGTGTTGGTGCGTGCAACGGTGGGTGCGTGCCCTATGGTTACATGGTATTTGTGTGGTCTAGTGTAGTCTTGTTGGTTCGATCCACTGGCCGCATCTGGGATGTCTGCACGGGCCGGATCGTTGCTCGCAGTGAAGCATGCGGTCGTGTACCTGATTTTACTGGATCCCGCCCCTATACGTACGTACTCGGTATGTTGCTTGCGTTAGCCCAGGGGCGTTTCGAAACACTAGTGCCCAGCCAGACCACATCAGGCTTCCCAGAAAAGGCTGGGCTTGTGTGGGGAGGATCGGGAGACGCTTCCCACTTGGTGCCATGTGCTCCGCCGTCCCCGTTCAAGATGTTATACGTGAAGCCGACGAGCATCGTCCCCCAAGCCAGTCCGAGGAGGATGGCCGCAGCGCCGGGAAGCGGGGTCATGCATCGTGGGCTCACTCTGCGGGAGAATGGGGCCATCTCAATCATCTCGCCTCTGCATCAGCGCGAGCGAACAAGCAGCCCCCACGACCCGCAATCTGCCTCTGCGTTCCGAATCCTCTGCGGGCGTCGACAGAGCGTAGAGCCGTGTCCGGGCTCGTCATGCCGTGCCAGCGTGTCCGTTTGTCCCCGACAAGGTGGGCAGTTTCTGTGCGCGCGGGGGGATCTGGAACATGGCGCAGAACTCTGTCGTCTTGACGCGGCGCAGCTCAGCGTTCGTCTTGCCGTCTTGCCGTCCAGCCCGTCTTGTTGTTGTGTCTGCAACGTTGCGGCGCATGTTCGCAGTAGGCTTTTATTATTAGGTTGGGTGAGAAAGGATGGCAGCTAGCGGTAGGTGAGTGGGACGGGGTGGGAAGGTTGAGCAGCCAAAGCATCCATTCCCCTTCCCCCCCCCCTTTCCCTCGTGGTGGCCCTCAAAAGGCGGCCACGAGACGGCGAGACGGTGAGAGCCGTCTGTGCTTGTGTACGCGGATAGTGTACGTAGTATATCATGTGTTGTAGGACAAGAGCATAATAATAAGGGCAGGCATGCTCTCGTCGCCGAGTCTGATGTTTAAAGCCTCTGGAATCCGTGTGGGCCCTGACCTGGCGTGCAGTGTTTTGGTCTGGTGCTGGCTTGTTTCCATCTCAAAGCGCGTCCCCGCCCCCTTTTGCCCTTGGCCCGACCGCTCGCAGGGGCCAGGCCATGAGAAAATATCTGATTGACGCAGGGGTGGCTGCCCTTGTGAGCTGCAAGGGGAGGGTGGGCGGCGCAGCATACCGCGGTACGGAGTACCTCGTCTCGTCGAAACTCGCCATGGCGTCACAAGTATCTCCGCCGGGCACTCCAGCCTGGCGGGGCCGGCTGCACGTTTGATTGGCAAGTGGGCTGGGCCCCAGCAGCAGGCACGCAGCAGGCACACAGCCTGCAGGCTGGGGTCTCCTTGGCTGCACCCTGGATTGGCCCCGTCGCCTTTCCGTTTTTGTCCACACTGCTACCGTAACCTCCCTCCTCCCTCCCTCGTCCCCCTTCTGGGCATCAACGCCTCTCTGGCCCCCAGACTCCGTCGTCGCCGCCGCCGCCGCCGCCCTCGTGGTCCTGATCTTGGTCGTGGCTGTCGGGACACGGCAGCTTGCTCCTCCTCCTCCTCCTCCTCCTCCTCTCCTCCTCCTCCACCACCACCACCACCACCACCGTTACAGATTTGGATCCTGTACGCTACCGTGCCCTTCTCCTGCTAGTCATTCCCCCTCGACTCTCGAACATCGCCTACACATTTGACACTACCGCCTCGCGAAAACCACACTATTTGCCGCCTAGACACTGTCATTTCTGCTGCATGAACACACGTCTCCACCTTCGTGATCGGCACCTGCGAGCCCCATTCTCGTCCGGAGTCTGAGCCTGTCAACCTGTGTGTGAGCCAGTTGCTGCCCTCTGTCCCTGTCCTGTGTGCGCCGTCATGGTCGCCTCGTGCGGGTTTTTTTTCCCCACGATACCGCCGTACTCGAATCCCATGATCCTGACAGCCAATCCAGTCACAAAGGGGGGCCATCTGTCTCCTGCCCGTCCAGTAGACCACAACGGCACATCAAAGGTCAGCAAGAGTGGAGCACCAGCCCCGGCCAACTCCTTTGCCCATGATCCCAGAAATGCAGAGGCCCCCGATCCCATCCTTGCCCTGCAACAGCCATTCCCGTGCCCAGACCCGTCGTGCCTGTCCTCCCTTCTCCCAACTCTCCTGACCTAACGCTCCTTTGGTACGAGTACTACCACCATTCCCGCGCGCCCTCAGCCTCCTCTCCCACATCTTCTCTACGTCCTCACGCTCGTCTCCGGCCCTGGCAAAAAAAAAACCTCCAAACTCCATTCTACCAGCACATCTTATCCTTTCCGAACTGGGGACAGGTCCTCAATTCCGTCTAGCCTTCCACCGCCTCGCTCCCCAAGCCTTGCCTTGCCAATCTTCACTTCTCGACTGACTCTCGTCGCTCTCGGGCCAGCAGCCGCCAACTTCTGGGTCTGCCAACCACCCCGTTACTTGACCAGAGGCCTCGCCTCCACCGGCTTCGACCTGCGCGACCTGCCGTGTCCTGACTGTCTGCAATTGTCCACGGGACTCTGCCTGCTTGTTAACTTCTTTGCAACCTGCCTGGGCTGATCTGCCCCCTTTCTCACGATACCCTACCGTCCCAGGCCGCCCTGCCTGCACCGCCTCATCCGGGCCTGCGAACTACTTGTCGACCGCTTGACTGAATTCGACTCTTTCCACCGCTCGCTCACGTCGTCATGCGATTGCGTTGATATACTTGCTCCGCTTGAGGCTTTCCTTTGGACTAGACTCCGACCGATCTGCGTCTCAGAGGAAGATACTCGATTGCGGTCTACCAATTCACCATGTCGACGTCCCACTCGGCGGCCGGGCAGCCTAAGCCAAAGGTTGCACTGAACAACATATGTTCTGTCGTATATAATAACACGCTTTATACTTACTCGGCAGATGCTTTCCAATCGCTGAGCCTGGAGAAAGGATCCGAATGGGAGACATTGAAGCAGGGAGAAGGCGTATCCGGAGCCGCCTGTGTCGGGTCGAAGGACGCATTTTACGTCGTCGGCGGGACTGGAGGCTCCTCCGACTACCGGGGCCTGCAGAGATACACATACTCGACCGGCACCTGGGACTCGATCAACCCCGTTGTCCCTGTCACGCAGAACAGGACCAACCACGGCGCCGTCTATCTCGAAGGCTCCAACTCCATCGTTGTCTATGCTGGTAGCCAGGCCGGCGACCCGAACCCTTCGACACAGACCTTCAGCATCAGCGCCGTCGAGCCCTACGGTGTGCTCGCTTACCAAAACGAAGGTGCACCTCCGACGTCGAAGCCTATATTGCTTCCATGGTCCGACCGACAAGCTGTCATGGTTGGCGGCAGTCCCACAAACACTCAGGTCATGCTGTTCACAGTCGGTGCTGGATGGTCCAACTCCGGGGCCACACTGGCGTCTCCGTTGAAGACAGGCGCTGAGCCATGGCAGGCCGTTCTGGTTACGGGTGACGACGGCTCCAAAAACCTCATCACCTTTGACATGTCAGTGTCACCAAACGTTGCCAACCGCACCGTTCTCATTGACGAGCACGGGGCACCTGTTACCAAAGCCGTGGCTATCACGAAGCGATCAGATGACCACAGATGGTCGCGTCAGGATGAAATCGAACGTAGGGCAGACCTGACACAAGCGACTTGGCCAAGCTACAATTCCACCTACGCGTCTACAGCAGTCCGAAGCAACTACGCCGCAGCGCAAGGAGATAACGGGCAGGTCGTCCTTTCGGGCGGCAACACGAATGATGTCTTGTGTATTTTTAACGCAAAAGCCAACAGCTGGGTCAATGCGACGGCGCTTCTGGCCGACGACGAACAGAAGATTCTCTCCGTCTCGACGTCATCCTCTTCCTCGTCCACTGCCACTGCAACTTCGACAGCACCAAGTGGCACCCTGTTTGCCACTCTGAGCCCTACAGCCACGCCAGAGACCAGCGCGGCCGCTGGGACCGCGTCGACCCCTACCCATTCGTCATCCACCACATCGAGCTCCTCGTCCGGGCTTGGCACCAATGGTATCCTGGGTGTTGTCCTCGGCTCGATCGGAGGCGCCATCGTCCTCTTGATCCTGCTGTACTGCCAGATTCGGAAGCGCAAGAGAACACAACTTTTTATCCAGGCCGGCCACGCCAGACGATCCAGCGGTGCTTCGGAGAAGCCGGAGAAGGAGGGGATGGCTGTCGTGACAGAAAGCTACCCGCGCTCGCCTACTAACCCCACGTTCATGCGTGGGCACCAACCCAAGGCCTCAGCAGCGTCGTTCTCATCAATGGCGATTTTGATGGGCAAGGGACCTAAGAGCTCAATGGAAGGAGGGCCCAGACCCAGTTCCAGCAAAGGGCAGATGAAGACGATGGGTGGCATGGGTCAGATGCCGCCGATGCGTCCTGTCCCTGCCCTTGCACCAGATCTCAGGGACGAGAAGGGCGTATCCTTCGCCGAAGACACGGCTGAGCCTCGCCCCGGTTTACGCGTGCCCGCCGATCAGCAGGATGGGGTGCGACGGAGCTCCGGCTGGAACCGCTACTGGTCAGGCGATAGTGCCGCGCTCAACCTCCTGGGCTACGGCAACGGGCAGCAGACGAACAGGAACACGGTCGCCTCGGAGGGTTCTCACTACTCTGCAAACGGTTCTAGCATCGACCCGCGGTACCGCATGACCAAGGACAGTGCAACAGTTCCACCATTAAACGTCGACGATGGAAGGCCTCGATTCAGTCGCGTTAATTCCGGATCCCCGACCGTCAGCCACTATCCCGCCGCCGTCAAGCAGCACATGAGCGCCGAATACAGCGACCGGGATAGCCGTGGCTCCGACTTGTCCGGTTACTCCAGCGGCATACCTGCGAGTGTACAGGACTCTTGGGATCCAACCGCGGCCTCGAAGCCCTGGGCAGGTGGTCGTGCGACGAGCAGCATGTACAGCAACGCATTCCCCATGCCTCCCAAGGCAAGCGAACAGCGACCACCAATGCCACGTCAAGTCCCGAGTGGCATAAGCCAGCAACCACAGCTTGAGAGGGCGGACACTACGGACATGAGCTGGCTGAATATTGGCCAGCAGCAATATCAACAGCAACAACAACAATACCCCAACTAATCCCGTTGCTCACTAGCCTCCAGTCACTACAGCACTCATATTTTATCCATCACTTATACCCAACATCCTTTTCTCATACTCTTCTAATTGCCTGCGGTACTGGACTTTTTTCCTTTACAGGCGAAAGCATGCTCTAGAGCTCTCGTCACCATTTTAGAAAGAGGATGGTGCCTGTAGCAAACCGATCCTGAGAAGCTGCACAGGACACGCGACCAAGCAACTCCGTGTCGCTTCAATACGCCAATGTCCAAGGGCAGAAACACCCCGTCACGCACAATCTGGGGTCTTAATCGTCGGTTTCAGCCATCCCGCCAGGCACTTCCGTCGCCTCCGCCAGCCTCCGTGCTGCAGAGGACAAGTCGGCATCCCCGAATCTTGTTGTCGTCACAGCATCATCTCATCAGCGTCTCACGTGTCTGTACTATCATCACTTCGATTCTCATTGCACATATTTCATGCAGCTCGACCTTTTTTCTTTTCTGCGTCATGTCTCTTGCGGTTGGCCCAGGTTAGGCCAGCCAAATTCTATACATACATTCGCTCATGCTCTATGATATCCACGCAACCCGTCCTATCAATAACATGTTCGGACCGGTGGCACATCTGCATCATCTTGGAAGCGTTGTTCAACTTTTTCTTTTGCCGTTCCGTTTCCAGAAGGTTGAAATATTGTCGGAGGCGTCATAATGCATCAGCCTCCTATAGGCTCGATGTCCCACGGTGCAGGGTGTTGTTGGTGGCGGAGGGCAGAAGAGACCAGGGACAATCTATCCGGGATAAAAAGGTGCATGTGGAGGCCGGTGGATGATGGTCGAGATTGCGAGGCGAGGAAAGAAGCGTGTCCTCTGCCTTGACCTACCTATCTATCTGTCTGTATATCCTGGCGCATTAAGAGCGACGAGAGCCAGATTAGTCTACGAACGTAAATATATTCCGAAGCTAGATAAGTTTCTCCGATTCCTAGAGCAAGCATGACCTCGGGCCAGCTGCGCTGCCATCTCACATATAGGTCTAGGGTCCCAGACAAGAGGCACCTGCCGCCTTGGCCATTCTGCTATCTGGCTGGCTCTCTATTGCCAGCGGCCCCAGGCTCGCCTCTCTTAGCAATCGGCCTCGTGTCTTGATCCATGGTGTTCCCATATGCCCTCAGGAGGGAGGGGAGAGACGCGGCCGACGCGATCACCTCGTGCACGTGGCCGTGGCTCGAGACTGACCTACCCGCTGGGCTTGCGATACTCCTCAGGGCATGGCCGACCCCCAGCATATTGCAGGTGTTCCCGTCGGCACCAGACTCCCAGCGGCGAGGCCACCACCGAGGCGCAAGGTGATGGTCGGTGATGGGGGCAACACCGGGGACCCTGTGGCGCCCGGACACATGACGCCGGTTGCTGGGCAGGTAGGTATTCAATTCTGCGACCGCGACCTACCTGCCGACGCGCTGAGGCCTGATCCCTTGAGGTGTGATCACTTGAACCCATGGAAACAGGGCGTATGGACACCGGTATATTATTCGCGCCACGGCGAATCGGAGACTGTCACCTAGCCCAGTTCGTACAACCGCATATCGTACAACACATTTTGCTAGGAGTTGGTGTAAGGTGTGGCTATTGGAATTTCCGCAGGGAGGGAGTGTTGGGTAATGTATTACTGTACCGTGTCTCTGTTTCTGCGGGCGTGAGTACTTCCCATTTCGTCCCTAACTTTGGCGATGAATTATTGTTCATATCCAACGCCAAGTAGGAACAGTCGGCCGAGTACTTGGGTGCCCTAGGCAGTCTCTTAGTCGAGACTGGCAGCAACTGAATCTTGGCAAGCAAGTATCACGGTCGAGGTGGCGGTAGACACTGCCAAAGACACGGCCGCAATGAGGATCTCTGGAGCAGCTGGATTTGGATTCGGTATTCACTCAGGTCTATCTAAGCATTGGAAAAGGCCCACGATGGACAAATAAGATCCAACCTGCTCGTTAATGCAAGGGCAGACCTACCTAGCGGCCGCTAACGGACCAGCATCAAAGTGACAGACGATGCCAGACCCGTTCCCTCTGAGGATGCTACGATCGAAAGTGCCACGCATGGACTCACCTATATCAGAGGAAATGTCAGCTTCACCAAGTCCCTCAAAACAACGGCCGACGCACACGTGCTCCCTCTCAGCAAAAACGACAAGAACGAACAGCCCACAACCAGTCCTTGATCAGAAACCCAGATTTAAAGCACTACCGTCCCCACCCCTCCGCCACACCACGGCCCCGCGCGATCCCCGCCAGCATGTGACGATGCAGGCGTTCCCAACTCTGAGTGGAAGGGTAGGGTCCGCCGAGGCGTGCTGCGGAGGCAAGCCGAGGGGGGTTAACTTGACTTTTACACCAAGCAAAGACCCCGGGGACAGTCTCAGACGGCTCTTCCTATTTCGAGAATTGAAGGGTTCTCAAATGCAAAGATTTGAGACTCATCATGTAAGGTGGTTTGGGGGGGCGGCACCTCCCGAGGAGGGGGACCATGACGTGCGCGATGGGGAACCAGAGGTCGAGCTTACCCTGGTTTGGTTCCGACCTGGCAAGGAAGGGGGTGATCGGTGATCATCAAAGAGAGCGGTCGGCCGGTCTGTTGGCGACGGGTCCATGACAGCATCACGCCGCGCCGCATCGCACCACACATCGCAGACAACGCATCAGATGGGCCACAACGGGCAGAGCCTCAACCCGAAGCGGGGGAGAAGAAAGGAGAGGAGAGGGCCCGCCGGCCGGAGGCATCCCATCGAAGCCGGAGGGGGTGGGGATGCGCGATGTTGGATCGCGCATCAGACCAGTGGTCGCTTGAAACATGGCTGTGCCTGCATCAGACAGTCGCAGCGTGGCTAGCTGCCCGGGTGGTGGTGCATGATGGGATGGGGGCGAGGAAAGGTTGGCTTAGAGTTCAGGGAAACGAGCCGGTGGTGGGAAAACCTTTCATTTGACCCCGGCAAAATAAAGGCGGTCACGGTGTATTTGAGCCTCAAAAAGCGGGCCCGGAGAGTGAGAGACAGCGCAACCATGCACATGAGCTGCACATGCAGCTGTTGGTGGCGGCAGCACTGCCCTAGTACGGCCTAGCAGCAGCAGCATTGCCTCTCCCGCATCACACTGCAGCAATCGTTGGCGTTGGCGTCTCGTATAGACAGACACAGGGCCCAATACGGAAGCAACTGGGCGCAGCACCACCTCTCTCATTGTACTACCAGCACTACATCATCATTCAGAAACGGGGTCAAGTTAGCAATGGTACTGACTGACTGACTGACTGACTGACGTGCATGGTCTTGTCTGATTTGTGATGAGTTTCTACCGAGTGCCACCATGTTTGCTTGTCAAACCTCCCATCAATTAATTACCCAAGATCCTGGAATGTATAGCAAAATCCGGCCCCAATAGGTGGGATTTGCGGCTTTAAAGGTGGTTTTTTTTTTTTGTTCTTTTCTTTCCTTGAACAATTTTCCTTCCTTCCTTCCCATCTCAAAATCTCTCGAAGGAGGGCCAAAGATGAAGACCAAGTTAGAAGACGCTAGAGCAAATAGAACCACAAAACCCGGTCCCCAGATGAAATGTAGGTATGTTTACAAGAACTGCACGAGCCAACAACCGTCTTGGAAGGCGCAGCTGCCCAGTCTGGTGCCGCCATCAGTCGCCGCCGCCGCTTCTGCACGCTCGCCATCGTTAAATCGTAAATAAAAACATCGTCGCTGCTTTTGAAGTAGTCACCACTATATGCTGCCGGGAACCCTCTGCGACAGTTTAGTGTTGAGAGTATCCGTACTGGTTGGCGGACCAATCAACGCCCCAGAACTCTTGCGAGTTTGGCTGCGAGTAGCCGGCCGCGACAGAAGGCATCTCGTTGCTGAAGAGCGGAGACTCGTTGGACGTCATGGGCTTGGCCTCGGTAGTCGGTGGGAACAGCAGGAAGTCTGCTCCGCCATTCATGCCCACAGGGATATCATCAAACGTCTCGTCAACATCTGCCAGAGAGTGAGGAGTGTATAGCATCGCGTTGCCCTGTCCGATGGGTGAGATGTGAGGCGCAACCTGCGTCTTGCAGAGTTCTGCCTCGGAGAAGGCGGCAAACTGCATGGCGAGCTCCTTGTTAAATGTCGGCGCCGGCACTTGCGCCTGGTTTGCGCTGTAGATGTCGTCCCACTGGTAGTCCGTGGTGGACGCGTCCTGGAAGGTGATTGAGGAGCTATCCAGGCCGGGGTCTGTGATCGGAGTTGCGTTGTCAACCGGCGAGTAGTCAGAGTAGTCCATGGTGTCCATTGGGTCCAGCTGGATCTCCTGGGGCAGTGAGTTGAAGTTGAAGGGCTCCGACTCTGGGATATAGGCAGGGAACTCAATGCCGTGGGGTGGGTACTGGAGCCTCTCCTCGGGAGGGGTTGCCATCCCAACACTGGGGTTGCTGATGGGCGTGGGCAGGCCCTGGATCTGGGGCGTCCTGTGTGAGACGCTGCCAGACTTGCTTGCCGTCTTCTTGCCGCCATTTGTCTTGGTCCTCACGTACTGCCAGCCATGGGCCTTCTCCATGTGCTGCTTGCAGTTGGACTCGCGCTTGGACTTGTAGGGGCAAGGAGGGAACAGGCACTTGTACATCGGTGGGTCAATCGAGTGCTTATCGTTGCAGTGACGATCCATCTCCTTCTCCGTGGGCCAGCCATACTCGTGGTACTTGCAGGACTCGATGGGGCACTTCCAAGGCCGAGAGTGGGTCTTCTCGTGCTTGGTCAGGTCGCAGGGTCGCTTGAATTCTCTGGTGCAGCCAGGCTCGCGGCATTTTTTGGGCGCAAGCTCCTCCGGGCTCGCATTCTTCTTCCGCCGGGCCATGGACCGCATGATCTCATCCTCGTCGGCCGCTTCCTCTGAAGCGGATCGCTTGACCTTGACCGGGCCGTCATTGTCGTCATCCATCTCGACAACTTCGCCAGTGGCTAGCGAGATGGCCTTGCCGTCCTTATTCACACGTACTAGCTGTACGGGCCGGCCATTGACATGGATGCCGCCGTGCAGTTTGATCTCGTCGGAGCTGGTCATGCTGTTAGCAAAGGTCGGGCCAGGGAGAACAGGAGGGTGAGCATACGCATTGACGTCCATGGTGTCTCCGGCAGACGACTTGTCCTTGGCGTCAGCGATTTGTTTGGCGTAGACTTGAAGTTGTTCCACAAGATCGATAAAGTATCCGCTTCCGTAAGGAGTGTCGCGAGGTCGAGTTTGTTCCCTGTCGCTGAGGTACTCAACAGTCGCCTGGATGCAGTGGACCGTGGTGAGGCAGAAGTCGAGCCACAGATCTGCAACTTTGGTGCTCTCCTTTGAAAACAGGGCCCGATAAGTATCTCCGCGAATACCAAGATGTCTTTGGACCTCACTTACAGGTGCAATAAGCAGAAGTGTCTTCTCGAGGTCTCGAAGACAAAGGATCTCCTTCTCCTTGATCCTCCTGGGACAATCAATAACAAGTGGGTGGAAGGTCTTGAGTTCAGGCTTTGCAAGAAGCGGTTTCAGGATATGCTCGCAGATTTTGTTTGTGGCCCGGGTGCTGAGGCCAGGCAGGGTGGTGGTTGCAGCCGCGGAGCGTGTGACAGTGGACGGCTTGACGGCTAGCGTCTTGCCCTTCTTGCCAGAGTCTGCGGCGGCTTTGTCCTTAGATGTCGCTACAGAAGTACCGAGACCGCTGTCTGAATCGTGGTGTCTCGCTGGGCGACGAAGGGTGGACCGCGGGCGCAGCACGCGGCGCTCCTTATCAGGCTCGTCCAACATGGCGACCGAGTGCTTGAGGAGGCCGTCGGGGAAGGGGAAGGTCTTGTCGACCAAGGTCTTGGACTCGTCCTGGGAGGCCGACGACAGGGTCTGGTCGATGGTGTCGAGGGTGATACGCATGCGTCGCTTGTGGGCATCGATCACATCATCCAGGCTGGTCTGTGATCGACGGGGCAGAGACGGGGGTCTGAAGGCGGCAACGTCTGAGCCAGGAGATGTAGGAGAGTGGAAGGTGAGGCCTTTCCGGAGGGGCATGTTGGTCTTAAGGGACAAGGCCCCGTCCGGGTGAGTCGCCGGAGTCCTACGAGGATTGGACATGTTGTGCCGGCTGGGGGTGGGGTTGGCTAAGGACTGAATGGTTCTGGCTGGGACGGAACACTGTGTCGACTGCGGCAGGCTGGCCAGGGTCAGCGATTTGTCTTGCATGTAAGGCTGAGGGCGGGAGATGGTTCGGCGGGGGGTGAGTCACACGGGTGCGTCGATAGTACGAGCGGAGGTGCAGATATGTGGCCCCGATCTCGTCTCGTCTGTGACGACACACGGTGAGGCCAAAGATTGGCCGACTCAAGTCGGCTTGGGGACGTGGGGATGATGAGGAGCAGGCGGGGGGGACTGCCACAACAGAAAGACGGGGGGGGGTATGGAGAGGACAGAGGGAGAATGGAGCCCTTACGCTGGCAGACAGACAGTCGGCACACTACGTTATGGACACGGCTGCGAGTTCACAGGCCCAGCTGACGGCCTGTGTCAGATGTGAATCGGGGTCTGGATGTCTCCTCGATATGAGATGTCGCGAGTTGTCCAGGGCCACGTCCGGAATTGCAAGGAAGTGGCAGGTGGCGGGGGATGAGGCCAGATAAAGGGCAGATCTAGGACTTCTTGAAGACGAGGAAGAAGCCGGAGAGGGCCCGGAGAGGGCACGGGAGAGCAGGACGACGACGGGTTGGGTGGCCAACGAGGCTCGGGTGTGAGACGGCGGGAGGTGTCTGGGGTTTGGCCTCAGGGGGGTCTGTTGAGGTCTCTCTCTCCGCTCTTCGCTCTCTGGGACAAGCAAAATCAAGTCAGGTGGCCTCAGGACGCTCGGGAGTCAGCAACAGCAGCAGGAGGAGGACGGAAGAAGGTTTTTAGAGGGTGGGCAAATCACACGAGGACGAGGACGGACGCGACGAAATGAGGTTGAAGAGGAGAGAAGACGTAAGTGGAGGTAGGAAGGGTTGCAGGTGCTGGGAATGCGCGGACCGCACGGCGCAGAGGTTTAGGCAACAGCGACCGACCCGGCTCGATGGGGCCTAGCTCGAGCGGGTGGACCCTGCGGTGGGATGAGCCTGGGACCTTCCCTGGCAGCCCTGGACTGCCTTGGACTCCGCCTCGGCCAGGATCAAGTGCTGGGGGCCAGCCCAGGCCGTCCACTCACGAGCGGCAGCGCCTGCTGCGGTGGCCCGTTGGGATCTAGCGCCAGGGCCCAGACGAGAGATTGTTGGTCCGCTCGCCGACTCCTTGGTCAGCACCGACAACCGTCACGCACCCGCGCGCCCTCATTCTTGTCTGCTCGTCTGCTTGTCGGCCAAAAGATGAGGCTCTGCTGTGGGGACAGTGACACGTTGTCTCTCTCTCTCTCGCGTCTCTGTTCCGCCCGACCTTTTCCGTCCGCTCTACTTCTGGTCTGCTTTTCTTTTTGCCCCCGATGCTATTGCGCACCGTCGCATTCCAACCACTCTCACCTCCTTGCTTGAGTCAGTTGTTTCTTGCACGCTACCGGGGTGCGGGAATGCTCAGTCGGTTGATCTTATCATGCAAATCAATCAATACACTGCAACCACCATTGCGTACAGGGGAACACGACCACTACCACGAGTATGCGCACAATCAACCATGACCTTGGGGAACCTGCAAGGTTTTGCTCGCCTCTCCTCACACCAAGCCCCTGGCAGGATGACTGGCAATACCCTCACTCGTCTGCGATGACATCGTGTCGGGTGGCAGTGACGGCCAATCGACTGATCTGCACACTCGCCAAAAAGCTGACTGCATCCTCCACTACTCCGTATAGATACCATGTACTAGACACCTACTGTAGCAGGTAGGTACGGGGTGCACGGGTGCGCTACACGCGGCTTAACTTTGTACACTTCCCCCGTAGCGCGGCGAGGTACGCTGGCACGTCCCTTGATGAGCAACCCGGCGGGACCATGAGGCGATCCGTGCACGGTCAACTGCGCCCCATCCCCTGCCCCCCAGCCGTGCCGGTGGGGTTATTAATCTTGACTTGTCTGGGGCAAGCACCTCGGGCCCGGAGCTGGAGCTGGAGCTGGAGCTGGGTGCTGGGATATGCCATGCTCCACCCTGCTGGCTGCTTGGCTCTTTTGGTCCTTTTGCACGATCCCACAATTCCACATTTCATCTACTTCGCGAATCCGACGACGTCTGCACCCGCTTCTTTCTTATCAGCCGTCAACTTTACTTGTCTGGGCCAAGCCTGCCATCTCCCCAAGCAACGGTCTTGGCCCTCATCGGCAGGCCCTTGGCGTGGTCGTTCATCACGATGCGACACACAGCCGGCGACGGCGTCAAACGGGGTGAGTCGCAACAGCCACGGGCCCCATTCCTGACTGCTCAGCCAGACCCTTTCTCCGGCCTCATCAAGGTCCACCGCCGGTGCTGTGCTGGTCACCTGCCCAATGATGGCACCGAGCACAACTGCCGCTTTCTGTTGGTCAAACTCTTCGCACCTAGCTCACTGCACTCCTGCGGCTCAGCAGCGCCCACCCAACACCCAGAGGGCGCACGCCGTGTCGATTTGTCCAGAATACGGAGCTGGGGCCACATGCCAACCCCGATACAACCCTAGAGAATCCACCCGCCCGATCCTTCTGCGGCCTCTGGCCTCACTCACCCTGCTCGACTGTGACCCTCATGAGATGAATGCATGCACCGAGTTGCGCTGCATGAAATTCACTCGTGTCAGATGGACTCGTCCTGGTCTGCCGTGGACGGGTGATTGCTTTGCAAGCCAATGGCTGACGTCTTCATGGCCCCTCTGCTCTACTCCGTACACAGTACCCCCTACGACGAGAGCTTGTCTCTGGCTGAGCCTAGCGAGCTCCACCGGTAGGGCTGCTTCAAACACCACACCCACAGGGTCGGGAAGCCGGAGAGTGATCGAGCAGTCTGTCTAGACTTGGACGACGTCACACCAAATGGGAGAACCAAAGGGGGGCAGAAAGGTCACGACTGCCCAATGCCTCACACCATGAGATCTACAGGGCTGCCTTGGGTCATGCAGGTCTGACAAGCCACTCATGGGTCGATGATGATGGCTGTTTGGTGCACCTGAGACCGCACTCGCAGTCGCATTGCAGCGACTTGGGAAACACAAGACCGCAACCTAGAGGGGGGTGGCACCTGAGACGAGGACCAGGCGGATCGGCTCAAAATACCGGTACCTGATTTAAAGATACGCAGTGGGGCGGCCAGCACACCCAGCCAAGGCCATCATTTCGACGTTCCAGGTTTTCTGGTGATGCAAGCCGTGACGAGTCCAACAAACACGTGCAGCATACTCGGAACCAACAGAAATGTCGCAGCCTGAGGCCCGGCGAGTCGAGATATGCAAGGCAGCATCTTGGCCGTGGAAACCACGCACTCGAGACTCGTCGACCTCGCAGGCTGCCCGATTCTCTGGACGCTGAGTGGCCAGGGGCCCAGACGTGCCCAGTTCGCGGGTGGGGTGGATGCTGCTCTAGTACATGTAGGTCGTCACAACGTCTCGTAGGGCTGATGATGATGAGCGAATTAGCCGGGCCAGGAACCATTCCCCCGTTGCACATGCAAGAACCCAAGCTAAGGACGTGTGCGTTCATCAAAGCTCTTGGGGGCGCCATGGGAGGGTGTTTGCGTACTTGGCAAGAGATTGCGCACAGGTCGGCCTCACCCCGGCTTGGCGGGCGGGCTGGAACGCTGGTGACGAGGCTCTGTTGTCGGGTAAGATTGTTCTCTGGTGACCAGAACGCTCTCGTTAGACAGTGCAGTCCTACGAAGCAGATGCCCCATCATTTGTTATTACAGAACTTTAATTAAAGCCACTAACGTTACTGCCAGCATGAGGCCACGCCTCCCAGCCCTCTATACCACCAGCAGCCTTGGTTGAAGAATATTAATCAACTCAGCAGGCTGCTGAGCAATACGTTAACGCGGCCTCAGTCTCCTTGTGCTCAACTCGATCAAGTTCCATCCGGAGCTATTTATTCGTAAGCGAGTTTCAAGCTCCATTGCAATTTCTAATCTTTATTTAGTGTTGACTTGTAGATTGTCCTACAGCTAGGTATTCTGAAAGTCTAGCTGGAAGAAAGGGATTTCATAGTATTATCTTCCATTAGGGGAGAAAGGGGGGGAAAGGCATGTAGCCAGTGAAGCAAGGTGCCTTCCATTTCTTGTGCCACTGTTCCCGTAGTTGTTTTGTTTAGTTTTGTATGGTTTTTTGGGGGTTTTTTTTTTTTTTTTTTTTTTGAAAACAAAATTGTAATTTATACCTTTTGTCTTTTCAGTCTCCCTCATTTCTTTGTTGAAAACACGTAACAGATGCAAGACATTATCCGTGTTCCCTCACTTGAGGTGCATCAACACTTAGCTTGTGTTCTACCCCTGACTTACCATTGATCTCTCTCTCTCATCTCCGTGTCTTTCTTGCACGGGGGAACGGGCACCTACCACTTGTCGAAATGCCACGGGGCGCGGCCGTATTCATCCGGCGACACACAGCGCGGGTCCATGTGTCCGGGCTCGACCGGCGAGACATGGCCGGCGCACCTCAGGGCCGAAGGCGGGAGGTCGGTAGCCACCGTGGGGCGGTGGCGAGGACGCGCCGAGGCGACCAGCCTGACCGCGGGCGGAGGCTGGAGGCTGAAGCGCGGCAGGGCGGCAAACGCGCTGTTCAGCACGGGGTCGATGTAGGAGTCGGTTGGCGCGGTGCGCATCAGCGTGGTCTCGCGCCCCCGTGCCCTGCGGCTCGCCTCGTGCCTCTCCCTCTCGTGGCAGGGTTTGCAAGTGCCGCAGGCCAACTTTCGGGTTATTCCAGAGCAAGACGTTGGCCTGAAAGGGGGGAAGCAGAAAAGGCCGGCGGTCCTCTTTTGCTTACAGCTCACTTTCTCCGTGTGCTTGTGACCACACCGAGTGTAAGTTGTGATGGTAGAACACATGGTAGCAGATCTGGTTTTGCCTTGCCTTGTGCGTCGAAATTGGTGTAGATGGCAGATGGCCAAACTCCAGTGGTGTGTTTTCTGTATATCCGTTAGATCTGCCGTGTTACCATCCCAGAAAAAGTGCAGGTGTCGTCATCTCATCCATAACCAGTGTCTTATGAGAGACGGTGGCATTATGTATACATATCCCCTTTGTAATGGCCCGCCTTTGCCCAGGATTTCAAACGAGGCCTTTGTTGAGGCCGGACTACAAACCTACCTTATGCTCACCAACAACAAAAATGGGATCAGTCCGCACAATCCCCTGGTCGACGGCCCGGCCGCTATCCCAAGAAAGCTGTTGTCCTGAGGGCGGCTGATAGCTTTGTCCAACTCTCAGTCAACAAAGACGTTGGGCATGGCCCTGTAGTCGCCTTTGAGCTTGTGGTGTTGAAAATCCCGGGAGTTTCCAGTTGCGCATGGGAAAAAAGACACCGGAGGTTTTGCATTTTTCTCCTGAGCACGCACGCCGCCCATCAACAAGCCGACGAACTGTCATCAGCACTCTTGGAACCATCGAGCCCATAGACATGTCCCTCTCTTCTTGTATTGGAAAGAGACGGGGAAACGGCCAGCGCGAGGCCCAGGCCGCCTCGAGGTCCCCGATACCCTGGACCCCCAGCCCACACGGCCAGCCCGAGAGCGAGCGGCTCATCGCCGGCGACGCAACCGCAGCCTCTGACCTCAGCTCCCTCATCACGCGGGCCGGGGCCACCTCCGCCCGTGTCCCGCACCTCAACTTTACGGGCGTCGTGGCCACGGGCGAGCTGCTCCGCGGCCCGACCGAGGTGGCCATCAGCCACCTGGCTGTGGAACAAGCTGCTGCCCGGCGCCGGTCGCGGGCGGCAAGGCCGTGGGGCTTCGGGCCCCTCTTCTTCTCCAACGCGTCGCTCATAGGTGAGGACTTCGAGCAGAGCGTCCTGGGTGTGCACGGCCAGGACAAGACGAGGCCCGTCCGCGCCGGACGCATTGAGCCACGTCGCGGTGCCCCCTGCCCTGGTCACTGGAAGCTCGTCTACTGCTCAGAACAGGGCTGCAGCGCCGCGCACCCCCGGCACGAGACCCCCCAGAGCCGTCCTCTTACCGCTGAAGACGTGGAGAGGATTTCCAACCGGCCAGATCCCATACCGTTCCAGGCTGCGCAGAGAGTAGTGAGTATCACCCCGAGCCTCGAACAAGAGCTGGACGCCCGGGACGAGGAAGGCGACGAGTTCGACTTTGGCGCCTATCTGCGTGACTACGCCGAGTATGAGCAAGCGCTCTGCGAGATAACTACCATCGCGGCCCGGGCCGGGAGCCCAAGGCTGATCTCCCTGGGCCGCGGGCATGAGGCTGTAGGCGCAGAGGCCGTAGGCGCAGAGGCCGTAGGCGCAGAGGCCGTAAGCGTAGTGGCTGTAGGTGCTTCCCTGGAGCTGAGGCGTCACCCGACCGACGAGCTGAGGTGGTCGACCAAGCCTCAGGCTGGCTGCCCCAGGGGGCTCGCAGAGGCTCTAAGAGAACAAAGGCTTCCACAGCCCTCCCGTCTCTCCTTGATGGCGCCGCCGTCGGGTCCGCCCTCCATACCACTGCCTCCCAGCCCTCCATCAACTGTCACTCCCTTCGTGTCAACTGTTTAGTAATTCCTTTGTGAGACAAGGTTAGATAACCTACAGGTTAATACACACAATCAGACGTGAAATATGTAGAAGCTGTTCCCCCAAGACCAAGTTATTGTACGACATTTAGTGGGGTGCAAATTTCAAACGCATTCTTAACTTGAAATGTTGTTCGAGTCTCCTTGGCGCAGTCATGACCACCATCGCGCATCCGCCGCCGCAACGAGCCGTCTTCAAGAGTGGTGGCATTTGCCTCGTCGATGGACCAATAAGGATGCGCAGCAAAAGGTCTCCCCAGGCTTTCCACTGCTCTCCCGATGATCACGGGCATAGGGAACCGGAATGGTTGATGATCAGTGGGTTTTTGCTGTACCAACGGGCATCCTAAATCTGTATCTTATATTCCCCCCGAGCAACTCCTTGAAACCATTGACCGAAGCAGAGAGGCCCATCTGAGTACCCGTTTTACCACCTGCAAGACTGAGGGCGTCCAAAAGCCCACTTGTTCCATGTGCCGATTGTGAGAACCATAAAGGCCAATCATCTGCTGAAATCTTACACGGACGCCCAATATCCGATTATCCTTCCCAGCCTCAAGGCTTGAGACAATATCCATCACTCGTCCCCTACTTTGCGAAGTGCAGGTCGTAACCGAGCCACTTCCTCCTCAGGACTTGGTCGACGCTAAGACCAGGGTAACCATATGTCAGAGGCAGGAAGAAGTACCAGCCAAACGCCGCCAGAGCCAGAATGACCACACACGCAACCCACGCGCTGAACATGCTCTGTCCGGCGAATCGCTCACGAGCCGAGATATGCCTCCTTGGCCCGGACTTCTTGCCACCCTTGATAGTTTCAGGGGACTCCTCGGTGGTATCCGCGTTGAAGACGAACTCAAGCAGAGCACCCGTGACGAGGGTGGAGGCGAGATGAGCAGGGAGATAGTGGTGCAGGAACAGCTGACGGCCCATGACATAGAACGGGAAGTAGTGGGTCGCCCATGCCAAGAAGAAGAAGCCAGTCGAGTTGTATAAACGAGATCGGGTTCCTATGGAAGGTCAGCCAAGTGTGGATAGGTGTGCAAGTGCCGGCCCTCTACTCACTGTGATCTAAAGCATCAACACCCCGCCTGAGAGAGAATTGGTCCGCCGCGACGATGCCGGCGTAGACCGCAAGCAAGCTGCTTGCAATCCACCAGCCGACAGGATTACCTAGGAAGTAGATTTGTTGACGGGTGTCATTCTGGGTCCAGAAACTGACACCTCGGAGCAGGAATGGCCACTGGTAGGGCTGCGAGGCGTACGGGTGGCTGCTGGTCAACTGGTTGTTGTGCCAGAACATGGACCGCTGAAGCTCGAACCACTTCCTCAGGAATGGCAGGGTCTTCACCTTGCGCTCAGGCTTCTCCCTCCGCTTGTCATCTGCGGGCAGGGACGGTATATCCTCGACAAGCCACACATTGGAACTTGGCGCGATCTGCTTGTTGCCATTGATTTCCTGCTGTTTATGGCCCCATTCTGGGAGGGGTGTCGTATGGGTCCACATGGCGACTTTGCTGGGGTTGTGGATGAACTTGAAGTGGCTTGAAATGCTCTTGAACTCCTGGTTCTTTTTCCCACCTTCGATACGGATCTCGAACAGGGTATCTTGCAGCCTTTCGCCGTACGCATCCGTCAAGGAGACTGTTGTGAACTCCTGGTTGGTAGGGTAATACGGCGATGCAACATCATGTGACAGAAGTATAGTGTCTGTGACGATGTGGCGGAGGCGCACAAGGTCGTGGTTCTTGACCGCGTGGCCCAGCTTTTGATCGTCTTCCACCGGGATAATCTGCCAGTAGTTGTTTGTGTCATTGTACGGATATCCAGTGACCTGCTGGCCCTGACTGGAAACCCTGCCGTCGTCGTACCGCAGAGGGTAGCGGTCCTCGTGACTGTGAAGGTACGTCTTCGTCTCCTTGTGCCTGATGGTGATCGTGTCGTAGTAGTTCACAGTGACCGCGCTTGACAGCATAACGTTGTCGCTCAGGGTCTCCTGGAACTCGGGGGTCATAAAGTCGTCGCCCGGCCCGGATCGGGTCAGGACCGCAAAGTGCACCTGGAACCAAAAGAGGTAGAAAATGAAGGGCATGACAATCAGCCCAAACGCTCGTGCCGCAAAGTGCTTTCCAAATTCGGGCATGCTCAGGGCTCCGCCGGGGCGCTTGACATCCAGCAAGTCCCACAAATCGATGGCCACAGCAGAACCAATGGTGACGAATGCGAACAGACCGACATATTTGGTGGAAATGTCGCAGGAGAGGGCGAATCCAGTCAGGATAAGCCACTTCCACCACTTCCTCGAGAAGGGCTCATGGCGAAGCTTGTAGAACTTGATGTAGGCCAGCAGGCTGCAGGCCATTGCCAGGACAAGTGTAGCGTCCAGCAGAATCAGGCGCGTCTGGCCAATGTGGGCATTGTCGAGAAGGACAAGGCCAGCAGCCACAACGCATGCGGGGAGGCTGTAGCCAGACTCCCACATGATCATGTAGGTGACAGAGACTGTCAGGGCACCGAGGATCGCTGGCAGGGAACGGAAGGCCACGAACGGAACTTTATTCGCAACGTACGAGTCGCCGATGTTCTCGAAGTGGAAGTGCCCATCGTAGCCAACCAGCCATCCCATAAAGGCGAAGAGAAGCTTTCCGAAGGGCGGGTGCACGTCGAAGAAGTAGGTCCGTTCAAGGTAGTACGAGGCAAACTGGAGGCAAGTATCAGTCAGTAAGGGTTCGCTACAGAAGCGCAGGAGCGTGTAGCTTAGGTGGTGCATACCTTGCCGAAGTGGACCTCGTCGAATACGACCTCACTCGGGTGGCTGATGCCCCAGAACCTTGTGATAAAGGCGAGGGTGGTGATGACCGCAAGAGCAATCTTGTACTGCAGGTCAGAGTTGTTGGTCGGTGCGTTGGCCTTGAGGAGCTTGTCGATCTCGGTATCGTCGGCTGTCGAGGCCGCTCCGTTCTTCTTGGAGCCGGCCACATTCCTCTGGCGCAAGCCCTCCTTGGAAGACGAGCTCGAGGCCATGATGGGCCTAGGTTAGGGGGGGGGACTGGAAGGACAAACAAAATGTCAGTTCCTGGGCTGAGATGTCCCCGTGTGTGAAGGAGGTGGTGTAAGAAGGACGAGGTTCATGGGAGCACCTCAGTAACAGCTGGCAGGATCTGGAAGGTACAGGCACTGCGGTCGCGACCAACCAATGGCTGGGCAAGGGGGGCAACTAACAGCAGGCAGGATGCAAGGGGTAGGCTTGGGGCCGAGGCTTACTACGTGCACAGGAAAACGGTAGACCAGGTCAAAGGGGGAGGCAGTGGGGAGATGCCACTAATGAGCGTGTAGAAGGGAAGGGGTTCGTCAAGGAACCATGGGAGGAGTGGAAAGGTCGAAATTGTTGATAACCAGCCCTGCCGTCGGGTGAATTAAGTGCATCTGATGAGAATTGCTGGAAGGCGGCGTCCCAAGTCAATTAAGGGCGGCGCAACCTTGTTTAATTTTAGACGACCAAGAAGAGAAGACGACAGCTTGGCATCAACCTGGCTTGCCCATCCCCCCGTCGTCAGCTCCCTTCTGAGCCTGAAACGAGAAACATGGCCCAAGCTCCACCGATTAGATAAGGGGCAGATGGGGAGCTACCGTAGATCAGGTAGTAGATCAGGTACGTGCAATTACATAGTAGCAATTAAGGGTGGCCCCAGCCCACAGCCGTACGCACTCCCTTTCACTTGGAATATTCACAGCATCAATACAACTGTAGCTCCAAATAGATTCCGGCCGTGTTATCTTGCCTCTTGGTATTATTTAGCTGCGTTCTGTATACATGCTCAGAACTTGGCAAGGAAACATCACGTGCTCGCTTCTTATATCGCTTCTCTGGACGCAGCAGACGTTCGAAGAACGGAAGGGACTTCACCCTCGTACCAGCTCAAGGCAACCCGTGGTTTGGACGAGGGCTGCTGGCCTTCATTCTGATTTGGAGCCAATTTTTTGGTCTTCTTCTTTTTTTCTTTTTGTTGGCTGGGTCACGTATACATATACGATGGGGTTGTTGGGTTGATTCGCTTCTATTTAGGAAGTATTGGTGTTGTGGGCGAAGCCCGTACCACACCTGGGTACACTATATACTGGTCTACGCTGACTAAGCTTGTGCTGAGTCAGCACGCTTGCGCAGTGTGCACTTGTGCAGTTGCACACTGCTATTCCCACACTTTTTTTCTTTTCTTTTCTTTTTCTTTTTCTTTTTCTTTTTCTTTTTCTTTTTCTTTCTTTTCTTTTCTTTTTTTATTTTTTATCTGTGAGGGTTGAGTGAGGCCTGGCGAGCTTGGATACATATGCTGGATAGGTACACTATTTTGGTGGCTGCATGCTTGCCTATTCTCTAGCTCGCGCTTGCTCCGATTGCACCAGGGCTATCAGTTGCTTGGCCCTCTTGTCCGAAGAACGGAGATGCACGCTTCCCAATAACAAAACACCGCATGACACGGCATCAATTAAAGACACTTTGACTCATCCCCTCTCCTCAAATGCTTCCAGTGCGCCGACTTGCAAGAACCTCACTCTCGTCACCTCTTGTGAGATCGTTGACAGCAGTAGCACCCCGCCGCGCCCCATTCTTCAGCTCCTCCATCCGCCGAGCTTCAACCACTAAAATGGATATCGTCTTCACCAAGGATGCTGCACCGCGTTGGTGACCTCTCCCCCACATACTCCTCAATTGGATCTCACTGACCCTCTGGAAACAGCTGCCGGGCCTTATGTGCGTTGGCTATCTACCTCGAGGGCAGGATAATGCCTATCTCACTAAGACGTCCTACCCTATTGTAGTCTCAGGCCATCAAGACCCCCACGGCCATCTACTGCTCGGGCCAGATCCACTTCGACGCCGAGGGCAACCTGATCCAGGGCACCATCCAGGAGAAGACCGCTGCCTGCATCCGCAACCTCAAGGCCGTCCTCATTGCCGCTGGCTCTGACATCAACAAGGTCGTTAAGGTCAACATCTTCCTCAACGACATGAACGATTTTGCTGTGCGTTTGGCTATCTGATCCGCCCAGTGGCTACCAAGCTGACCTTTTACCCTCCCCAGGCCATGAACGAGGAGTACAGCAAGTGGTTCACCCACAAGCCTGCCCGCAGCTGTGTTGCCGTCAAGACGCTTCCCAAGAACGCTGACGTCGAGATTGAGGCTATTGCGCTGCCTTGAGTTCGTGCCTGTCGGTTAGACACCCCTGCGGTGGAAGACAACTCGACGTGCAAGCCTATGGGGATGTCAGGAAGCACAGATAGATTGTAATCAAACAATATGAAGCTGACGAGCTCATTGTCAGGGGACGCATTCCGTCCCTCACACGTGACCCGTAGCGAAAGTGCTGCCTGTATCTATATCCCACCATAGACTTGAGAATTCAACCCAGCTCAGTATGGACCACCCCAAGCTAGGTGAAGGTGAGCCTCAGATAAGTCTGCCCGCGTCTTGATGCACCAGGTATGAGGCGAGTGACTTGCACGGCATGGGAACACCAGCATCAAAACGGCCACCATGGACCAGCCTTGGGGGTGGTATGTGCAGTGGGCATCGAAGATTGGAACCATGAGATATTTGACATGTGAGACGAGCGAAAAAATATTTCCCCGGCTGCCGCCAGGGGTTACTTTTCTGTTCAAGTCCTCAGCAGAACCTCGTCCTGGCCACCGCCCAGAACCACCACACCGCGCACGTAGAAGCCCATGTAGCTACCACAGCCAGCAGGCCAAGAACCAACAGGACCGCCCCGCGGATCTGAAAGGCGTCGTCGGCCTCCATCTTCATGAGCTTCCGCTGCTTGCTGTGGTAGTACCACCCCGCTCCCTCACTGCTCGCTGGCGGGGTGGCCTTCGTACTGGTCGCCGCGTCGACCTTGACATACTTGTACGGCGCCTCCCGGTACGTGATGCGGTGGAGCCACCGGGGGAGCCGGCTGGGCTCCTCAGAGTGGCTGTGGGAACGCATGATGGAGTAGCGAAAGTCGACCCAGGCCAGTGAGAATAGAAACGAGACGAATATTACGGGCGTCATGACCAGCTTATTATCTAATGGTCAGCTACAGCTTGCGGCTTGGTTTAGTCGGAGAGGGCACGCTCACCTGGTACATGCTAGCCCACCTCGTGGGTGAGCCCTCCGCTGGGCTTGGACCAGCTTGGGCAGATGATGACGACATAGCAGAGTCCAGTCGGGCGTTTTGGGAGTCGATTATGAAACTGAGAAGCCGGACGTGATCAGAGAACACTGTCAAATGCCGAATGCAAAAGGTAAGATCCAGACGCAATGTATGCGCGTCCAAAGGCTGCAGCTCAATTTCGGCCTGCCGCGTTGGGGAGCAACGGCACGCAGCATAGCACTGCCACCGGGTCGGTACTGATGCTGAAGCGCCGCAGCGGCCGGCACATCAACCTCGAGACCGTTACAATTCCCGGTAGGTTGTCTGGAAAAGCCCGCAGTATCACTTTGTCAGCATTGCCTGGCTAGGACGACTCCGCAGAGCCTGCCGCTCGGCAAGCTTTCTTTCAGCTACCAAGTAACAAGCCTCCGAGACGACCGCTAGCCGGGATCAACTTCCTTGATCCTCTGTGTACGTCAGATGCTTGACTCTCTCATGTTGTTCCCAAGAAACGATACAAGGCTTTATTTATACTGTCCCGAATTTTCTTTGATGCGTCAAAACCTCGTCTGCCTCTTGTGCCCCTGTGATCATCAACCCGTAAGGTGGGTTTATCCCAACTTGATTCAGAATGAGCGGGATTGGCTCCGCTGAATACCGTACACTATGATTCAGAGTCTCGAAACAAGTCTCCAATAGCCGCAATATCTGCTGGAGTGGCAGTCTGCTAGCCCAATGTGCAAAAGTCCAGGGTATAATTCTCCTCTATATCAACAACCAGTAGAATCCCTTACCTAGTGACATGCCTTTGGCCTATGAATAATGCAGCGGACAGCCTAGGGTCTGTTTTGATGCTGTTGAGCGGAGGGTGCGATGAGACTGATGCAGCAGAGGGCAGTTACAAATTGCACCAAAAGGCCTGAAAAGGCGACAGAGGGATGGGAGCAGAGGCCAGGCCCTCGGCATATCACGCAAAGTATTGCATGAGACTGGACTGGTAGGATGGCACTGGGCAGTTTGTGTGCACACAAGTCCGTGTCGAAGAAATTAATGAGGCTGTGTTAGGTTTGGATGGGTCAGCAAATACAAAAACCATGATATGAAAATGGCGGGCCTCATCCATTCCTTCATGCGAGCCACCTGGGCAGATGCGGCATAATCCTGGCCCTTGGCCTCCCTGATATCTCCTGAAGATCCTGTCAGCGACAGAGAGCACTAGTGTAGTACAGTATGCCTGTTCTGGAACATGATATCTGGGTCGGCTCACCATCTTTGGAGAGAATAGGGGACCTCTTCTGTGCGACAGGGCTGATGGCATTTTGGAATCAAGCACGTCCTGTTGCAGATATGGTATTCTCAAAGGGGAAATGAAGTTGCAAGGATACCCCATCCCTCGGTTGCCTGGTTGCCGTGGAGAGGCGCCGGTGGTGTGGGCGGGCGCGTCACCCTTGTTTAAACACGTCAATCATCAGGGTCTCCTCGAAATTGGCCTCACACCAGCGGTCAATAAGCGTCTTCCGGGAGGTCTTGGGATAAACCTGGGCTGGCTTCACTTGTCTCGCTGCTGGACGCACTCTCGAGCCTTCCTCATGCAGGGCTATAACCCATGTGTTTAACGCCATGGCTGGTTGATGTACTCCGTATCCGTAGCCTGACAACAAGACTACCCTTCTGAGATTTCCAATCTGCCTATGCCTTTTCATTTCTTTCCTTCACCTACTTATCCATGTCGCCCGCCACCATCGGTTGTCCCGTCCCAGATACCCGCCCGCGCTACATCTCCCAGCACGGTTCTTCTGAAAGCATCTTTAGCATCCAACGTGTCTTTCTCATCGTGCTTCACGCTTACTTTGCTGTACCTGAGCGCAGGGCCGTTCGCACCACCACTACAACCCACCAGAAACCTTAGGCGGCATAGCGCCAGGGGCAAACCCTCGACCCGACCTGACCGTTCCTCGTGTTACACTACACTAGACTCCAGCAGACGGAAACCTTGAGGGCGTAACGCGATACAACGCCCACCTGCACAGCAGAGCGGCTGCTGTGGGTCTCTCTGGCTGGTGATCTGTGTTCGCTCAGGCTCGGCCAGACAGAAATGCCCCATTTCTTCTTCAATACGTCGAGGAGGCCCCATTCCTCGAGAAGTCCTGCCTTTGTGATCCACCGCGACAACAAGGGTACGTCAGTGCTTTCTGAAACATCCACCTCTAGATGCAGCCACGCAGGCCAGAGCGACCGAGGCTCCACTGTCTGTCATTTGGCTCGGCACATAGCCCCTGATCTGTTAACTGCGTGCCATTCCGTACTTCAAACACTGCACTCTTCAGGGACCAGGGCCAGACACGACAAGAGTCGTGTTGCAAAACCTCGCCCAAGATGAGAAAGCTCATGTTCTCCCCAAAGTCAAAGGCGAGCAAGCTGACACGCCACGACAAAGACGCCCCTAGCCCGCCGGGGACAGCAGATTCCAACATCTCCAGGCTGTCCATCGACGAGCAGTCCAAGTCGCCCAGACCAAGCTTCAGCTCTGCCTCCCACATAACCATAGGCTCCAAGGCCGCCGACGACACCAGCCTGCCACTGCCACCCCAGGACCTGAAGCCACCCACCTCCCCTTCAGCCCGCCGCCCGTCCTCGGCCCTGGCTCCGGAAACCTCCAACGGCACGCCCCGGAGGATGGCATCGATCCGGCCCGTCAGCAGCTTCGACGAAGGCCTTACACCCCCGGCTGACTCCTCTCTTGAGGCCTCGCCCTCGCTTTCCAACGGTCGCTCAAACTCAGTGCTCTCGAGCTCCCCCAACAGCAACGCCAGTGCAATGTCTCCTACGATGGAGAGGAGACAACACGACCAAAATGGCACGTCAGACAGGATACCAGCAGGCCGCCTAAGGTCCAAGATATCAGCGCAGTACCTGGCCAACGCCAGCCACGATGGGTCTCGGAGCGCCCCCTCTCCGAGAACCGTCGACATACCACAGAGGGAGAGTAGCATCGGGGGACCGGAGCGGTCAGCAGCCAAGGCAAACGCGGACGGACAGGAAGAGGCTGGCTTCGACTCGGCAGTAGGCAAGGCTGCCCTGGGGAAGACAGGCCGTGTGATGAACAAGCTTATATCTGAGAACGAGGCGCTGAAGCGAGACCTACGGATCGAGAAGCTCAACTCGGAGGAGTCAAGACGGGAGGCCAAACTCCTCCAGGATAAGATGGAGAGGATGGTCGCGGATTACGAAAGCCGCCTGCTGGAGGCCAACGTCACCAAGACGTTGCTAGCCAGGAAAGAGCGTCAGGTTGAGGGCCTGCAGGAAGTTATAGAACTCGAGAAGAAACGGACAATGGATGCCCAGACCAAGGAGCAGACCTGGAAAGGCGAGATGGAGAAGATGCGAGATGAGACGACCCGGAAGGTTGAGAGCGCTACGACCCAAGCGGCGCTGATGGAGGGCCGGTATAACGCCATCAGCAGCCATTGGAAGGACCAAGGCGAGGAGGTCAAGCGCGCCACAGCCAAGATGGGCAGGGAGATTGCTAGCCTGGTTGCCGAGAGGAAGAAAGACGACGAGAAGATCACGACACTGAGGGAGCTGTGCGACCAGCAAGACGGAAACATCAAGGACTTGCTCCAGCAGAAGGAGGCCCTCGCACGGCAGTTCGAAGCCTACAAGAAGGAGCAGGAGGCACTGTTACAGAACATCAAGACCAACGCATCCAAGACAGAAGCGGACCAGGAGCGCATGCTGCGGGATGCCAAGGAAACACTCGACAAGCTGAGATGGGCTCTGAACATCAAGGAAAACATCAAGTGGGCAAAGTGAGCCAGGCCCCACTCATTCCACATCTTCCGCCTCCCTCGTGGGCACATCATGGGCTCGTTCGAGAACCATTTACGACGTCGGGTCGACTCATTTTTCGATACTCTACGTCACGACTTTCCTGCCTGCTTTCTCTGCTATTTGGAGACGGAGATACCCATTATTTCGAACGTTTGATACCGGAAACGGTCCCTATTTTCCCTAACTGGACAACCGGGCGTTGGAAGATTGCACGGTTTCCCGTGACGTTACTGAACAAAACTCTCGTTAATTCAAGGGCCATGCAAATGGGCGGGGAGGCCCTGCATGAGACCCGGTTTCTTCGATTCTTAACTATCATATTTCCTCAAGGCATCATCCGCAGCGGGCCATCAAGACCAACCACATATTACGGTGTTTCAGGGAGCCGGCGGTGTCCTCTTTGTTGAACCTGACCCAAATATAAACAAACAAGTGCCAACTGGAAGAGCAACCTGCACAAATGAAGGGGCCATCTTTCCGATGATGTTGTGATGACTTTCGCTTCCTGTATGTATAGGTTTACATTTTGTCTCTTGACTGGGCACGAGACTTAATCCCACAATTCATATGCGAAGGATAGAAGGTGGCATCAGGGGCCGTCACAATTGAAGACAAATCAAGACTGCCTATCTCGATCTGGAGGTGTGGCACAGCATGTTCAACCTAGGCACTCTTGACCTGCTTGACGCTTCAAGCTTGTGCTCCTGACGTCCCCGTGGTATTGTGTGTCTGTAGCTGCTGCCTACTGGAGCCAGCACAATACTCTGCGTAGCTGCTTGATCTATCCAACTTTCAATATTTAACACCCACAGAAAATCCTCCTAGTCCTGGTTCTGATTCTTAGGGACCACCACTTCTACCAAGCGAGGAGTCCTCAAAGCGCACAATCCCTCTGGTATCAAAAGCCTGAGGCTGAAACAATCAGCAAATAGTGGTTAGTGGTATACTTGGCCTCCGCGACCCCTTGTTCTGCTACTTTCCTAGGCTTCTTCCTCAGGCATTGTTTGCCCTTCAATAGCAATAACCCCAACCACGCAAGTAATGATTGGCTGTAACAAGGCGACCTGTGGTTGATATTGGCCTATTCCTTCAATGGCCACGTTCAGTGAATACACACCATCTAGACCTGTCTGCCCATACCCGCCTTGCTTGTCCTTCTCGTTTCGTTACTTGATCGACAGATGCCTCCTTCCTTTGCAGCCCGGTTCGCTCCTGCCATATTGCTGTGAGATTTCCCGACAGCCAAAGCAGCAGGCAAATACCTTTCTCATCCCCAACATAGCATCCTGAGGCCTGCAACGGTGTACATCACTGCTAAAGGCCCAATCACTGATCTCCCGCAAGGTTTCAACACCATCAACAACTGAAGCACCCACCAGTCTCACTGCTCCTGCCACGAATAAATGAAGCAACATGGCTTCCGAGTCTTCCAACCCGCTCTCAGTCGAGTTCTACCTGTCGAGCCTCTGGTCTTGGCTGCCAGAAGGCCGCACCCGCATCCTGGAGGCCCTGGAGAGCTGCAAATTGGTGAGTGCATCACCCACCACACGGCCAGGGAAACCCCAGCTGTAACTCGGCAGAGGCCCAGGGTGACCGTTTCTTTCCCTATTGACACGACCGCAGGAGCAAGCCAGCTTCGTATTTGACGAGAAGCACGACGCCTTCCAAATCCAGTGCCTGGAGGACAACAAGGAGTACATCATGAGCGAGTACCTCAAGGCCCAGGGCGAGATGGAGGACGAGCTCAGGGACAAGGACGTATTCCTGGGTGAGGGCAACCTGATCCCGGCCGTCGAGAATGATCTCATCGATACCGCCAGGCCCAGAGCCGCCGTCCACGAGGGCTCAGATGATGCCAAGGCGGCTGGCTGGACCGGGCGATCTCCAACCATGCGTGATGCCGGAAAGGGCCAGCACTCCCCGAGCAGAAGCGTTGGCAGACACGGTCAACAATCTCCGACCAAACGTGTTGCTGCACACAGCCAACAGTCCCCAAGCAAGCGCGCTGCTGGTCCGGGCTGGGACGAGAAGCAAAATGGGTGCAAGAAAGAGGACGAGGATGACTACCTCTTTTGAGCGTCGTGGCACACGATGGCGAGAACAACAGCGACCTTGCGGTCCTGGCTTCCTTCAGCTCGCCGTCCGGCTGTCGCTCGTCTTAGGGCATGGAGCACCCACGAGACGATTCAACGCTGTCAGGTTCGCGCCACAGACCATCCTGTCAGTCCAGATAAATGTGGCTGTTCCATCTGGAGTGGTACAATGGCACATGGCATCGGAATTTGATGAGATGTGCTGTGGCTGAGGCTCTTGCGTTGATAGAATGGCCAGTTATTTAGTCTGAAGGCGACAGGGGTTGCATCCTGGACATATCACCCAAATCAATGAGTCTAACCCAATGTTGCAGCTGGTGCCTGTGCGCTCGGTCGATGTGACGATCTCCTCTCCACGTTTAAAGTCCCTGTGATCATGACACTAACATGCCAAGCTTGATTGACTGCTGCTCTCGATGGGGACATATTTTCCTGGCCTCCTCCTCTTCTGCACATTTTTGGTTTGAGCTACACACGGCAAGATCGTGACAGTTGTCCCACCGCTCACCCGCACCTTACTTTGCTACGTTGCGCTCCTCGGTTGCGCGCACCAGCTCGGATACAGCATTCGTGTCTGCCCATCCTTCCCCTTTAGGAGGGCCACCAGGGCCGCGCTATCATGGGCATCAACGTGACTGCAGCTGCGGCAAGCGCCGTCGCCGCCCTGCTGTTCCTCTATCTATACAGGTTAAACCGGGCCATGGCGAAGGTGCCCAGAGAGGCGTGGGCATGGCGAGGCGAGCCATGGACAGAGACCGAGATCCAGGAGACCTACGACAGGATGAGCACCCAGCGCATCGATTTCGCAAAGGCCGTCCCGCCCAAGCTGGACAGGCGGTACGTCGTGTGCGGCGGCTCGGGCCTGGTCGGCGGCAACATCGTCCTCAACCTCGTCGCCCGCGGCCAGCCGCCCTCGTCCATCCGCATCCTGGATTTCAGTAAGCCCTCGAGGACAGACATGACCCGCGGAGAAGCCGCCGCCGTCGACTACGTCAAGACGGACGTCACGGACCCGGCGTCGGTCGAGGCGGCCTTTGCGAAGCCGTGGCCGGCCGACGTCGCGCGCCTCCCGCTGACCGTGTTCCACACCGTGGCGGCGATCCGCCCGGGCGAGCGGTCGCTCCTCGTCCTCGAGCGCACGAGCCGCGTCAACGTCGACGGCACGAGGAACGTCCTGGCCGCCGCGAGGGCCGCCGGCGCGGACGTCTTCGTCGCGACGTCCTCGGCGTCCGTGGCCCTGCGCCCGGCACGGCTGCTCATCGCGCCGTGGAGGTCCGAGCCGCCCGAGGGCTACTTCCAGGTGTGCGACGAGCGCGACTTTGACCGGCCGCTCAGGCCGCATGGTAAGCACCATTTCCTGCATCGCTTCGGGACCCGTAGCACAGGCTGATCAACGTGCGGCAGGCCAATACTTCTCCAACTACGGCTACTCCAAGGCCATCGCGGAGCGCGAGGTGTGCTCGGCCAACGGGCCCGGGTTCCGCACGGGGTGCATCCGCCCGGGCAACGGCATCTACGGGCAGCCCACGGACGTGAGCTGCGGCAACCTGCTCCGGCAGCAGAAGGTGGCCACCTTTACGCCTCACGTCGTCGCGCACCAGGTCAGCGGCTGGAACGTGTCGGCGGCCCACCTGGCGTTCGAGGCGGCCCTCGTGGCGGCGCCGAAGGTGGGCCGCGACGGCGACAGGGTGCTGCCCAGGTGCGCGGGGCGGCCGTACGTCGTCACGGACAATGGGCCTGCGATCCAGTGGCACGACTTCTTCCGGGCGGCGAAGAAGGTGGCCGTCACGCCCATTGAGCTGACGACGCTCCCGCCGCTGCCGCTGCTCCTTGTCGCGCACCTGGTCGAGGCGTGGTCCCTGCTGCTGGTGAGGTTGCCGTTCCTCGCGAGGCTGGGCCTGCGCGAGCCCAGGGGCACCGCGAGGGACCTGCAGCCGGCGATATTCACGCCTGCCGCGTGCATCATGGTGGTTGACGCGGAGGCGAGGAAGCCGGTCGAGGACGGGGGCATAGGGTTTAAGGGTGTCTGCACGACCCTCGAGGGCGTCTGTGAGCAGATCTGGCGGTGGAATCAGGAGCAAGAGGGCGTGGCGGGCGGCGTCGCGAGCAAGAGCATCTTGCAGGCCGACATTCTGGAATCACACGTCGCTGCTTGACGGGCTTGCGGTGAGACGGGATGATGCCGTACGGGCAATCCAGAAGGGGGCGGATGTTTGAAAAGGAGACGCAGGCCAGCTGCGTCTCCTTTGAAGCCCGCGCTGAGCATTGGGGTCGACACTTGTAAATATAGTCTAGCTAACTGCCGTGCCACATTGGCGACCGTGTTGGCTCCTGGGACTGCTACCAGATGCGAAATGCTATATAACCTCACAGGCCTGGTTCACCACTGCGCGACGACCGCCTGACACGAGCGTGAGTGTGGAAACGCAATGTCGCAGACAGTTCGTTACAAGTTTCGCTCACCACGCGCTCCATCTCCGAGCAGCCGGGCAACGGCCGAGGCAGGGGGTGCGGCCTCTGAGCGGCATGAGCCCGAGCGAGCGAACAATTTAACCGGCAACGAACCACGGCAGACGACCGAGAGGGAGCCAGGCATTCGGCCAGGTGGTTTCTAGAGGTGAGATGATAGGGAGGACAGTGCTGAGGTTGGATATCCAAACTTCCTGCGCCGTTGGTCATCAGGCGGGGGTCACGGTATATCGTAAACACCGTTAGATCGGACGGTGACGGCTCGTGTCTGGCTCACCCACCCTTTTCCGTACATTTATAGAGGCGGCGATGCCGCATGGATGGGGCCTCTTGAACAGGCCAAGCCCGGTTGCTGCGCCGGTCGAGCCTGTCTCTGTGCAACGGCTGCAACGGCAGCGGCAGCAGCAGCAGCTCTAGCTTCAGCTCGGTAGGGTGCGCCTCGAGGAGAAATGGAGCCAGGATTGCCAGTATTGTTCGCTAGATCGCGGATCGTCGGACCATTTTGGCGCGTGCCAGCCATCCGGCTGGGCTTCGGGAGGTTGCCGGAAGCGCAGGTGTGTCCAAAGGGCGAACTTCCCAGGCGGACTCTCCACCGGTGTGCAGGTGTGCCTGGTCCAGTCGACAAGTACAGGTACATGACCTGCACACACGGTACCCCACGCCAGTTTGGCATGATAATAGGGTGGGCAATATCAAATGTACCCACAGAGGCTAACTTTATTAGCGTGCTGTCCTGGGACGACAACACCCGCTGCAAACGCAGGTACACCACGTCCTGCAGCAGCCTGCGCCGGCTCCTCTTGGTTGGTGCCATCACCACTTCCTGCTGTGTGAGTGCTGGACAGTTCCTCGGTGTGGTAAGCCGGAGACGGCCAACCCTTGTGGTGTGTGCTCCCAGATAGCTACTACTAGATGGCCTGTCACGGGCATACTGCATAGCCATGCTGTGTATGCACAAGACAGGTGGCACGGGCGAGTGCGTGCCTGAATGGCCAGCCGAGAAAGGCCAACGGCCGGAGTGCGTCGGAGAGTGCCGCCTCCGGGTGGTGCTGTTGGAAACGACTGGACGCTGGCAAATTGCCCAGGCGAGGCGGTACGAGGCAGACTCTCTGCTTGGGCCTGTTGGCCCCTGTTCCCTCTCGTGGGCCAGCCAAGTTGCGGCGCCTTTGCCTTTCCTTTTCGTTTCGCTTTTTGCCCCAGGACATGACTGACTGGGGGCTGCGAGGCAATCTCGGTGATTGCGATCATGCAGAGCTGACGACCTGCGGCGTGCGCTTGAGCGTCGCGACGGGCCAGCATGGCGCGCGACGTCGAAGCAGGATTTTTTCTTTTTTTTTTTGGGGGGCAGGGCGGAGAAAAAAAATCGAATAACCATAGCAGCCGTAATGAAATTGGCCTCCGGCTGCGACAAGGGCCACGGCACTTTGGCACCCCATCTCGTCCCCTACCTAATTCAAAACAAAGTATTCTACCTAGGCATTGTGAGTAATAACAGTCCGCCTGCCTGTGGTGGAAAAGACAAAGTACCTGCGCTGGGTTCTATGTGAAACAATTGCAGAGTTCCATTCCAGCCATCGGCTAAGCCTGGGATATATATGTAGATACAGGACAGATTCTGTCTATCACGCACACACACAAATACCCGAGGGACAGTTGAGTCGACAAGGCCTGTCTCCTCCGAGTCCGTTTGCTCGCCCCCGCCCGCTTGCTCATGCTCCCAATGTGCAGTGCATGCATATGGCACTGGTCTGTCAGATGTCAGGCATGTCCAGGTGGCTGGCCGTCAGGCAATGGGTGATCGGCTGAAACGGCAGGGAGGAGAGGGGAAAGAAAGTTCGAGCCAGGGAGGAAAAGGCCAGAGGGAGAGAGAGAGGCGCCCCGAGGGAGCTCGAGCGGAAACTCGGAATGCTTGGACGCATCAAAAATTACCCACCTGGCCTCGACAGCCTCCACTGTAAAACCAAGCGCCCACCCAGCACAGGAGCGAGGTCCGCAGGCTGCCCGAGGCAGCTCGCAGCTGGCAGCATCGAGTCACTGGTACATGGCTCAGCACCCGGGTACCTAGGGTGTGGCCCCCCCTCGCAGCCAATCATGGAGCTCAATTCTGCTCTCCAGATTCGTCCAGAACCGGGCTAGGCCGAGAGTCCGGAGTCTGCGCCCCCAGAATGGCTCATCCCTGCTCCAGATGCTCTCCTGCTGCGGGCCTCTCGCTGGGCCTCGACGACTTACACTAAGACGACTACGACGACTACTACGTATACCAGCCTGCTAGTGTACCTGCCAGCCACCCCTGTCTATCTCGAGGTTCAACCCCGGCCCCCCTGCCCTTCTCTCAGCTTCCCGCCTCCTCTGAATCTCAAAGTTGCCTCGAGAGGTGTGGCACGACACGCCCCGGGCGATAAAAGCCGCTTGCAGGTGCGTCCAACATCACCTGCCAAGCCGTACGTACCTTCTGTCTTAAAACACCTCTCCCCCCGTCTGTTTTCCCCCTTCGATCCTCGTCGCGAGATACCCTCACTTCTGTCATCTGTCGCTTCACACCCATACAAACAAACAACAACAACCAGCTCAGCCCCCGTCCGGCTTCACTCACCAGTACGATTACCGACCCTCCCGCCATTGTATCCGCAGTCACCAAAGCTGGACGCCGCCAAACTCAGGATGCGTTCTTCCATCGTACTCTCTGCGCTCTCCGCGCTCCTCGTCTCTGCCCAGAACACCTCCCCCTTCTCCATCAACCCCAATGAGGTCAGCCTCTCCGAGAGAGGTAAGCACCCCCCTCCCCCATCCGTCATCTCGCTCGCCATCAATTGACTCTCGTACAGCCACATGGTGCCAGGCCCAGAGCTCCACCTGCGGCATCCTCTGCGATTCCAACCCCCAGGACAACAGCTGCGACGTGGTAAGTTCACTACCGTAATCTACCTACTCGCTGTCGGGTGCGCCAGCTAACAATTCGATACAGAACACTCTTAGCTATTCGTGCACCTGCCAGAACGGAAGCGCTCCCGGTCTGCAGTACTACACTCAGACCATGGACACTGTAAACTCCCCCAACACATGCCTCACTCGTTACCCGGGCGCTGACCTCCCATGTCACAGTTCATCTGCCAACAGGCATTCGCGGACTGCAACCAGGCCAATGTTGGCAACGCAAAGGGCCAGGAGAACTGCACCACATCCATCCAGGACACCTGCGGTACCCTGGACCCGGCCAACTACACTGCCACTCCCACCGAGACCGGCTCGTCGTCCGGCAGCCCCTCCGCTACCTCTAGCGGTAGCTCTGCCAGCACCGCCGCCGCCTCATCCGCTGCTGCTTCCAGCACGCCCTCGCACGCTGCTGCCGCCACCAACATCCAGCACCTGGGTACTGGTGCCCTCGCCGCCGGAATGGGCCTCCTCGCCTACCTGTTGTAGTAGATTGGTTGTCGCGGACCTTGTCGCCTGTGGCCGGCCGCAACCGCGTTGCGCTAGCCACCTCCCGTCTATGCTTCTTGTACCGAATTTCAGCCAGCCATGCATCTTTACTACGACAAGCCACCTTCATACCCCGGTGGTACTAATATCACGAGGAGACGACGGATAATTGTGTTTTTTTTTTTTTATACGATGGACTTGCGGAACGGATGATTTGATCGTGCGGGAGCAGCCTGTCAGTTGGAGATGAGACGAGAGTGTGTGGAAGTTGATGTTGTACTGTTCGCAAGGAGTGGAAAGTGGGAGAGAGAGGGCACACTGATAGGAATACAGGCCATCATTCCAGATTGGAATTCTCCGAGGTCACAACCCACTGTCCCACTTGTGCTTCGTGACCGTCTGCTGTCTGATCAAGTTGCAGTGACGCTCACAGGTCGGGCGTACTCGGCTGTTTGGTTTCCAGGAAGACATATGCTCGGTGGTACCTAGGAATGGCGCCGGACTTGGGCGACTGGCGGTGGCCAGCGAGGGTTCCATCCTGGTACGGGCAAGAAAGCAAAGGAGGTCAGCAGCTGCTCGCTCTCTTGGCCTATTGCAGGCAGGGCTGGCAGGGTGCCCGTGTGACCTCGTGCTGGGCCCGGAAGCTTGACTTGTGAGGAATGGGTACTGCCACGCCCGCTGCGCTCACACACTGCACTAGCTTGCTACCTTTTGGTCACATGCCAGCAAGATCAACAGTACGCTGTCATCTGGATCAAACCCCTTTTGAGGCTCAATGGTATGTTACCTCCCAGGGGACGTTGAGCGACGACACGTCAAGCTTGGCACAGCACAGGCTGCCCGCGGACTGACTGACTGCACACAAGCAGACAAGCAGACGTACAGGCGCGCTCCGCCGTAGCATCTGCTGGTGTGCTGAGGCTGGGACTGTTAACTCGAGGCGCGGTTGAATCGTGTGGGCCGTCTCTACTAGTCGAGGTCTGTCGTCGACATATTACGAGACTTGCTGGTCAGCATTATGATGATTATAGCCTCATACACGCTACCACTCAGGAGTGGTCGACGTGACAAATCTGCCCAGTCATATACAGCCTCTTACATGTTTATCAATGCGGGCGGCATAGTCGTCCAATGAAACGAGCGTGGTGGCGGTGCCTGAAACGGACAGCTCCGCCAAGTGCCATTGGGCGGGATGCAGGCGGCGGTGAGAATGACAAAAGTGTGGCCGTCCAAGAGGCGTTCCCGTCTGGCTGATGGACCGATCGGTTCCTGGCTGGTCTGTGTGCTGGTTGGACGGACACACAGGCCTGGCAGGGTGCAATCAACAAGACGACACGGTCGACGCGCCCCACCCGCAGCGCATGCACTCAGCACCCAGGCGACCCTCAGCCCAAGTGAAGCTGCGCGCTGCCCCTCCTTTCCCCTTGAGAAAACACTGGGTGGGCCACCTCTTCAACCAACCATCCCACACAACTCGCCTACCACCCCTGTGGCTGCCCATCTCAACCGCTCCCGCCCACAACCTCCAGCTCTGTCCGGGACACTGCTCCGACGAACCTCGCAAAACCCCCAGGCTTGGAAAACATCTCGCCCAGCTTGCCCCCTCGCGAGTCGCGCAGACACCTTGATTGCACCAGACCAAACCTAGACAGCAAACATGCACGGAGAGGTGAGTTATCCTGGGCCACGAGCCAGGCCCAATTGAGTCGTGATTGAACGAACCCCTATTCCCACACGTGGAGCGAGCGAGCGAGCGAGCCTCGGTGTGAAGCTCTGTCGCAACGCAGCGCAGCGGCCACCGGCGGCTGTCGTCCGTCACGACCTGCCTCATCTCGCTCAATCTCTAGCCTCCACGCCTTGGGGCGATGATGACACGGTCCAACGGCGACTTGTCTCACCGTTGATGCGCAGTCTTCTGGTCACTGTGACTAGCTGTCGCCCGCGTTTGGGTGTGCCCCTATCCGGCCCCCGTTCACTACCAAACACGCCCCGTGCTCCCCCCTTCACGAGCTCGAATCCCAACGCAATATCCCACGCGCAAGAGTGCCCCAGGGACCTCTCGTGATGCCCGAGTCTGACCTCGCTGCCACAGGTTCTTCACCTCCACCTCGGCCAGGCTGGTACTCAGCTGGGAAACAGTGCTTGGGAGCTGTAAGGAGCACACCGCCCATCTATCTGTGCGCACCGGCTCGCGGCTAATCCTTCATTCCAGCTACCTCCTCGAGCACGGCCTTGGCCCTGATGGTCGTCCCGACCCCAGCCTGAAGGATATCGGCGAGGCTGGCTCCTACGAGACTTTCTTCACCGAGACCAGCAATGGCAAATACGTGCCCCGGTCTATCTTCGTCGACCTCGACCCCTCCCCCATTGACGAGATCCGCACCGGTGGCTACCGCCATCTCTACCACCCGGAGCTTCTGATCAGTGGCAAGGAGGATGCCGCCAACAACTATGCCCGCGGCCACTACACCATCGGCAAGGAGATGGTAGATAACGTCATTGACCGCATCCGACGTGTTGCCGGTGAGTAGCCTGCTGCGGCCCACAGACAGGTCCCGTGTCGAAGTCACCGAGGCGCGGTAGCTCACAACTGCACGACAGACAACTGCAGCTGCCTGCAAGGTTTCCTTGTCTTCCACTCCTTCGGTGGTGGCACGGGCTCTGGTTTCGGCGCCCTCCTCCTCGAGCGCCTGTCCACCGAGTACGGCAAGAAGTGCAAGCTCGAGTTCGCCGTCTACCCGGCACCCCGCGTGTCTACCGCCGTCGTCGAGCCCTACAACGCCGTCCTGTCGACGCACAGCACGATCGAGAACTCCGACTGCACCTTCCTCGTCGACAACGAGGCCGTCTATGACATCTGCCGTCGCAACCTTGACATCTCTCGCCCGAGCTACGAGCACCTCAACCGCCTGATCGCCCAGGTCGTCAGCTCCATCACTTCGTCCCTTCGCTTCGACGGTGCCCTCAACGTCGATCTCAACGAGTTCCAGACCAACTTGGTCCCGTATCCTCGTATCCACTACCCCCTCATCAGCTATGCGCCCGTCATCTCGGCCAGCAAGAGCTCCCACGAGAGCTTCAAGACCTCCGACCTCACTTTCCAGTGTAGGTCTGCCCATGCGAAGCCCCTGCGTTGCTGCTCGTATATTTGGCTGACCCTTTCTCCCAGGCTTCGAGCCCAACAACCAGATGGTTGTGTGTGACCCCCGAAACGGAAAGTACATGGCCGTCGCTCTTCTGTACCGTGGAGACGTGGTTCCTCGCGACTGCAACGCTGCGGTTGCCGCCCTCAAGGCCAAGTCCTCGTTCAACCTCGTCGAGTGGTGTCCCACAGGCTTCAAGATCGGCATCAACTACCAGAAGCCCATTGCCGTCCCAGCCACCGATGGCGGCCTGGCCTCCGTCGACCGCTCCGTGTCCATGCTGTCCAACACCACTGCCATCGCCGAGGCTTGGTCTCGCCTGGACCACAAGTTCGACCTCATGTACAGCAAGCGCGCCTTTGTCCACTGGTACGTCGGCGAGGGTATGGAGGAAGGCGAGTTCAGTGAGGCCCGCGAGGACCTGGCTGCCCTGGAGAAGGACTACGAGGAGGTCGCGGCCGACTCGTTCGAGCCCGAGGAGGACGTTGAGTACTAGGCGATGTTTACTGTCCTTGGGCAGCAGATGTTTTGCGGCGGAGTTTCACGTGTGTTTAGAGGAGACCTACGGGATACCACCTTTTGTTGTAGCTGGCAGGAAATGTCCAAAGCTGCGGCAAGATTTTTTTTAATCTGCATGACGCGGGAACTCGATTTTTGATTCTTTCTGAATACCATTGACACCGCGGTGAAACCTCCGGGACGAGCGGGCATTCTTGCGTGTTGGTGGTAGTATTACCCCGAAAATGGCGTGAAATGAAGTTGTGAAGTATTTTTCTCATCTCGCCCGTCAAACGTCAAAAGCGTCATTGCTAAGGTGAGTATTGTAAAAACATGCCCAATGCGAAGCGATAAAACCCAAGTGATATAGACGCTGTTCGAGAAGCTCCCAGACAGCACTTCCTGCAAGAATAAGACGAAGCGGGTGTTGACAAAGATATCCCTCCCGTGCCACATGTGTGTCGGACCCCGGCCATCGTCCCTCCCCCTCCCCCTTCCTACCTGGCCCCGGCAAGGTACATGAGCGTGGAGACGCTCGGGGACCTGGAGCGCTCGCGCTTGGTCTTCTTGACGACGACGAGGTTGTCGCCCGACTTGTGGCGGCGGTGGTGGCCACGGTCCTCGATGGACAGCGTCGTCGTCACCTTCTCGCGCCCGTCGCGGATCACCTTCGTCATGGACCAGAGCTCCTTTTGCTCCTCGGGCGGCACCCAGCGCTTGATGACGACGTACTCTGGGTTCTGGGTTTTTGGAAGGGCATGCGTCAGTCTATACTCCCATCTCCCTCAGGGGTTTTTGTTTTTTATTTTTTAAGTGGGAGCCAGTTTGGGGCGGGGGTTGGTTGTGGGATTATAGGAAAGGGGGGGGGGCGGTAAAAGCAAAGGGCCGGTGGCTTACCACGTCGAGCTCGTAGTCGATCCCCTTGACCCTCAGGCACTCGAGGCTCAGGTGCCGCCTCGCCATCCTCGTGTACGTCGTCTTGGTCGTCGCCGTCAGCTGCTGCTGCTGGTGGTGCTGGTGCTGGGGCATGACGCCGGGCATGGGCGGCGGTGGGGGCGGGCCAGGGAACGGCCTCGGGCCCGGGTGCTGCTGGCCGGGGAAGCCGCCCATGTTGATGCGCCTCTTCTCGAGGATGGCCTTGATCTGGTCCTCAGGCAGGCCCGACGCGCGCAGCTGGTCTGTCAGGCGGTGCGTGTACTCGCGCTCGGCCTCCTCCTTCTCGCGCTTCTCCTTGGCCGCCTTCTCGGCCTCCCTGGCCTTCCACCGCTCCACCGCCGCGGCCTCGTCCTTCTCGCGCTGCTTCTTCTCCTCCTCAGCCTTGAGCTTCTCCGCGATCATCTTGGCTTCGATCTCCTTGCGGATCCTCTTCTCTTCGGCCTCTTGCCCCTCGGCCATCTTGACTGTGCCACCATGTCAGCGTTTTCCGGAACGTCGGCATAGGTGTGGCGTATGACTGCAGGTCGGCACATGCGGTAATCGCGCGGGACGCACAATCGACTTACTCTTTTCTAGTTCCTCCTTCGCCACCTTGAGCTCAGCCTGCGCCCTCGCCTCCCTCATCTTCTCCATGGCGTCCTTCTCCCTCTGCTGCTGCGCCTTGAGCTCCTGCAGCTCCTTCTTGGAGCGCTGCAGCTCGTACGACTCGTACTCGGCCGACCGCCTCTCCCTCTCCGCCTTCTCGCGCGCCTCGCGGGCCTCCCGCGCCCGCAGGTCCTCCAGCTCGTACTTGGACTTGCGCAGCTCCCACCTCTCGGCGTCCTCGGCGCGATGCGCGTCTCGCCCCTCCCTGATGCGCAGGTCCTCCAGCTCGCGCTTCAGCCGCTCCGTCTCGGTGTGCGCCGCGGCCGAGGACGACGTAGACATGCGCAGCGCCTCGAGCTGCCGCCGGTGCTCCTCGAGCTTGCGCTCCAGCTCGTACCTCTCCACCGTCATGTATGCGTCCGGGCCCGCGCGCGACCGCGAGTGCGAGCTCCGGATCGACACGTGCGAGTGTGAGCGGCCCCGGCCTCTGTGGTGGTGGCTGCTGAGGCTGCTATCGTCATCGGACGAGTGATGGTCGTGTGTGTTGTACTGCTTGATGATCACCGGCGCGGCCTGCTGGATCGGCGGGCTGAGAGCCGTGGGCGGGCTCCGCCGCTCTCGCGAGCGCTCGCGGACCCTGGTGACGGCCATGGTCCGCTCCGTCACGCTCGGGATGAGGAACGGGTCCATGCCGTGCGGATAACCCCGGCTCCGCGGCCGGTCTGGTCGCGCGAGAACATGGTGTACTGGTGCCGGAGAAGGGTCGCGTCCCCTGTAGCGCCGGTACTCATACTCATCCTCGTCCGAGAAATAGCTCATTGTGAGTGCTTCAAACCCAGAGTGTGGCCTCTTCAGGAAACAAGCGATAGGTTGTGCTGCATATAAGTGTATGCGTAGGACTGCTTTTGCGGCCGCTAGCTCTCCCCCTGGCCTAGGAAAACCGTCTGAATATACTTGGGTATAACAATAGCCGGGAACGGGCAACGCGCTGACAAATAAACCACAGAGGTAAATAAAAAAGTCTATCCAAGAACATGTGAGAAGGGGGGAGGAGTAAACCGCGCCGCAGAGGAGGCGGGGACCGTAAGCATTTATTTGCCCTCTAAATGACTGGGACTAGGGACCAGCCATTACACGGCAGAACCAGCGGGAAAGCTGAGTAGAGTGACCTTGCCACCCCATAAGCTTGTGGCAGAGGGGCATGGTGAGACGTGATGGGGACTGGGGCCCGAGTCGAGAGGGCCTCGAGGAGTGAGTGTTGCGGCTTGAGGAGTTGCTGTGCAACCTGGACGCAGCACTTGGAATGCACGGCATTGGCTGGAGGCTGAAGGAGACCAGGTAGAGCGTGGTGGAAAGGACCGGATTGCATCAAATTTGGCCGCAGGTGGTTGGCTGTTATCGTCTCACGACGCCAACAGCTGCATGGTACTAGCTAGATTGTCAAGTGCACAGTAGTCTCTTTAGGCGTTGGACATGGGGGGCCCCAAGTTGATCACACGTTGGAAAGGGCAGCGCGAGGAGGCTAGTCGTTTGCCGGAGGAAATGAAGGTGAAGGGCTGAGATCCAGCTGAGAGGATCCTCAGGAGCCATCCTAGTGTGGCCCCGAAATAGAACCTCCCAGGTCAGACCTGATTACATGTGGTGCTGATCGGCTCTCTGAGCGAAGCCTGCATAAGAAGAGCACATGAAATCGTCGTCCTTCTCGTTCTTCTGTCGCTAATCCAGCAGCTTGCTTGCTTTGGACCAGGCTGGCAGAACTGGCAATCGCTTTGCTGCGGTGGACCCCTGATATGGGCGACATGGCTATAGGTTAGTCTAGTGTAGTAGGGCTGGGGTATGGATGGAAACGCTCAGACTCCCGTTCGGACGATCACTGGACCCAAGCCGAGCACATCCAAGAAGCGGGGCTCTCCTTGCGCTCAGGCTGGGAAGCGGCCCGACGCCGAGGTTCGGCGAAGACAATAGGCGACAGACAAGGCGACACATCCCAGTTTATCACGACAGTAGCTGCCGCCCTGGCGCTTCCAAACTTCGCGGTGCGTCATGTGACGGGCTTTAATCTGATCCTGGGTGGCTTGCCGGACTGTTGCATGGCCTTGTTGCAACTGTGGGCTTATTAGTCCTGCGCTAGAGCAACCGCCTGGCTACTTTGCCATGTTGGCTGGGTCGCCCCAGGCGGCAGTCGAAACGTGCTGTGGAAGGCTGGGACGAGATTTACTCGCATGATAATAGAGGTCTCACTACGCGAAGGCGAAGGTGTCAAGTCTCGGGTCTGCTAGGTTTCTTGGGACTGCGAAATGTGTCATTTGCTATGATCCCTCTGGCTGAAGTGCAGTGCCCGAGTCCCCAGGATCAGGCCCCGCCCAGGTTGCAGTTGTTGGGCGTGATGTATGTGCCTTTGCCGGCTCCTTGGGCCCCGCCCGATGTTCAGGGGTACCGGCCGCTGAGGTCGAGTTACAGTGACAACAAGCATTGATGGGACGCTTCAGAATGCGACTGTTGATCTCGGAGCCGAGCGGCGCAGTGCACATGTGCAAACTCCGCCCGAGCACTCTGTATCAGAGCCTTGGTGCTAGATCTGCTTGCTCATCAGGAGGCTGCGGCGCCGCCTCGCCTGAGCATTGCCTCGATGTGCTCTTGACTATTCTTGGCCGTCGTCTCCAGGTAGTGAAGCCTCTTTGTGAGGCCATCGATGTCGGTGTCGACTTGCTTCGTCTGTGACTCCAGCTTGTCCTTCAGCTCGAGGGCTGGTATCGACACGAACCTGACCGAGGTCCATTAACACCGCTGACCAGGTAGTACGGCACATCCGTTTCTCGGCCTAGGCGGCCCAGAACTCGGGTGGCCAAGGCTAGAGGTCACTCACATCTTGCCGACGCCCTCATAGAGAGGAGTGCCAGGGGCGAGCGACGAGATCTCGGTGCTAGTGAGCTGGGCGAGACGCTTCTCGCGCTGCTTTGATGCCAAATGGGAGCGAGCGAGGCTGATCTCCTGCTGTGACTTGACGTGATTCGTCTCGATCTCCCGCAGCAACTGCGTTGGCATGAGTTAGCCACCACAGTCTGGTCACACGGGGCTTCGCGCACTACCCACCTTCTGCAGAGCCTCGTTTGAGATGGACATGACGGTTGTGAGCGACGGTTCTTCAGCTCGCTCGGTCAAGAAGGCCTGGCCAGGCTTTTCAGGGAGTCTGGGGGCTCGAGTTTTGTGGCTGCCGATGTCGATGTCGGGTCTGGCTCGCTAGCTAGCTCACTGACGTTCGGATGTCAAAAGGCGGGCCCCAACTCTGTTCAGGTGCGACCCAGTAAAATCCAACCACTGCTATACATACTATCGACCATCCACCACTAGACGTGTGAGACAGCGGCAGAATTTTAAACTTGTCAGTGAAGCTTTGCCATGAGGTAAGCGATAAGCCCAAAGCTTCTGTTGGAGAAGGTCTGTGATAACCAACCACACATCCAAGGATAATCTACTCAGAGTAGGTGTGGAGTGGACATGTTGGGCGTAGATGTGTGTGTCAACTGGTGTTCTGAGAATGTAGGGTTAAACCCTCAAGGACCCCTCTGTTCCCTCGACAGCCCCAGTAGTCCAGAGTCTTGGTAACCAGGTGGGACACGTTGACATTCTTCATGAGCGGATGGGCAAATTGCTGGGAATCGAGCATAGACACAGCCTTGTGCTATCATTTGATTGTGTGTAGTGCTTGTTGCTGTTGGGAGAAAAGCCAACGTACTGTTGCCGTTCTTTGCAAAATCCTGTCCATATGATCCAAGGAGCCCGATGGGACCCAAGCCTGCACTATCAGGAAGAACGACCTGGCTCATTTTCGGTTCCCGTGTTAGCCAGGAGGCCAAATTGTTACCACACATTGCATTCCACCCGAAGTCTTGTATATTGTTTATGTGGCTTGTAGAATCTGTTGGACCTTGGGATGACGCAATGAATCGCGACTAAATATCTTGGGGGGAGCCACTCGCAACCCGCCCAGCAGTTCCCGTGGGGAGCATGGAACGGAGCTCCCCCGAGGAGCGTCCTACAAACCCACGGATAGGTAACACCCCAGAACAGACTGACCGTGCCCTTGGGCCCGAGGCACAGGTTCAGAGGTGACTGGTCCTAAAACAAAAGGAGTTTTCCTGCAGGGACTGGCGTTTGCACCAGAGGCCCCTCCAGGCTCCTGTACCCCCGCCAAAGGCGGGCCGAGAATCGGGGGGCGCTCCAGGCCGGGCACATGCCAAGCTGGGCGGCCGCAGTAGATTTGTCGCCCGGCAGCCCCCGCTGGGTTTTTTTGAGGCTTTTTCCCTTCTGATTCTACGGGCATTGCGTGTGTACGTCCTGCGAGAACGAGAACCAAACCACCATGAGCACAATCATCCTCGGATCGCAGTGGGGCGATGAGGGCAAGGGGAAGCTGACCGACATCCTCTGCGCTCAGGCGCAGATTTGTGCGCGCGCCGCCGGTGGACATAACGCGGGTCACTCCATCAGGGCCAACGGTGTGTCATACGACTTCCACCTGCTGCCCTCGGGCCTCGTCGCCCCGGGCTGCATGAACCTCATCGGCTCGGGCGTCGTGTTCCACGTGCCCTCCTTCTTCAAGGAGCTGGCTGACGTCGAGGCCAAGGGCATCAAGGACGCGCGCTCCCGCATCCTAGTCAGCGACCGCTGTCACATCAACTTCGACCTGCACGCCGCCGTCGACGGCCTCGAGGAGATCGAGCTCGGCAAGAATGCAGTCGGCACCACCAAGCGGGGCATCGGCCCGTGCTACAGCACAAAGGCCTCCAGGAGCGGCATCCGCCTCGCCGAGATGTTCGACAAGGAGCTCTTCGAGCGCAAGCTGCGACAGCTCGAGGCTGGCTACAAGAAGCGCTACGGCGACCTCTTGAAGTATGATGTCGAGGAGGAGATCAGGCGGTTTGATGAGTACCGCGTCAGGCTGCAGGATCACGTCGTCGACGCCGTGGAATTCATGGTTCGTGCTCAATTAACCGGCCTGCCACCCTCTGGATGGACTGGACATGACTGACCAGTAATGTTGTACAGAACCACGCGCAGGAGACGAACAAGAAGATCCTCGTCGAGGGGAGTCAGGCCCTGCTGCTGGACCTCGACTGGGGAACCTACCCCTACGTCACCAGCTCCAACACCTGCCTCGGCGGCATCGTTTCCGGCCTCGCGCTCAAGAGGAGGAACATCAAGGAGGTCATCGGAGTGGTCAAGGCATATACGACTCGCGTCGGATCCGGTCCCTTCCCAACCGAGGACCACGGCGAGGTTGGTTCGAGTCTGCAGAAGCTTGGCGGCGAGGTCGGTGTTTCCACCGGCCGCACGCGAAGATGCGGATGGCTGGATCTTGTGGTGCTTAAGTACTCGTGCGCCATCAATGACTACGACTCGCTCAACCTCAGCAAGCTCGACGTGCTCGACACCTTTGACAAGATCAAGATCGCCATTGCGTACAAGGACCCGCAGACCGGAGAGAAGCTGCAGTCTTTCCCCGCGGACCCGACCCTCCTGGAGCGCGTCGAGGTGGTCTACGACGAGGTGCCGGGCTGGAAGTCGAACACTTCCAAGACGCGCCAGTGGGCAGACCTCCCCAAGGAGGCACGCCACTACGTCGAGTACATTGAGAAGTTTGTCGGCTGCAAGGTCAAGTGGATCGGCACTGGCCCTGACAGGGACGACATGATCATCAGGTAGAGGTGCACTCGCTCCTCGGGCTAAGTGCAGGCCGGTCACGGATCTGGGGTGGCTTATACGGTTATAGATCCTCGTGGAGCCTGCAGAGGCTATTTGCGACCCAAAAATGAAAACAAGAAAAGGTGCGGCCTGTACAATTTCCGCCTATAGAAATACCGCGCGGTCGTATTTGGCTTTGGTCTGGCGAACCATATTGGTGGCAGAGAAGTGATAGACTACAATTTACAGAGGGCCCTGCCTTATTTTGCGAGACCTTGTCCGGAGGCGATCAACTACATCACATTCTAGTGCGTCGCTCATCTTGATGTAGTGAGAAACACGGTTGAGCTGGCGCGTAGTCTAGCTTGGAAGATGTTTCTTCAGACGAGACTACTTACCCTTCACATGCTAGAGCTTGTCTCAGTGATGGAAGCGCACAGAATGACGCAGACGCAGACGCAGACGCAGACGCAGACGCAGATGCAAGTGCGGTTGCAGTCGCAGCTGCAGTGCATCTGCGGCGGGCCAAGGTGCATGATGCAGCAGGTGCCCCGGGCTGGGTTGAGAGCTGGCGCCTTTTGCTGACCAGGCCGGTGATCCGGTAATCCGTACTGCAACTTTTCTCTTCTCCTCTCGCGGCTCGTGGGTACGCACGCCTCCACGCCTCCACCCCCCCCCCCCCAGTTCCCACTCGGTCGCTCGCTCCTCGGCTTGTCGGCCTGTAACAAACCACGCGTTGCTGATGTTGCTACCGCCCGTCATTGGTGACGGTCGAGATTATCCTCGTGTCAACTTGCGCATGACGTCGGCCGAGTAGTGTCTAGATCTTCAGCCTCGTGGGACGTCTTTTTTCTCTTTTGTATAAAGACATACCACATAGTGTTCATCCTCACTCAGTATCCCACGCGAGCTTTTGTGTCAGGGGTCCTCCTGTCTGCTTGGGATCAAGCTTGGCCTCGTTCGAGCTTTTTAGGTGCCTCGACTGCCAACGACAGACACGCACTCCTCCAAGGAAGCCCCGCAAGCCCCGACTCCAGCACGCCCTGCCATTGCTAGCCTGGTTCCTGAACGACAGCACTTTATGCGAACCGGGTCTCCGGGTACAACACCGTTGACATGCCTCTGACCGTCCAATGGCCCTACCGGGTATCCCGGGACGGCCTCTGGAACCCCCAGACCTCGACCTTGAACTGGTGCGAAGAAGTAAGACGTCTCGGAATCACCAGCGGCTGCTGAGGACATCACACATGCTGACCTGCCATTCCCTAGGACTGTACGTATGAAAGGGCTGCTGCGACGTTGTCCTGGAGCCCCCAACCCGGCACCCCTCGGAAAACCGTAGCGTGGTGTTGTGTGACTGTGTATTGACATGGTACATTCGTAGACAACATCACGCCGTACTGTGCTGAGTTCGTCAACACCGTGACCAATGTGATCTTCATGCATCTTGGCGTCATGGGCATCCGCGACTGCCTCCGCTACGGCCATGACCGCGTCTTCATCGTCTCCTATCTGGGGTACATCATCGTCGGTCTCGGCTCGATGCTCTTCCACGCCACCCTCAAATGTGTGTCCCCCCCCCCCATTCCTGGTGCTGTACCGGCTCTCTGACCCATGGATCACATGCTGACCTGGCCCTCCCAGACTCGATGCAGCTCGCAGATGAGCTGCCCATGATATACACCACTTGTATTATGGCTTTCGCAACATTTTCATATTCACGGCCGAGACCCGTGGCCGTGCTGATCGGGGTTGGGCTCGCCGCCCTCGCTGCCTTCATCACAATCTACTACCACCTCTCACAGAACCCGGTGTTCCATCAGGTAGCATACGCCTCGCTGACATGTGCCGTCGTCTTCCGCGGCATGTACATCATGGAGGCACAACTCCGCCCAGCGCTGAGGCAACGGAGCGAGAGCCAGGCGCACGCCGATCAGGTCATGAAGCAGATGTGGTCGATGGCTGCCACTGGTATCGCGCTGTTCTTGATCGGCTTCTTCATCTGGAACATGGACAACATCTACTGCGGGCACCTCCGGAGCCTCCGGAGCTCCGTCCTGCTGCCATGGGCCGTCATCTTCGAGGGCCACGGGTGGTGGCACATCTTCACCGGGCTGGGGGCCTACTACTTTATTATATGGAGAGTATGGCTGACCTATTGTCTCAACGGCAAAGAACGCGAGTTCATGCTGCAATGGCCGTCGCCTTTTACATCCGTCCCAAAGGTCGTGCCCCGGTCTGGTTTTACAAGGGCTAATGGCGTCAACGGGTCGAGTAAAAAGGCGTTGTAGCATATCGGGGCGCACGAGATCGGTCGCGCAGTCACACCTAGAAATACATGTTCGAGTGCATGTATTGCTTATACTGTACTCTTTGGTCTAGACTCGTCGTGGGGGCGCAGCGACAGGGAGATATGCAAGACCCCTCCTGGATGCATGGCATGCAATGCTATACACATGGAACGAACAGATGTTATAACAGGAATTGCCTTTATAACGTAGCACCCCGGCAGCTGCGGTTGAACAACAACACCCTGGCACTGCAAACCATTGGACTATCAGGAGAGCAGAAGCATGCGGAACAACTTGCCAGCCCTCCAGCCCTCCTGGTTTGGCGGTGACCCCACTCGCTCCCCTGCTGCGGGCCATCCCTCGGTTGCAGTGACGCACCACTACCCACCCACCATCCACTTGTGCGATTGGTGTTTGCTCATTGTCCCCCGCGTCCCGAGCTGCTGGGCAGGGTCAAGGTTTCATGGAGCTGGCTGGGTGGACAGTGAGAGAGAGGTCTGCCTGTACACCAGGTCAGATCTTCAAGTACCTAGATAGGGAGTAGGCAGGGACCATTCCATCCAGATCCTGATCCTCCCTCGGATCCTGACGTGTATTTCGCAAAAGCTTGGCAACCCCCCAGAAGGGCTGGACGGCTGCCAGTATACAGAATCATGCAAGATGTCTCGATTTATATTGGAAACAGCATTTCTCAGAGACAGGACTAACAACCGGTGGCCCGCAGATTGGACCGTCAAAACATGCACTTGATAAGCTCGCGTGCTTTGAGCCTTTTTTGCTTGGGCCTACGTTGAGGTCTCAGGCTTGGTTGTCTATCATTTTGTCTTGCCAGGCTTGCACGTCTCATACGTACAGTAATCGTACAACAGCAAGCACAGCAGCAGCGTGAGACGAGATGGGATGCCTTCTGTGATGCCTACTCGCCTCGGGCTATGTGATCCAAGTGTTGGCTTCAAGTTATTGCTCGGGATACACGCGTACTAGAACTGCAAGCACGTACCGTATTGGCTGTGTCAGGCAACCTTGGAAACATTTCCTGCATCCCCCACGCCCACACCTGCCCAGCCCACCGGGCCACTGGAGAGCTCTACCTGGGTACCTGCCTAGGCAGGCTAGGTACTTCGGTACCAGACGTGGCGCTCTTTTTTAGTCCCTACCAGCCTGCTAAACATGCGTGCTGCGTGTGCTGTCACCGTGAGGAATCACCCCTCGGCTCTCCCAGAATCACGCCCACACCCAATAGTACTAAACTTCCTTCCTCTGCTTGTCTTGCTTCTCTCCAACAAGATTCGGTGGTCTTATGCAATGGTCCACCAGGGTACCAGCGTTTCACCTCCGCTACCACACCTGCAGTAACGCCCAGACAAGCTTCGAGACACCGCGCGCGACCGGTTCGGCCCCAGTCGCTCCCAATTTCTCCCTCGTCAGGACTGGCATCCCGCTCCCAGCATGCCAACCTTTGACACGCAGCCCCCCGAACTGTAGCTCGACACCTTCTGCCACCCACTGGATGGCCACGTCACTCTCTAGATTCCCCTACTGAGGAGTCATGTCAGCTCAAGGAGGAGGAGGCAGCAAGTCGAGATGGGGCTCGCTTCTGTCGCAGGCCGTCGCCGGCGTCGAAGCCCGCCTCGACACCATCCTGGCTGAGGAGGACCAGCCAAAGCCCACCCCGAGCCCCACTCCCTCGCAACAGTCCAAGCCAAGCACCGGTATGCTTACGCCTCATATCCCGAGACACACAAAGGTGGCTGTCACGTAACGCATGCTGACTCGTTTGCGGCGCAGCACCGACGAGGTCCGACTCCACGAGGAGCAAGCAAAACGACAGGCTGCAGGAGAGACTAGCAAGGGCCGTCGCGGCAAAACAGGCTGCAAGCAAAGGGGATATATCGTCAGCGAAGCCCACGCCGACAGCAAGCCCACGGCAGAGCTTGGATGTGCCGAATCGGAGCTCCACGGACAGCACGGCGCCTGTGCTGTCAGCACAAGAGAGCCCCAAGGCAGCCTCGTCGCCGCGAGTCTCTCAAGACAACGAGAGGAAGTCGGCCGAGACACAGGAGCGGCCCGAGACCGATACACCAAGTGCGCCTCGCGTATCTCAAGGCGTGACCACCTCAGAACCCAGTAATGGAGTTGCCGCTGAGACGACGACGGACAGCTCCACTGCGGCCCAGGCAGCAGCAGCTGCTGGTGCGGTCACGGAACTGCAGGAGGACCGCATTAAGCAGCTGGAGAAGGCCCTGGAGGAGTTGGCATTGCAGCAGCAGGAGGAGACACACAACTACGTCGAGCAGATCGACGCCCTGCAAGCAAAGATACACTATCTAGCCCGACAATCTTCCGACTCGGCAAGGAAAGCGGCCCAAGAGGCGCCTGCCGGTAGCCTGGAGAGGAAGCTGGCGGAAAAGGACCAACAAATAGCTGGGCTCATGGAAGAGGGCAAGAACTTGGCTAGCACGGAACAGAAGCTCCGAACCATCATCAAGGCCTTGCGATCGAAGATAGGCGAAAATGAGAAGGAGATCAACAACATCAAGACCTCGAAGGGGAAGGTCGAGCAGGAGCTGGAGGCAATGCGAAGGAAGGCCCGGCGTGCCGACGACATGGAAAAGTACCAAGAGGAGCTAAATAAGCGCATCGGACAATCCCAGAAGGAGACTGACGCTCTCAAGTCAGAGGGGTCCAACAAGGACAAAACTATTGCTGATCTGAAGGCGCAACTGCAAAAGTCGGCCGAGGACAAGGAGACACTGTCCAACAAGGTCAACGAGGAAGCGCTGGCCAAAGAGAGGAAGAAGGTTCGGGATCTGGAAGACCAGGTTTCCGACATCAAGGTGGAGAAGGACCTAATGATCGATCGGAGCAAAGCGCGAGAAAATGAGCTGCAGCAGAAGGCCGAACGAGCTGCGGAGCGCGCACGCGCTGTTGAGATTGAACTGAAAGCCGAGATCCAAGTGATGGAGAGCAAGATGGAATCTATGAGGGTCATGGCGGAGGAGGTTTCCTCGGGCGCCATGGGCGACTCTCAAGCCAAGCTGCTGCGACAGGTCGAGACACTCCAGACGCAGTACGCCATTGCAACTGAGAACTGGCAAGGCATTGAGAGCACACTGCTTGCCCGTATATCTAATCTGGAGAAGGAGAGGGACGAGGCGCAGCACCGAGAGTCAGAGATGAGGAAGAAGGCTCGTGAAGCGGTGAGTATCGTCGGGATCGTCCAGCTGGCTCTTACTGTTGCTAATGGGACAAACAGGCTCTCCGCGCAAAAAGACACGAGGAAGAACTTGAGGATACTAAGACGCAGCTGCCCACGATACAGGAGAGTATGAAGAACTACGAATCGCAGATAGAGGCCCTGAAGGAGAGAGCCGAAGAGGCCGAGGCCGCTTTGGCCAGCGTGAAGGCAGAGCTTGAGCAACAGAAGGCGGCTTGGTCAGAGGCAAAGGCCGCCAAGGAGCAGGATAGACAGGGCCAGTGGATAGACGACCCCCCAGCACCACCGTTCAGAAGCGGCAGCAGACCGGAATCCCCTGCTATTTCCATGACGGCGAGGAGCTACAGCACCGAGCTGCTTGGGTTCGGGTCACTTTCGAACAAGTTCCGCAAGCAGTCGGCGCCCTCCAGCAACGGTGACCCCGTGGAACGCTACACCTCACGGAGGACATCGGTGCAGCCTTCAAGCAGGCCATCGCTCCATACGACGAACTCTAACGCGCTACCCCCGATACTCAGCCCCACGATAGAAGCACTGCCGGCAGCACCATCATTACACCCGCTAGAGAGGCAGGACACGTTCGACAGCGCGGAGCTGTCGTCGTCGCCCAAGCAGATCGTCCAGGACATGGTGTCGGTGTCGACGGTGGCGGCGGGGCCGTCGGTACAGCTGGTCGAGAAGCTGAGCGCGGCGATCCGGCGGCTCGAAACGGAGAAGGTGGCGGCCAAGGAGGAGCTGACGCGCATCTCGAGCCAGCGGGACGAGGCGCGGGCCGAGATCGTGGCGCTCATGAGGGAGACGGAGAGCGGCAGGAAGGCGGCCGAGGAGGCGGCGCGGCTGCGGGCCGAGGTGGCACAGGTCAACGAGCGCTACGAGACGACGCTGGAGCTGCTGGGCGAGAAGAGCGAGGCGGTGGAGGAGCTCAAGGCCGACGTCGAGGACGTCAAGGCCATGTATAGGGACCTGGTAGAAAGGACCATCAAATGAGTGGTGTGCGGACGAGGGTTGGTTTTACAGGGACAGATATAAGGAGACCGGGGCGGTCGGTCGTGCGGACAATGTCCGGGACAGTTAGGTTCTAGCGGGGTCTCAAGAAGCCCGGGTTGTTTTTCTTCATGATATTCACGATTCATCTTCGCTCGTACCAGCCAGCCCAGCCCACGACATTGCGCTCTTGTCACAGCTCGATGCCCTCGTTCTCCGCCATCCGCTCGATATACATCCGGACCTCCTTGTCCGGCGCAAGGTCCAGCGCCAGCTTCCCCTCCAGGTCCCGCTTGTCCGCCTCGGCCCCGGCCTTGAGGAGCGCCACGGCGGCGTCCCCGTGGCCCTCAGCCACCGCGTGGTGCAAGGCCGTCTGGGCATCCCTGTCGGTCGCGTTGAGGGGGCTCTTGTTCTTGATGAGCAGGTTCACCATAGGCACGGAGCCGATGGCCGCGGCGCGGTGGAGGGCGTACTGTGTGTGTGTAGTTAACTCCTGGTTAGCTGGGTCGCCTCGAGTGGTGTAGATATTCCCTCCCGTGAGCCGAGCGATCGTCTCGATGGGAATGCGAGGAATGAGAAATCGTGTTACCTGTCCCCTCTTGTCACGGACTCGCGCTGATGCTGGAGGTTCGTTCTCGAAGAGCCTGCGGGCGACGTCGATGTTATTCTTGGAGGCTACGAAGTGGACGACCGTCTGGCCGGTGTTGTCTGCGGGAAACGCATCGCATCAGCCGGGAGCCCCCCAAGTGGCGAGAGCCAAAGGGGGGCGCGGTATGGTCCTCACTCTTCTCGTTCGGGTCTGCGCCCTTGCTCAGCAGGAACTCGACGAGCCTCTCGCTGTCCTTTACACTGGCCGCGATCATGAGCGGCGTCCAGCCTATGTCATCCTGTGCGCGCACGATGCTTTCGTTCAGCCCCCATGAGTTTAAAGGCCATCTGGTGGGTGAGACCCTCTCTCTCCACCCCTCCCTGGGTCTGGCCATCGTCATACCTGGACGTCGACATCGAAATCCTTCTGCTCCGATAGCAACTGGACGATGTCCAGCTGGTTTGCGGAGGCTGCCCAGTGGATCGGCAGCCGCCCGTCGTCGTCCTTGCGCTTGGCAAGTGTTGGCTCGGCCTACAGGACCGGGGACGACGACACCCCTTGTCAGTCTGATGGCTGTCCCTTCTCATGACGAGTTTGTCGCCTCATAGGACACTCACGTTCAGGAGGGACTGGACCGTTGAAACTGGGAGGCGTTAGTTAGCCCTGAACTCCTGTTGGGCTGGCGGGTGATGCCTGAGGATGAGACTCACGCTTGCCCTCTCTGCAGGCGGCATGGATGGCAAACTTGGAATCCGCATCCATTTTGATTTCTCTCGTTTATTCGCCCAGATATCCCGAGGCCTGTCTGGGAGAGGGCAAGGGGAAAAATTCAAGAAGGAGTCTTGGGCGATGGTGAGGAATGCTTTTCTGTGAGCACTCGCCGCTCTAAAGTATGTAAGTGAGCTGAGTGGTTGAAGGTGGTGCCTTGGCTGCGACTCCCAGGCAACTGCTCCGTATAAATCCAGACCCGCCTCCTACAATAGTCGACAGCCCAACTCCGGCCGTCGTTGCGGAGCTTTACATGACACCCAAAGGATTCTACAAAGTTCCAAAGTGAAATAAAAGTAGTCCCACTTGAAATTACCCCACTACAGTTATGCTGTTGAACATGCTTCACGTGGAAGTCAACATACAGCATCACATTTTTTGCACACCCAGAATCCGGGCTCCTTGTGCACGGCAGAGCTTGCGAAGAGGCCAGAAGAAGGAAGCAGCATATATTAATAAGAAAACCGCTCTTCGAATTATGGAATACCAGAACATATGTCAACTTGCATCCAAGGCCCGCGTTCTTCCCTCAGACCCCGATCCGACCAGCCCCGCGGTAGTTGCAAGCAGCACCTGCCTCGCTGCGAAGAGACCACCGCGGGTACCTTGCTAAGCTCCCGAAATTTTTGGGACGGCGATTCCAATGCTCCAAAGCCAAGTCAACACCTCATCTATCTATCTACTTCACCCTTCGCCACAACAAACGATCTCCCACATTGCAACGACCCTGCGCCTACATCACAACGACCACACTGACCAGAACCAAGTCTCCTTTTCCACCCTTAGATCAAATAATTGGCCACGGCCTGATTCACAACGGTAATGGCAGCCGACGTCTCAGCGGCCGGCCTCGAGTCGCTCATCATCAAGAACGCGAGGGCTACGAAGCTCGCCTATACAGATTCGACAGGCCGCAAGCGGATACGCCTGGACCCATCAGTCGACCCAGAGCCCGAGGCTGACAAGGACGCCATCTCAATACGCCTACACGCAGAGTACAACGATGTCCTAGAACTGCCCGCGCCCCTGGCCGCGAAGCAGGCTGCCGCGGCCGGCGCCAGGAAGAAGGCAAAGAAGGCAGCAGGGGAGGCGCCGCCGACGCCGGCCGAGGAGAACACCAGGAAGCTGATAGAGGGGATACCGCCAAAGGCGCCAAGTGGGAAGCCAGGGGCCGGACCGCAGTCCAACGCCCTCGTGCGCCGGACGCCAGGCGCGCCCGGCGCGGGCGGCGCCGGTGACAGAGGCCAGGGGGGTTCACAGACGACGAGCCTGATGCGCATGTCGGAGGCGATGAACTCGCAGCCCAAGCCCGAGTGGCACAAGCCGTGGAAGCTGCACAAGGTCATCTCGGGCCACCTGGGGTGGGTGCGCAGCGTCGCCGTCGAGCCCAACAACAAGTGGTTCGTGTCGGGGAGCGGCGACAGGACGATCAAGGTGTGGGATCTGGCGTCTGGGCAGCTGCGCCTGACGCTGACAGGCCACATCAGTACGGTCCGGGGCCTGGCGGTGTCGCCTAGGCATCCGTACCTGTTCTCGTGCGGCGAGGACAAGATGGTCAAGTGCTGGGATCTGGAGACGAACAAGGTCATCCGGCACTACCACGGGCATCTATCGGGTGTCTATACTCTGGCACTACACCCCACATTGGATGTGCTGGTCACAGGTGGAAGGGACGGCGTCGCAAGGGTGTGGGACATGCGGACCAGGAGCAACATACACGTCCTCAGCGGCCACACCGGCACAGTCAGCAGTGTAATCTGCCAGGAGGCCGACCCTCAGGTTATCACAGGGTCCCTCGACAGCCAGTGCCGTTTGTGGGATCTCGCTGCGGGCAAGACAATGGGCGTCCTGACCCACCACAAGAAAGGCATTCGTGCGCTGGCGTCACATCCGTCAGAGTTCACATTCGCCACAGGGAGCACCTCCAGCATCAAGCAGTGGAAGTGCCCTGAGGGTGCCTTCATGCAGAACTTTGAGGGCCACAACGCCATCATCAACACGCTCTCCGTAAATAACGACAACATCCTGTTCTCTGGAGGTGACAACGGGTCTATGAGTTTCTGGGTAAGTGCAGTCACACTAGATAGACTTGTTGGTTGTCGAAGCGTTCCAGCTGACTCGAGGCAACAGGACTGGAAATCCGGATACCGCTACCAAGCAATGGATACTATCGCCCAGCCCGGCTCGCTCGATGCCGAAAACGGCGTGTTCTGCTCTACGTTTGACCACTCCGGCCTGCGGCTCATCTGTGGAGAGGCGGATAAGACGATCAAGATATGGCGTCCGGATGACGACGCGACGCCCGAGACTCATCCCATCGAATGGAAGCCCACCTTGCAGAGGAGGCGGTTCTGAGAATCGAACTTAAGGGATGCCAGCATGCATAAATAGATGGCTTATGATAGGGATGTCTAGGTAAACATCGGGTCATAATGATTATCTCTGGCACTGTAACCTGGAGTGTAAAGAACATTTCCGTTCGCAGGGGGAAGGCGATGCTGACCCTGCTCGGGGTCCAAGAGTTGACCTTAATTTGGATATATGTCCCCCACGAAATTCTCAAGTGATTGCGCCGGAAGACATGTCCCATTGAACGCCATCATTACTTGGATCTGAATCAGCTGTCGTGAGGTGTAACGGTGGCAGCCATAGTCTCATCATTAAATACGCTTCCGCAGGCGCGAAGACTACATAATAAGGCTCATGGCCTTTATCTCAGGGTCATCCCTGAATGCCAGGCGGATCTCCTCACCCCCCACCGCCAGGCGTATCTTGCTGGGCCGCTCGGCCTTGTGTGCCTCGAGGTTGATAATTCCAGCCCCCGTCAGATCGACGGCTGCGGCCCCCAGGCCCGCGAGGCGAACCCCCTTCACGTCGCGGCGCGCCTTGTTGTCCCACGCGCCGCCACCGGCCGGATGGGCCTTCCTCTGCAGCAGCTCCAGCTGCCTGCTGTCGGCGGCGAGCTTGAGCGAGCGCTGCATCTCCTCGAGCACGTCCCCGTACGTGCTCTCCGCCAGGCCCGTCCTCTGCGTCCTCGCCAGGAGCGCGGACAAGAGCAGCCTCGAGGTGAAGGGCAGGGTGCGCAGGTACTGCTGCAGGGGGCTGCTCGTCGCCTCGTTGATGGCTCTCCGCACCGTGTCGATTGTGACCCGGCTGAGGTTCTTCTTCTTGGCCGGGGTCTCGCCCTTGGCCTCTTTCTCCCTCTGCCTCTTGCTCGGGGTTGAGGGTTCCGACGTGGGGCCTGCTGATTTTGCCTCGACCTCTGCCAGTTCCACCGCTCTCCTGCAGATATCGAGCGCCCGCCTGGCGTCTCCGCTGACGGCCGCAACCTTGCGGCTTGCGAACTGGATGGCGTCTGGCTCGACGATGTCGCCGGGGACGCCCTCGAGCCTGGACTGCACGATCTTCATGAGTTGCTCGTGGTTGTATCCCGGGAAGGTGATTCGCGTCAGTCCCAAGCGACTGCTGATCTTGTTGCTCAGTGTCCTCTCTGGTAGATCCATGGTATTTGCCACGGCCAACACAATAAGCCGGCTGTGTCTCAAGCCAGGCCAGTTGAAGAAGTTGTACATCACTCCCTGGTTTTTCGTGACCAGCTGGTCCAGCTCGTCCATCAACACGACACATGGCACCCTGCGAGGGCTGGGGTGACTGAAATCCCTTTCCAACAGATCTAGAGCCTGTGCCGGGCTGACTCGTTGCCCCCTGAGCGCCTCCCACAGGAGCGAGTATGCCTGGTGGGGATCCGTGATCTTCATGCCGTTGATCTCTACAAAAATGAAGTCGTCCAGCTCGTCTGACCTCACCGACTCATCCAGCCGGGAAACCACCTCCCTGACCGTTGCCGTCTTTCCTGTTCCAGGGGTTCCAGATATGTAGATACAGGTCCCCATGCCATCTGTGATAGCAGCCTCGAGGTGGGAATAGACTAGGCTGAACTCTGCCTCTCGGCACGGGAGGCTGGTTGGGACAGACGCGACGTGAAGGTTGGCTCGGGCCAGCTGGAAGGGGGAGGACTGGTGGTGACTTGGCGAGAGGATGCGAGTTGCTAAAGGGGTAAACTCGAGATGCTTCTTCAATACCACCCTATGTCAAAGTCAGTCTGCTGATATGGTTATAGAGTACACACTTGCCTACTTTCGGTGGGAGGATGGAGTCACTGGTTTGCTCGCAGACCGTGCTTTCTTTGGCGTGCCGAGATGGCTGGCCGGCTTCCGTGGCGTTTGTTTCTGCCACCTTTCATCCTCATCGGCGTCTTCAATGGCATTGTAAACGTCATCCGGGGTCCTCTGTCTCGCTGGCCTGTGTTTCCTCGTCGCTTTTGTCCCACCCTCAACCAGTTCCTCCAGCGCGTTTATGTCGCCCGCTCCCCGATAGACATCCTCCCACACAAACTCGTCCGTGTAGGTTGCTGTCCTCGTGTTACACCCTCGCCGGCAAACAAAGATCTTGCCATGGTCTTTTGAGCTCCTTGGCACCTTCCCGTTCGGGTAGAGCTTCTGGAACACCTCCTGAGAAACGACCTTTGCCCTCCCGTTGATAGCTGCCAGGGGGTTCAGGTCCGAGTTTGGGGTTATATACAGCTCGTTCTGTAGGGAGTGTCAGCCTCATCCGACACCACTCCGTCTTCCTGCGGCAGCCACGGGTTTTACTCACCCAGAGGAAGTCCGTCCTCTTCTTGTGCTTGTTTCGTATCTCCTTCTCGGACGAAAACCACAAGAAATCGGCGGCCATCTCTCCCTCTTCATCCTCCAGAAACTCGCGGATTATGGCGATCCAGGCCTCACCGGAAGTCTCTGCTTTGAGAAGCACAATGTCACCCACACGACACACAAACGACCCCATCCTCGCACCGATGATTTTTGGATCGTCATCTACCAGAGGACGCTTCCTCTTGCGCGAAGACCCTTCACCCGGCGAGGCCTGTCGGGCGTCCTCGACAATCCACTCCCATGGGTGGTCGTCAACGCCGAGTTCGTCATCCGAGTCCTCCCTAGCGATGCCGGGCACGACGGCCTGCTTGCTCCTCCTCGAGGGCCGTGATGAAGTGGCTGAGGGCATTGCAGTTGCTTCAGTGTGTCACTGCCACTTTTGGGCTGATCCGGACATGAGGCCAGTGAGGTTGTCTGGTGGGGCGTGGGGTCCTTGACACCCTGCCTGGGCTTGTTCGCAAGTTTGGGTGTGGCGCGCAAAGTGGTCCCTGAAATCCACTGCAGACTCGGCTGCACGCGAACCCCTGTTAAAGTGGCCCAAGCAAGAGCGAGCGCAGCGCTGCGACTTGCACGCTGCGGCTTATGACGTCGCTGGGCCTCAGACGCATTCAAGTAACGGGGTTATTTGCATACCACAGTATCAAACACCAATGCCTGGAGTCTCTAACTTCGCCTGGCAGGTATTGTGGTCGAAAAGGAATCCCTGTATTCTCATTCTATATTCAATGTCATACACAATGGACGCACTGGAAATTGCGACAATAGGCCGACTGCGTGTGCTGCGGTTCTGTTTGGGCAGCCAGCTCGACAATGGAGAGGCGCAACCAAGACAATAACACACCCACAGAGCTCCTCAATTGGAAGTTGCTGCAAACGTGCCTCCTGTCTTAGGGGCCTATCCAAACTTCTCGGCCTGATTCCCAGCTATTTTAATCCCAACCCCCTCAGGGCACTTTGTAGGCAAGTATGTATATAAGTCCTCCTACACTTCCACCCTTCTTCCTCCACCCTTCTTCCTCCACCCTTCTTCCACCAACCTCCTCTTCACGTTGCTGGCTCTGTTTCGACCACTCCATAAACAGGGCGTCAGACTCACCGTCAATTTGAGACTAATCTAACAACTCAACGAAAATTGACACCTACTCAAGCTCTCTGACTGCTCGTCACATTTCACACTATCTATCTCATTACTGCTGCCCCCATCACCTTACCCAGACGGAAATCCGTTCATCCACACCACCGGCTGCCCTACCGCAGAGCACAGCAGTGGCAAGATACCACCCCAGACGGTCGCCCAACATGTCTTCGAATCCACCAATGGCTCCAAGACCCGTGCGGCGTGGCATCCGGAGCGTTGATGGCGACCCCCGTTTCGCCTTGACACATCAACGTATGCAGGTCAAGAAGGTCGACAAGGCCAAGTTCTTTGGAAACGGACCCAAATTTTCGCTGGTAAGCTATTTGTCACCAGGTGCGCAACGCGCGCCGCTGACCAGGTATAGGAGTGCAACTTGGCTCTGCCGGGCAATGCTGTCGTGGAGGACTTCATCGACGAGAGCGATCCCGCTACAAAGACTGCACTAGATGACATCAGGTCCAAGTACAACGTTTGGATGAAGACCAAGCATGGTGACCGGTTTGTCACCCTCTCTGGCGAGGACATCAAGACGCTGAATCTTGCCAAGGACGCACTGCGAATCTTCTTGGTGGGCATCCACCAGGATGTCAAGAGCAGAATGATTATTCTCACGCACCATTCCATCGCGGCGACCCACGCTCCGGTCGAAATCAAGTCCAATACCCAGGACAAGTCATCATACCGACCTGTCACGCGGGTGACACCCGCGGAAGAAGATCTGATTTACTTTTCCGATGACGAGGCCGACTTCCACCACGGTTTGGATGGACAGGGCCCTGACGGTGTTTCTGGCAATGCCAGCATCCTCGAAGACCTTGTGGGTCAGTTCGGCGAAGCCATTCAGGAAACTGGCAAGCGCCTCCGCCCTGCCGCTGGCGACCTGCGGGTCAGAGCGCACATGGGCGTCTTCACGGTCAAGAAGCGGCAATCCAAGACGGGCAAGTATGAGTCCGACGACGCTCTGAAGAGATTCCTGAAGACGGGAGCCGACAGAGGCTACATATTTGTCGGGCACGGGCTTGGCAACGAATCCTGGGCTGCTCGTATGCTCGATATCATCTGCGAGACGGAAGATCTGGACAATGCATCTACCGCTCAGTTCTTGGCGGCAGATCCTACGGCTCTGTCCCTAAAGGATATCAAGCCCAAGTACACCCTCGTTCTTTTCGCGAAGGACCTCAAGATAGAGGTGGACGTCCTGTACGATGCCAGGTATCGTCCAACCCCAGAGGTTGGCTCTATGCGTGCCTTCCAGTTCAACCGAGACAAGGTTGCCGAGATTGCTGTATCTTGCCCAAACAGGTATGTCCCCCAGATGTTCCCCATATATATTCTCATGTCTCACAAAATCTGACAGGATGTTTGACTGGCACTTGTCTGTCGAAGCCGAGGTCCCGAAAAGCCGAGTCCCTGCTGAGGTTCTGGACTTTATCGATCGCGGCTTCAAGTTCAAGCGCCCAACCCTGACTGACTCTGGGATCAACGACAACTTCCCACCGACACAGATGAATTCTTACCTTCTTCGGCCCGGCTGCGTTGACAACATCGCTTGCAAAGTCTTCTGGAGTTTCCAGACTGCCCATAACCCCTACTGCCTGGAGGTGTCGGTGTATCACAAGTGGGGGTCTGGTTTCCTTGCGGGAACCACCCCTGGCTACCCATGGAAGGTCTTGGACACTGCTGCTGTCCCACGCCCTGTCAAATCCTGCGGTGTCTCATTCTACGGACAAGATTGGGACCACAAGATCCGGGACATCAACAAAGCGGGAGGAGGACGGCAAGCTGATTTTGCGAATGGATTCCCCGATTTATTTGTCAACGAGGACTCCAGCTCCTCCAATATCAAACCATTCCTGCAGGAAATGCAGCGTTTGCATGACTTCACGGAGCTGGCCTCTAGTACGGCACAGACCTAAGCGGGTTCCATCCCCTGACGAGTCGACAATAGCCTAGCTTGAGCCCAACGGCTTCTCAATTCTCAACTGCTGGATCTAACAGCTCTATCTAGAGCTCTAGGCCGATTCGTGATCCCGCATCTCCCAGACTGGGGCGGAAGGCATCACATCAGGATGGAGGGATTGGAGAAGCCCAAGGCTCGAGGGCACACGAGGTTCATGACCCTTCTCCCTCATCCGAGGCTGCAGCCTCATGACGAAGGCTGCTGAGGCTGTGCAAGGATTTTTTGCTTGAGGACTACCGGCGTGCTGTTAGAAAAGCTGTCGAGCCCCCATTCATAGTTCAACGGCTTACCTTCTTCAACGGCTCTCAGTGAACTTGATTTGTTCTGGATGATGGATTCCAGGTCCGTGATGTTGCCAGCGAGATCCTTAATCTTTCCCTCGTAGAACTCTGAAGCACTCTTCACATCCTGCGCGGTATCAGAAGGTAATTCACAGTCAAAACATCCAGCAGACAAACCTTTTCCAAGTAGAAGCCCGTGCCTACGTCCACCAGCACTCGATCAGGGTTGGAGATGTTGCCCTTGACATAGAGTGAGTTTGTCAGAGGTACCAGGATCTCCTTTTTGTCTGTGCATATATATTCTCAGCATGATGTGCACCAGCAGAAAATGCACGGATATTTCCCCCTCGTCTGCTCACCTTGAATGCCGCCTTGGGTCTTGACACAGCGAAAGCAGTCCTTGAACTTGACCTGGGCAGCCTGAAGCTGTGCAAAAGATGTGGTAAGGTGCTCGACCTCCTCATCCAGCTGCTTCTTGACGGCCGTGAGCTGTTGAGCACTCAGCTGGTCGAGGCTCACTGCGGTAATAGTCAGCTGTCATCATAGGGGACAGGAATGTTGACTTGGTCACATTATCTCACCTCCTTGTTGTTGCGCTCCTCCCGACATGTTGAGCGATCACGTCTGATGTGATGTTGTTCAACAGTGGATTATCGAGTTCTTCTCATGCTGCGGTGACCCCTGGAGCGCTGCGGATAGACTTATATTTGATACGGGTAGGTACTTGGCAGCTCGTTGGGCTCAGATTCACAGGGCCTGCATGACAGGTGGGCACCTTGAGCTGTTTGATAAGATAAGCGCACGTCATCCTGGGACTTGCTACTGGGAGAGCATCTCCATCTTCACTACAGTCGTCTCTCATCTCCAAACGTTCAGGTTGCATAGACGAAGCCACAGCTAACTAACACGTATGGGCACGTAGCAGTCTCTAGAACCCAGGAGAAGCCGAGAATGGACAGATTCGAGGCCATTTACTCCAACACACCACCCGCACCTCCACCGAAGCCGGGCAGCCATGATGTCTCTCGGATGAGCACACCGATAAACAACCAATCGCCCGGGCCATCACCACTTCCAGACCAGCAGCAACACTCAGACCTACCAAAAGCAGCAGGACTCCCGGTATCACAGCAAGCGCAAGTTGCCCGGCCACAGGCAATACCAGACCCGGGCGACCAATGGCTGCCCCAATTCCTTGAAGACAAGTCGTGCGTCGCCCCATCCGTATTCCCAACGAAACCCCGAAGGACAACATGCTGACTCTCTCCCTCGGCATGCAGAAAACAAGACCTCGCCGAGATCCTCTCCTCCTCCCCCCTCATCTCGGGACTCACTCACAGCCCCTCAACAGCCCACCCCTCCCTAACAGCCAGCATCGAGGCCCTCTCGTCAAGCCTCTCTGCCAACATCGAGCTGGCCACGCACCTCCTCGAGCTCGAGTCGCGCCTCGCGCACGCGCGGGGCTCGGCCCAGGCGCTGCTCCTCAGCACGCACGCGCTGGAGCGCCAGTGGCGCGCCAAGCAGGGCGAGATGGACCACGCGCTGGGGCCCTTCGCTCCCGCGAGCCTGTACCGGCGGCTGGGGGCGGGCGTCGCGGAGCAGGGGCAGGTGTGCGCGGCGCTCGAGGAGAGCTTCCTCGAGGGGGAGGGCGACGCCGGGGCGCCGGCTACCGAGAGGGAGGCGCTCGACTGGGTGAGGCGGTACAGGGAGGCCAAGAAGCTTTATTACCTCCGGCAGGAGAGGAAGGAGCGGTGGGACGAGGGGAGGGTCGGGGGCTGGAGATGAGGGATGTCTGGGCGAGCAAGCAATGAGATGCTGGGGGATGACCTCCGCCGCCAGAGAACACGGCCGCACTGCTCTCACGGTGTGAGATTCCGATGAGAGGCACTACGGCAATGGGTACTGGTGTGCATTGGATGATCCTCCCTATCTTCATTCATGCTTAGATCACCAAGCCGGTCATGCATCACTCACACTAGCCACTTCGCGGTAGATGTGTCACATTGTGCGGACGAAAGCACGGGCACGAGTCACGTCACATCTGTGAACACTTCCTATAATGTGGGACGGTTTTCTTGCCTGAAAAAGGGGCCATGGGCCAAGAAGAAATTGGGGCTTCCCGCAGGGGAATAGGTATCTAGATGCTATACTATATAACGAACGAGCCGTGCATGCTCGATAGGAATCGAACAAAAAGGCTCGAGGGGGGGGGGGTCCCGAACCATAACGCTGTCGGCTGAAGTCTGAGTCGTCGTGTAATAAAAGAAGAAAGAGCAGTGAAGAAGGCATATCCGCGAAAGGGTCGAGACTCTGGCGAAAGTATGGGATTATACCTTTCCAGGGTGTGGACGCGTGGTAATAGAATGCGCTGAGGTTGGGAAGCAAAGAAGAAGTAGAATAGAATGGTGAGCCCCCCAGACTCCTTTCTTAACATTTCAACATGCTAAATGGGCTTTTGGCCTCCTCGGGGCTCCGGGGGCTCATGGGCAGCGCGAACAGGTCCTCTTCCGTGTCGAGGCTCCTCTCCTGGACGGCGGGGGCGCTGCCGCCCTCGATGACGGCGCCCAGCGAGGCGATGCCGCCGGGGCCCGCCGGGCGCGCCGGGCCCGCGCCCCCTGACGCCGGGGTGAAGGCAGTTATTTTGCGCTCAGCTGCTGCGGCCGGATTCTTGGTCTCGATGCGGCTCGCTGCGCCAGAAACTGCTGTTAATATAATGTGTGTCTCTCCCCGGGCCGCAGCGGGGCTGCAGGTGTACAATTGGGGTGGGGAAAGACAAAAAAACAAACAAAAAAACAAACAAGAGGACAGGGACTCACCCTCCTTCGCCGCGGCAAGCTCCGCGGGCGACGTCGCCAGCTTGAGGCCCTTGAGCCTCTCTCCCAGCCTCCCGCCGATGGGGCTCCTGGGGCTCACGGGGCTCGAGGTGTCGGGGGCCTGGGGCGCGAGGGGGGTGGCGCCCTCGCTCGAGGTGTCTACGTCGAGGCCGAAGTGGTCGACGATCCACTGCCGCTCCTGCAGCACCATCTCGAGCGCCACGCTCTCGCTGTTGTCCCTCATCTCGGCCTCCACCTCAGCCTCGAGCTCCCGCAGCCTCCTCTTGGCCCAGATGGTGTGAAGCACCCCGCGTGTGCCCCGGTCCTCCCGGACCAGTGCCTCGGGGAAGATGGCCGGCAGCGGCTTCGTCCGCAGCTCGACGCCGAGGCCGCCGGCCCGCCTGGTGATTGTCACGAGCGTCGGGATCGGCGCCCCCGGCGGCAGGAGGAAGTAGACGCGGCGCGAGCCCTCCGGGGCGTCGGTGTCTCGTATGGGCAGCACCGCGATGCCGTCCCGGCCGCTGCTGCCGCTGCCGCCGCCGCCGCCGCTTCCGGCGTCCTTCTTCTTGTTCAGGTTCCTGTCCGGGCCTTTGCCCTCCCACGTGACCTCCCAGTCGTCGTCGTCGTCGTCGTCGCACCCGTTCTGGGCCTGCTCCTCGCTCTCCCTGTCGGCCGCCGCGTCGGTGGCGGCGCGCGCGTCCCACTCGACCATTAGGATCTTGGTCCCCTCGTTGCCCTTGGTGCCCGTCTCGAACTCGAACCTGCACAGCGTGAAGGCCGACGAGGGCGACGTCGGCGCCTCGACCACGTTCACTGCGCCCGCCGGCGGGGCGACGGCTGGCTGCTCCGGGCTCGCCATGGTGATTTCCCCTCCCTCCTTCTTCTTTGTTTTCCCCTTCTCCTCTCCCGCCTTCCTTTCTTTGCCCTTCCTTCCGGACGCGCGTGGGGGCTTGTGCGCGTGGGGTTACCCGGGGCGCTTGTAGGCGCGCGGCTGGCAACAGGGGGGGGGGGGTTGCGGGATGCGGTTGCAGTGGTGGGTGGTGATTGTGTCGCGGCGGATGGTGGGCTGGATATATCTATAGCTAGGTACTCAAGCATGCAGGTTGGTTGTGTGAGGGCAGGCAGCTCTCGTTGGTGGATGGCACACAGTCGAGGCAAGAGGCAAGCAAGCGCACACGGCAGAGGGCAACCACAAACGAGCAGCAGGCTGCAGGTCGGAATAGTGTATTAGTACTTATTAAAGCGATGCGGCTGCTGGGGCTGGGATGCCAAAGGGACCGAGGTGGATGACTGGGGCGGGGATCTGGGGCTCGCCTTGTAACCAACAGACGCAGGGCCGCCACCTCACTGGTCCCGAATGCTGGTAGGCTGAGCAGCTCGGCGACATACAATGCCTGAGGATGATGCGCCTAGGGCCAAAAAGTCTTGGTGTCCAGTGCCCTCTGCTATGTACATGTATTATTGAAGTGGCGGGAACGGATCGAATAGGGGAAGGGGCAAATGCAGGGCCGGACAGGCCCCGGGCCTTGTGGTCCGGATGTCAATTTTAATACAAAGTGGACAGACAATACCAGGAGCTGGGAGCATCACGGCCGTCATGTGACGGGGCAGTACTCTATACCATGCACCACAGACGTGGGGACATGGTCGCGAGGGGGGGCCAGCACTGCTCTCCAGTTGCCGCTGCAGACGTACTGTGCAATAAATACCATGTACGTGCTACGGCGGCGGCGGGCATCAGGGACGTCGGGACAAGTCGTCGCAGCCGGGTGGAGAGACCCTATATTGGAGCTCCGGTAAGATGGGAACACCATCATACCGACAGGCAGCCTGGCCACGGCCAGCCGAGAAGCGGTCCCATCCATCAACCCACCCATCATCCACCTGGGCAGGCTGCCCAGGTCATACCAAGACTAGGGCAGGACGTCGGAAACAGCATGCGCCACAAGGATGCCGCCGCGAGGGCCACCCTGTGGACGTCGAGCTTGTCAGGGCGGGCTAGTGGAGTAGTAGCTCTGCAGCCTGCAGCCTGCAGCCTGCAGCCCGCAGCCCGCTCGCAGCTGATAAAATAAGCTATCAGCTGGGTTGGGAGACAGGCATCCTGCCAGCACGAGGCAATACCCCGCGGCAAAGAGCATGAGTACTGAGCAGCGATATTGCCTCGCTTGGCGCTGTGCGCGATTCATACCCAGTTTGGGCCAGCCCGCGCTCCCCATCCCCCGGGTCTGTAATGGCAAAAACCCCAGGACCCGGCACACAAGAGGCGGAGGGGCAGCGCGTCGTGGTGGTGTAGGTAGCGAGAACCAGAGCTCCAAAAGACCAGACAGCGAATGGCAGAGCTGCTCGAATCAGAGCCTGAGGAGGGCGTGTGGCGTTCCCGTAGCATCCGCGCCCTCGGGACTGCTGGGCTCCCACGCTACTGTGGATGGATGGACGGATGGATGGATGGATGGATGGATGGACCAGTTCTAAAAATAGCAGCCCATCCCACGAGGCGTGGTACAGGCATAGCACAGTTGAGGTACATGCAGATGCGGCCAGAAGCGCACAGTACCGTACTGTGCCGCGTTTTACAACAATATACTAGATACATGGTCGTGGTCATCTGAGTGCCCTCAAATTGATGATGACTATAGTGGTCCTGGTATGCCGCGTTCCGTCTTATCCAGGTGCTGATTCCTTCTCTCGTCTTCGAGAATGATATTTCTTTGCCTGGCTTCTTTTTCCTTTTTAATTTCTTTCTTCATCCACTTTTGCTTCTTCCTTAGCGGATAACACCAACGGCTGACTGCACCACCACCACAACAACACACACCTCTCCCGTCGGCTTTGCTGACTGCCAGTGGTTCGTCCTGCCATTCCTTGCAGGAAGGGCCGGGCCCGATCCGACCCGCCCGCCCCTGGTGCAGTCATTCCTGGGTGTGTACCAGGGCAACTTCAGTCGAGGTGAAAGAAGGTGACAAAGCAGGGGGTACATGCATCAGAGCAGGAATTGCCAGCCATGAGCTGACTGCAGTGAGTGAAACCCGATGCGGTGGGTTCCGAGGCTCGGTGTACAGTAGATGCTCCAGCAAGAAATTGAGTCGGACGGGCGCGACCAAAGACAGGCGTGAATCTGACTTGCGGTGCCTTTGATGCCACACTCGGCAAGGCATAACAGTTTTTTTTGCCATGTATGTATGTATGTATGTATGTAGCCCATGGAGGATCGCGCCCTCCAGGGAGAGGGGCAGGGGAGGTCCAAGAACTGGGGATTGCAAGGGGTAAGCCGAAGTTACACGTGGACCCCCGGCATCTGAAACCGATGCAAAGCCGGCTGCATAGACGGCCTCGGGAGATTAGGCAGGATTCGCGGGATCCGTTCGTGAGCTCCTCCTGGCCTCCCGGAGAACGGCGGCTCCGTAGGTGCGGTCACATGCCTCTCTTGTTGGGGCGCACGCTCGTGCAAAGATCATGCCGTCTCTGGCATTTGTATACCGTAGCATCCTGCGGCCCCAGGGGCCTGTCGTCTTGTGCTGCAAACATTTGAAGACGAGTAGCCGGGGACAGTTGGACGCCGGAGGGCTGACGGCCAGGTGCTCCGCCAGGTGGCGAATCCTTGGGACAGGGGCGCGGATTATCCATGTATGCCCGCCATTTGTCCACTGGCATCATCGTTTCCGCCCGAGATTGAGGGGACAGGAAGCTGGTTTCTGTCTGCCGGCCGCAAGCGCACCCGAGTCGAGGACAGAGGACCGAGGCCAGGCGCCGCCGAACCCGGGGTGGCAGCTACTGTAGTATGTCCAGTGTCCCGCGACGACTCCGTCCCCGGTGTCCCCACACCGGGGAAGGGAAGAAAGGGAGGCCCCTTCACAGCTTGCACGCTTCCCCACAAGACTTTCTTGTTCCCCAGGCCCGCCTGGGCCCGCTATGCCCTGGGGTCTAGTGTACACTAGCAGGCAGGACCCGCGTCTCTCCCCCGGCCTACCAGATGCCAGTCTCCATTCTCCAGTCTCCAGCCGCCCCCCCCCCCCNGCGTGGTGTCTCCATCGTAAGGAGGTGGATGTGTGGACTGACGACACACTGCATATCTCATGAGACAGCTCGCTGTCAATCACCTGCCCTGATGCTTGCTTGTGTGTGTGCGCGATTGTCTCTGCCCACGACGGCCCGACCGCAGCCACGCAAAAGAACAGCAGCGAGACCAAGCCCACGCCGTCTGCCTTCTGGCCGTTTTGCCTGCCGACCGCGCCGAGGTGTCACGGGGCTAGCGTGAACACTGAACATGGACCGATGGCTACGTCGCCCTCGTTTACGAGTACGAGACGCTGCACCTGGTCGTCCTGCAGAGCGCAGCACAGCACAGCACAGCATGGGCGTGTAGGTGGGCATCGCCAGCCCGGCCCGTCCTTTCGGCACACCGCAGGCCGAGTCAGCACTTTGAACTGAAGCATGGCGTGCAGGGTGTAACGTGTCGAACGAGTCTGGCCCACGCCTGCGGCGGCATGCGACACGCTGCTGTCATGAAGTCGCTGCGAATTGACGTCACGGTCAAATGTGCCCCAGTTTGGTTGGGCCTGTTGCGCCAGGCGCCATCGGAAGAAGAAGAAATAAAAAGGAAAGAAAGAAAGAAGGAAAGGGGAGGAGGGGAGGGGGGGGCGGAGGAAAAGGGCAGGGAAGACGAAGAGAACAGAGAGGAAAAAAAGAGGTCTTGAGCCGTGTGTCTCCCGCCAGACGGTCCAGATAATCGGTGGGACCAATGCCAGGGGGGGGGAGCTTGTTGGTTGCGGCCAATCAGGACTGGTGCATCCCAGATTGGGCGAAAGGCGCCGGAGAAGGGCCGGCCCCCTTCGATGCGAGTGCCCGGAAGACTGAACTGTCGAAGAACATCTGGCAGACGGCTGGATGGCTGGATGGGTAATTATTCCGTCCGCCATTGCGTGCTGGGTGGCGACGGTAGCGACCCGACCGGATTTCTTCTACACTAGCATAGGCCGGGTTCTTGGATTCGCGTCGGGTTGCCAACCCCACGCCTCGTCCAAACAAGCAACTGCCGAGCGTGTCCCAAGAGTAGGGCCGGCTGCATCACATCTCCCCCTCTTCCAACCCAGGCGCAATAACCAGTCGACACTCAGTAGGTGCCAGGCACGGCCAGCTGCGAGACAGGTACTGCCAGGAAGAAGGCTCGGGTCGCGTGGAACCATCAACACGAGAGAGGAGAGGGAAGAAAAAAACAAGGTGAGACACCTTCGTCCCAGGTGATCGACAGTGATATCACGCCCGAGTGCTCATTGTTGAGCGCGATGGCACCTTGTATGGCACCATCCCAACGTATTCCCGGGGTAACCACGGAGCCAAGTCTGTGCTGGTACAGATTTGGGCTTCAGCATCCGGTGAGCTAATACTACGGAGTATGTACCAAGTAGATGTAAGCCCGTCGACAACCTGCCAGCCTGCCACCCAGAAAGGGGCCCACAGACAGACGGTGGCAACGGCTGCCTTTTATCGCGAGTTGAGTAGGAATGCTCGCCTCGCGGGTAAACCGCATCGAACGCAGCCATGACCCGCAGTTCTCTTGCTCTTTGCTGATAGGCGAGGTGATAACTAGTATGTATCGACATAGCAGACTTGTCGGGCTCCCTCTCAGGCTCGCTGGCTTAATAAGCATACCCAGGTATACGGAGCATGTATCATGTGTGCCTGTGCAGAATAGGGCGGTATCTAGTTGTAAGGTAGGCGGCTCATCCCAGGCCGTCCATGTGTCGGCGAGGCTGGTGCTCAGAGTCGACCCGAAGGTGGCACCACGGCCGGTGATAGCGTGACGTCTCTCTGCCCGGACTGCAGAACGGATATTGTGCGAGGGGGGCCACAGGTAACGTAACGCTGGTGCCGACGAACAACAAGCAGAGAAAGCATTCGTGAAAAAGGCGCGGGCTCGGCCCTGGCTCGCCATTTTGCTCGCATCTTTGCCGCACGGGGGTAGCGAGACAACCAACCCTGGGGATCTCACCCGCACCTGGGCATTCCTGTCTCATTGGCCCCGGCTAAATGTGCCTCGAGCTGCACTCTTGTCGCGACCCTGCCGTGGGACACGATAACCGCTGCAGCAAAGCTCACGGTCCCGGCTTGCCAAGCAGTCGAGAGGTGCTGGCGATGGTGCTATGGTGTAGTACACTATACACCACTGTGTGTACACTACTGCCCCGGTGCAGCCCTGTCACAAGGCGAACAAGATGCGTCGGAGCAGATCTCGGCCGTACTCTTGAGAAAGGGCAACATGGCGGGCCGTGGTCTCTCGTGGCCCGCTCATGTCACCACAGAGCACAGAGATAGGCCCGAATTGGCGACAGATGGGGGTCGACCCACGGCCGGCATAGGCAGATACATGTGAGCAGCGCCGGGCCAGCGGTCGTGTCAGAGTACACACCTACCGCAGCTGGCCACTCCCGTCCAGCGCTGAGGAGCCTCTGGGGTGCCGCTCGAATCAGTGGGCTCTGGCCTGGGCCGGTGGACCCTCCACTATTTCGCCGAGCCAAAACGCCGCGGTCCTCCCGGATCCATATCGAACTTCGACTTGCTGCCCTACCCAGGCTCTCTGCGGTATTCCCAGCCACGATCATCAGACTCGCCCACGCACGAGAATGCCCACCTGGCGCCCTCCAACAGCAACAGCAACAGCAACAGCAGTCATCGTCTTGTCTTCATACCCGGCTCTCTCGCCCAGGCTCCCGTCCCGTTGTGTGCGGTGCTGTGCTTGATGCGCTTGCTGCGCTTGCTGCGCTGCGCTGCGCTGTGCTGTGCTGTGCTGTGACGACCTAACTGCGTTGGGCCGCCGTCTTATTGCCGGCATTTACCCTCCCTTTGTACTGACTGTGCCGTGTAGCCAGACCGGCCTCTCCCCTCCCCGCTCACCAGGCCCGCGCTCAGAGCACTCACCTCCCAAAAACAACAACAACAACAACAACCACAAATAAACAGAACAAGAAAGAAAATAACCTCGTCTGCCGGACCCCCCGGGCAAATCAACAGCAAATTACGCTCGTATCCATCCATCGCCTCTCGGGCTGCCACTCGGGGCCTTTCTACCCCGTTGCTCTCCCAGCACCCATCTTCCAGCAACGGCCCCCCAATTGGGAAACCTCGGGAGCCCCCCGCAAGAATACGTCGCTGGAATCCAGCATAACCCGCCGTGCATAACGCCGTGCACCGTCACCCGTTGGATTCGCCCAGCCATCAACCTCATCTCGACCCAGAATACCACTGGGTAGATCCGTCCGGGAGCCTCTGCCGTTATCGCACTCCTTCGGTCAACCTCCGCCACGGCCCTCGCTCCGCATCTCCCTCCTGTCACCTTGTCCCAAGATAAGCCGCCGCGTCACCTCGACGTCTCTGAATGCCAATCACAGTCGCCGATACACGTCGCCTTCGTCTTTTCTTGTTGGCCTGAGACCCGCTCTCGTCGCATCCGCCGGCACCCCTTCGCCGACCTGATCGCCACCCTCGGCCGTGCTTCAACAATCCGAAGCAAATCATCTGGCTGGGACTGCCAGGCGGGCGCTGCTTGTGTACATCCGACAAGTCATTTGTTTCCAGTCTCTTTCGACCTCCATGTCTCAGCCATGATTGGATATGCCAACATTCCGAGGTGTTGACAGCACTGCTCTGACGTAGGCAACCAAGGCGGTTCCCACAGAGAGGCGATAGGGGCACGACATGCCGACTGCATGTACACCACAGCCAGCCATGGATCCTCCGCACATCACCGAATTCGCGTCCAAGCGCTACTTTGAGAAGATAAATCAGCTCCCCAAGGACCAACAGCCTCACCAACAGCACCACAATGACAGCACGCTGGTGGAAACGTCCTCGTCCAGATTTATCCTACCAATCCGAGGAGCCGAGCAGCAGGGGCACGACCCGCAGGCAAGACATGTAGACCATCTCAGACAGGAGAAGGAGAGAGAGAAGGAGAGGCGGAGTCTGTTTGGATTTGGGCGGTTACGGTCCTCAAAGCCGGCCACCTCCGCGCCGGAAGCGCAGGCCTCGGCGTTCAGACGTCCGTCGGTAGTTGCCGACACATCGGCGGGCTCTGTAGCGGATGGTGCTGCCGCTCGACCCAGGAGGTATACACGAACCCACCCAGACCTTCTACACACAAGCATCTTACTAACCTCTAATCCAGTCTACCCTTTGACCAGCTCTTCCTGAGCTTGCCGAATGAGTTGCAGATCCAGATCATTGCGTACCTACCCTTGTCAGATGTTCTCAGCCTGCGGCGGGCGTCCAGGTCATGGCACACCATGGTCACACTGAATGAATTTACCATCGTACGGCACCAGCTCGAATATGAGATACCGGCCTATGCAAAGCGACTCTACCCCGTGACGGACCCCGCGGGCTACACTCTTCACCATCTCTGCGGCTTGTGGCACCGGCTGCATGTCGCTGCAAAACTTTCAGGGCTCATGTGCGACTGGTGCACAAAGGAGATCTTTCTCAAGACAACCAAGGACCAAATTGCGTCCTTCGCCTCTCAGAGGGAAAGGATGTACCGACGACTCATACCGCTTCTTTTTACCATTTTCCACTTTTTCGAAAACTACCGCAAACTACACCTACAATACGTCCAGGAACACGGCCACGGCGTCGAGCGGACGCCCTACACCCTTAACCCGATTGAGACCCAGATCATGAACACGTACGACGATCGGACATTATTACAAGTCCACCAGGTCTTTCCACTCGTCGTGGCTTCATTTTGTCGGCGCCTACGGCCGCCATCGTATGTCGGCCGTGTGGAACGGACAGTTAGGGGTTATCTACGAGAGAAACCAGCCGATGAGGTTCACACGGCTGTGCTCTGCCTCGGCGGCTTGAGGCAGGTATTGAGGTTATGGGAAGTTCGTGGCTACAACACGCGGAGAGGGGCCGTGGACACGTGGTACAACAGCATCCAGGACGCCAGAGAACCTCCGAGAAGCCCCGAAGTCAGCAAGGAGACGAGATCGAGGCGGGGCATAATGGGCTTAGGACGACGAAAATCGGCCTGGCAGGTTCGAGATGCCACGAGGTCGCAGGCCGACGACGTACCGGAACTGGCGAACCGCGGTTCGCTGGAGCACGCGACGACGAGGCGGTCGACGGTAACGCAGCCGAGCCTTGTCTTCAGCACAAGTTTGTCAGCTGGGATGCCCATGGACTGGCTCGAGCTGGATCAGTACAAGCTCCTACTGCCAGATCTGCCTTTGCTTCAAAAGCTCTGGCTGTCGACCGCCGAGGCCATGATCCTGGACCGCAAGATTGTCGCGAGATCCGTGGACATCAAGCGCAATGCCCAGGTGATGCTTGACCTTATCAAAGAAGACGGCGGCGAGGGCGAGGACTTCTGGTGGTATGAGAACATTCAGCCACCCAAGGAGGAAGCCATCGAGGAGGACACACTCGAATGAGAAGAGAAGAGAGGGCTAGTCAAGAGGAAGATTCTTAATCTGCGACTCGAGAGGGATAGAAGGCGGAGGAAATACCAATGTCTTTTGGGAGCCAATGAAGGGAGCGGGTTTTGTTATTCCAGCCAGCGTTTTCTTGTCATCACGCCATCTGATGGATAATCTCCTATGTTCACCATCTGCACGGGCCAAAGCATTCAGAGGCGTTATTTTTGCAAACAATACTTTCGTGGGGTTACACGCACATGCACGCAGACGGCGCGGAGAGCTGCCTAGTCTAGTTGTCAAATCTTCTACATATATAGGTATATATATATCATCATACCATCAATCATCAACCAGCATCTTGCCCGGCTGCCTCTCAACCCCATGCTTAGCTCAAGGCTCGATAGTCCACGAATCGAAATATGGTGGATGACAGAAAAGATGGAAATATCCGAGTGCCGCCCGGGTCAGAAGCTGGCTAGAGGCCAGGGTATCTCAATAATAGGAAGTTGGCTCATGGTTGAACAAGAACAAGACTTCTGCATTTCAAATCTTCGCGCTCCATGCTGCAGAGCGCGAGAAGCAGGTTACGAGACACGGGGCCCACCCAGGTGACAGAATACGAAAGCTTGGCTGGCCCTTTCGCTCTCCCAATAAGTCAACCGACCAAAATCTGCCCAGCCAAAAAACACCGTTCTTTTTGGACCCCTAGCTGGCTGGCCGGCCAGGAGTCAGTCATGCATGATCTTCTCTCTCCATCATCCCTCGCCCAAGAAAAAAGATATCGTAATAAGTGCTTGCTCGTAGTTTGAAACACAAAAGATTGAAGAGCCCCCGGTCAACTCCACGCCATATTTCCTAAACCAATAGCCTTACGCTGTAGAAAGTAATGTTTTCCCCCGATAGATAGGTATCAACGGGAACCAGGAGATGGGGCTGTTAAAAGCAAAACAATGGCCACGTATGGCTCAAGTCATCAGTCGCTAGTAAATGAATCCTGTCGGAGGAGCATGACAGGACAGATACGATATACATTAACCCGAGGCCTGCCCCACTGAATGTCACGGCGATGCGGAACACGGAGGCACGCATTTAAAGACCGGCCCGCCGTAGGGCTCGGCTTATTTTCGGGAGGCTTCCGATAGATTACCATGCTGGCAGAGGTTGGAATCGAGATCGTCCCTTGTGAGGAGATGTGAGCAAAACAGGCAGCCGCTGACAGGCCATTATCTCCGACTCGGAAGCCCGTAGCCAGAATAGGCGTCGTTCCGAATGGTTGAATCGAAACTGTTCATGGACGAGAAATTGGTCGCGCCAGCCGACGACCTTCCAGATACGTTCCCGGCGCCCAGGTTGTAAGGCGACGGGTTAAGACCCAGACTGCTGTGGCTGGCCGCCGAGTTGTCGAGGCTGGCCATGTCGAAGCCGAGGCTGCCAAAATCGGAGAAGCCGCCAATGCTTTGCGGCAGGCTCTGCACGTTCTGCACGGGTGTGTGCTGCGAGGTGCCTGCCGGCAGAGGTCGACGACTGGTCGCGTAAGACGATATCTGCTGGTTTGGGCTGCTGTACGAGTTGGTTGCCGGTGACTGGTACAGGTTGTTTGATCTAGGCGCATTTGACGACTGGCTTGTCCCATACGCGGAGGTACCAAAATTCATACCGCCCGATGAGCTGGCGCGGAATGCCCCATCGTTAGTATTGTACGCTGGCGTGGCAGAAGTACCGTACTGTGGTGACTGCGAAGCCATGGTCTGAGACGGCGTCGCACTCGAGGCGGCGGTGTATTGCGGCTGCTGAACGCGTTGCTGTGACGAGTACTGTTGTGACTCCTGGTTGTACTGCTGCTGGGGCTGCTGTGCCGAGTAAGACTGCTGCTGCTTTTGCTGGGAGAACTGCGGTTGTGCCTGCTGGGCACTGAAGCCTTGCGGCTGTTGTGATGGTGACTGCGTCGAGTAGTTTTGCTGCTGTTGGGGTTGCTGCAAGTTGTACTGCTGTTTTGACTGGGAGGCTGTATAAGGCTGGGCTTGCTGTTGGCCGTACTGTGACTGCGTTGAGGTGTTGGTTTGGGCGTAGTAGGCCTGCGGGTTGCGTGCCTTCTGGCCCTGGACCTGTGAGGCCACGGACGTCGGAGTCTGGGAGTTGGAGACACGCTGCTGATGGAGGTTTGGGGATACCGAATGAGCCGGGTGGATATTGGGAGACACAGACTGGACACTTAGGTGTGGTGAGGCCGAAGGGATGTTGATGCTGGGCGAAGCCGTCCGTGCTCCAGCTTGTTGCTGGGCCTGCTGCTGGGCCTGCTGTTGCTGCTGCTGATGGTACTGTTGCCTCTGACGTGCAATAGCAGCTTGCCGCTGTTGCTGGTCGCCCATTTGCTGGCCGGTTTGGACAGCCTTTGGCTGCTGGACCTGCTGCGGTTGGACCTGCGGAGTCAGCCGTGGCGGCGGCTGAGGTTGGGCTTGAGCCTGAGCCCGGGGTTGGGCCTGGGCTTGTTCAGGCTGCGACGAGTGAGCTTGCCTCGTTGGGGCTCGCATGGTAGCGATCTCGGGAGTGCGGAAGCTCTGCTCCTCATGCTGATCCAGTTGAGCCGTGAGCTCTTCGATGGTCGGACTGGTGTATCCCTGAGGGTCGGCGGGTGGCTGAGCTGCTTGCGCGGGCGGAGCAATAGCAGTTTGAGTTATCTGTGGTGTACTCACTGCTGCTGCATTTTGCTCGGCAATAGGAGCCATATTCGCCGCAGTGTTAGCTGCCGACTTCGCCTTCGACTTCCGCTGTCGCTTCGGAGCTGGAGGGGCCGTCACCATGGGGTTCACATTGGGGCTCTCATGAGGACCGTTGCCGTTGATACAGGTTTGAACCAGGTTGCTGGATACTTGGTCACTTGTCGCCTGGAGACCTCCAGACCCTTCTTGGATTTGAATAGCGTCGCTGTCTTTCGCGTTTCTCTTGCGCTTCTTAGCTGGCTGGGCCTTCTCGCCGCCCTTAGCAGCGCTCGCCTTCTTGGCCCTGGGCAGTAGCACGGCGGGTGCAGCAGGCACACATGACGCAGAGTTGTTCACAGGTTGGAATGGGCCTGGCTGCTGTGCCGCCTCAACCGCTTGCGACTCGTTAAAAGCTTGGAGTGCAGCCAGCGCAAATTCAGGCTCACCCGGCTGCTGTGGTTCCGGAACCGCAGTGCCCTGGCCGTCCGCCGCAAATGCCTGCGGGGTCCCAGCTGCACCCGACGCAGGGCGAGGGTTGGTCGCAGTCTCCTTCGACCGAGGTTTAGAGCCTTTTGCACGACCTGTCTTCTTGCCGAGGCTGAACAAGGCGGAGATTGGCTGAGGGTTGTTGTTATTTGAGCCATTCTCTGTCGCCATGTTCGCCTCCTTGTTCTTCCCTTTGGAGCCCTTTGGCCGACCCCTTTTCTTGGCGCTGGGCGTCAGCTCTGCTCCGTTGGGTGGCATGTGAGGCTCCGGCGCTGGTTGGCCTGCCTGTGCACCCGTGACGACAGCATCTTGGTTCCTGCTCATAACGGTGTCATCCGCATCTACCCAGCTGTCGTCGTTCTCCACGCCGTTGGCTTCCCCGCCTTCGCCAGCTGATGCCTTCTTAGGCCCCTTCTTCACGCCCTTGTCGCTCCTAAATTTGGTAGCCTTACTGCCTTTGGGCCTGCCACGTCCTCGCTTCTCGCCCGTCTGCACAGGAGCTATAGCAGCGGCAGTGGCAGCAGCAACCGAAGGGTCTGGAGCGCGAAAAGGCCTGGGCTTGCGTCTTCCTTGAGAGTCGAGATCGGGGAATATCTCTGCAACCCAGCCAACAAAGACAGCGCCAGAACCATTTGCCTCGGCGCTGTCTGGAAACTTGCCATCCTGGGGCGGAGGAGCTTCAGGGACTCCGCCAAAATACGCCAATGCCTTACACAGCTGGTCGACAACAGCCACGGGTTGCAAGGTTCGGAGGAGCGTGAGCAGTCGCGCCTGCTGCTCCTTCGTCTCGCCAGGAGTCAAGGGTTGAACCTCGAGCGTTGCCACTCCTCCTCCCTGAACCGCGGGTGCCGCTGGAGCTGCTGGAGTCGCTGGAGCCGCTGATGCCGTAGGTGCTGGCGGTACTGCCGCGGCGGCAGTTGCCACCGGCGTCACCGTCGTCTCTCTTGGTGGATTTGGCGCTGGCTGTTTCAATCCGTACAGTGCATGATCGTAAGGAGTGGTCCCGGTGAAAGGGACGCCAGGTTCAGGCGTTTCTTCGGGTATCCTCATCCAGTTCGATTTTCGGTGCGGTTGGTATCCGCTCTGATAGGCCATCTTGGCCGCCAGAGCCGTGTTTTCACTCGTGCGTTTTGCGGCGGCGTCCCTGTCCGTGGCAAGGTCCTTGCCCTTGATGTCCATGTGCATAACACCAAAGCTGCCCGAGGAGTTGCTTGTCTTCCCCTTCAACTTGCTGGGGACTGGGTTCCGAATCCGCCCGTCCTTGTAGGGCTGCCCTGCAAGCTCCATGGAGTCAACATACTCGTGCTGTGAAATACCAGCATATTGTAGGTCGGGGGAGCCGTTTGCCTCAGGTTCTTCGCTCGGGGAAGGGTCTTCGGCGGGCACCAACTGGGCTGCTGTGTGAGCATTCGGGTTCGAGAGCACAGGCTGTCCGCCAGCGCCGACCCTGGCCAGGTTGTAGGCCGCCTGGGCAGAGGTAGCCTTGGAGGTGACGTTGGAGGCATTGACAGCAGGGACCCTGGCAGCCTTGGGAGCTGTAGGAGGACATGGTCACGATCAGCTTGCACACACTTATGAAAATGCAGGCACGGCTGCGGCAGCATAACACACCTGAGACTGGGGCCATTCTTGCAAATGGACCTGGCGTCCACGGAAATCTCTTGTATTTCCTCTTCCTAACGGGACCTTGTTCTACGAAGGGGTAACGGTGTGGTCGCGGGGTCAAGCGGCCGGCGGCACGACGTCGGCAGGTGCGTCAACATGGACGATTCAATGGCATCCCGAAAGAGTTGTCCAATTTGACGGGCCCATGCGCAGATTACGGTGTCTCCGATGGTGTCCAAGGGCTGGCTATTGTTCGGTGAGCCTGGGCGGGGCGTCAGGACCGGTACAGGACGGGCAGAGTCGTGCAGGAAGAGGCAGACGCGTTGGTCGAGTGGCCCTCGCCGGCCGATGATATTCCACACAAACAGCAGTGCTCACACAGGTGGAACCCCCGGGGGGCGTGACTGAGCTGGGCGGTATACGCAGCGCGAATGCGGTCCTAGACCAATTATTGGAAGCGACCGACGGTTGGCGCGACGTTACTCACTGGGTAATAACGTCGCGCAGGTTCTGTCCTGGCCGGGACTGCAGGTGCAGGTGCAGGTGCAGGTGCTGGTGCTGGTGCAGGTGCAAAGCACCTCTTGCAGCGCAGCGGGACGGTCGCGAAGTGGATGCTGATCTCACGGTCGACGTGAGATGGGACCCCGTAATGCGTAATGCGGAATGCGTAATCCGCAGCACGTCCGTGTTCGAGCCCCGGGCGAACTGGCTGGTGGAATCGGGCTCGTCGCGGCGATGGCGAGAGACCTGGTGTAGATCTCGGTGGCCGTCTCAGGCGTGCCCGTGGTCGAGGATGGGACTCACCGCTGAGGGGGTGGTCTAGCTGTTGTGGCGTTGACGGCAGCGAGGGCAGCTACAGCACGAGGCGACCGTCGAGAATCAAATCCTCGGGCGGCCTGCTGGCTGACCGGGGGCTCCCTGGCTGTGGTGATCTAGGTAGTCAAAAGTGTACCTACTACAGTGTACTACTAGGAATGTAGTGCAGGTAGCTGGCTACGCTCCCACGCCAGTAGCTATTCCTGATCTACCTACCCCACTGCCCGATGGGGCGTCACTCACATAGTACTGCTCAGCTGCTGCACTCGCTCTTGGCTCTTGCTGGACAACCGCTCGCTTACCCACTTCCTAAGCTCTGCCTGCCTACTGTTCGCCCAGCATCACCAGCGTCGCCAGCTTGGTTTCCCAGCCAATCTCACTGTACGTACGTGCCGCACGATCCTCACTAGGGTATTCATCCCAGCGCAGCAGACCACCCTACCAAAGCAGCTGTACTTACGCCCGACGCAGCTTCTGTGCCTGACCATCTGGCTCCGTGGAGACCAGCCGAGTGCGAGGGCGACTTCGGCTAATCACTCTACTCTCCAGCAACGAGGTGACGCATTTGGTTCCCTACCAGCCTTCCTCGCCCCAGAATACGTCAAGAGGCACCTCGGCCCCCTTCGAACCTCACCCAAACCGTCACTCAGGCCGCGGTATGCGGTAGGACCTGCACGATGCCGTCACCGAACAGCTACATCGCTCTATCCTTGCCCTTGAGAACCTTCGACACCGGCAACAAGGAGGAGGCCATCCAGTCCCTCAGCGCAACCGTCGGCTCCGAGAATGGCACTGTGACGGACTTTCCCATACCGTCTTTCAAAATCGGCACCCTGGATGCTCTGGTGCAACAAGCGGACGAGCTCACCAAGCTCCACGTGGGGTGCGAGGGCGTCGTCCAGAGGGTGTCTGATTCTCTAAAGACGATCCTGGACGGGGATGAGGAGAAGATGGCACAGAATAAGATGGTCAACGACAGTAAGAATGGGGAGGCAGGACGCCAGCAAGGGACGTTCCGGTGGCTAATTCCCTCACAGAGCCCACGGACCAGTACCTGCGAACTTTCAGCTGGAACAAGGTCAGGTACCGAGCGGATCGGCCGCTGAGTGAGCTTATCGAGACCCTCCAGAAGGTATTACAGCTGGCCCAGGCCATAACAAAGCCGCACAGCCTACTTACGATCCGACTTAGGAGCTCGTCAACGTGGACAACGACGTCAAGGGCAAGTTCAACCAGTACAACTCGGTCAAATCGAACCTGGCAGCTCTGCACCGAAGACAGACGTGAGTGATAGCTACAAACTAGGAATTGGACCGCAGCTCTGACGAGGTCGCAGCGGAAACCTCACCACCAAGTCCCTCACGCCGATCGTGGATCCCTCCCAATTAATCACAGACTCCGAGTATCTGGAAACGCACCTTATCGTCGTGCCATCAAACGTCCGAAAAGAATTCCTCAAGAGCTACGAGACCATCGCGCCCATGGTCGTCCCGAGGTCGGCCGTGGAGCTGGCCAAGGACGACGAGTTCGTCCTGTACGCGGTGACGACTTTCAAAAAGCACAGCAGCGAGTTCCTCCACAAGTGCCGCGAGTCCAAGTGGACGCCCCGGCAGTACAAGTACGTTGAGGGCGGCAAGGAGGAGGAGCAGAAGGAGCTGGACCGCGTGGCCCGGGAGGAGAAGAAGGTGTGGGGGGAGGCCCTCAGGCTGGGGCGGACAGGCTGGAGCGAGGCCGTCATGGTGTGGGCCCACGTCCTGACGCTGCGCGTCTTTGTCGAGACGGTCCTGCGCTACGGGCTGCCATTGGAATATGTCAGCGCCTTGATCAAGGTGAGCGAGCAACTACCCAGGTGAGACGACACGGCACTTCGGTGTACTGACCCAAAGCTAGACAAATCCCAAGTCGGCAAAGAAGGTCAAGAGCTCCTTGGACTCGGCATACTCGTACCTCGGAGGAAATGCCTTTGGAAGGGACAAGAAGGGTAAAGTGGTGAAGGACGACGCAGCCCTCAGCTCGGAGATGGCAGCAGCTGGTCTTGGGGTCGGGGAGGGCAACGAATATACGGCATACGTGTACTATGAGTTCGACTTTCCCTAGACAGATTTGAGCGCATCTTCCGGGCTGTCTGTATGCGTGCATAAGCAGGCTGTAACTTTTTTGTCACTCATACCACCAAAAAAACATGTTCACGACCGTCTACATTGGATCTCAGAACGCCTGTCTTTCTAGAACACGACGGGCCAAGATGCGGGAACCCGGCTGTGGAATTGTGCACAATCCTCCCCATTTAGGCGGCAGTGTTGATCAGGCCCTTGTCCTGCAGATACTTGGTTATCTGCGCAACACACTCCTCGACGCTGTTCTCGTGGGTACGGATGGTGATCTCAGGCCCGAGCGGGGCCTCGTAAGGGGCTGAGATGCCGGTGAAGTCCTTGATCTCGCCCGCGCGGGCCTTCTTGTACAGACCCTTGGGGTCGCGCTGCTCGGCGACCTCGATGGGGACATCGACGTACACCTCGACAAACGCAAGGGGCTCGTCACCACCCTGCGCGCCGCTGGAGGCGTGCAGCTCGCGGGCGACCTGGCGGTCGGCCCGGTAGGGCGAGATGAAGGAGGTCAGGGCGATGGTGGCGCTGTCGGCGAAGAGCTTGGCGACCTCGGCGATGCGGCGGATGTTCTCGTTGCGGTCCTTCTCGCTGAAGCCCAGGTCCTTGTTGAGCCCGAAGCGCACGTTGTCGCCGTCGAGGCGGTACGCGGCCAGGCCGAGGTGCAGCAAGTGCTGCTCGAGGGCCGTCGCCACCGTCGACTTGCCCGACGCGGACAGGCCCGTGAACCAAATGGTGAAGCCCTTTTGCCTGCGGAAGCCCTCGCGCTCCTTGCGCGAGAGGGAGGGGTGCCAGGTGATGTTGCTGCTCGGCGGGGGACGGCGGGAGAGGTTGTCAGTCTAGGGCGTTGTGTTGATGGCGGGGCAGTATGGAGGGGACCGCGGGGTAGTGGCGGAGAGGGGATATTCACTCACGTAGCCATGTTTGGATATCAGAGGCCGGGTCGTCTGAGGATTCTAATCGAGTTGGGTCAAAGGACGAAGCTGCAGGAGAAGGACAGAACAAACACACACACACACACACACACACACACACACACACACAAAAAAAAAAAGGGTCTTCCGACCTTTCCTTTCCCCATTTCGATGCCCCGTCGTCCTTGTCAACCCACACCTTACCTTGGATTATGCTCAGACCAGCAAAAGAGAGCAACCACACACGCACAAACAAACAAACAAACAAGCAGGACTGGCAAGCAACCAACCATCGTCGCCTACCCAAATCTTAATCTCCATCCTGCCATCTTTGGTTGACGAAATACCAAGCCCGCATACCTGGGACGCCTGCAACAGCCCTCAAAAGGACGCCAGCACCGAAGAGGAAAGAGGACAAACGAAACCCACCGATCGGCGCCTTTCCCCAGCGGCACCAGCAGCAGCAGCAGCAGCAGACCATCGCCTCGCCGTCCAGGCTGGCAGGGGAGCTCAAGTAAAGGCCAGGGGCCATACCACCCTGACACCACGACCAGACCCAAGCGAATGCGGATACAGCGGGGGGGGGGGGACCTAGGAGATTTAATACGAGTCGGCCACATTAGGCGCGAGATAGCAAGCAAACCCAGAGGTCAGTCAGTCCAGCCAGTACGGAAAATACCGTTTTTCTTTTGACGTTGCACCTTGCGACGGTGGGCCGCCCGGCTGCTTGCAAGCGCTCGTCAGTGTCCGCGTCCGCTCCAGCTGTCGACGATGACCAAGTCTCGCCTGGTTCGACTAATTTGTCTGTTTCGAGCAATTCTGCACTTGCAAACCATACCAGTCCTTTTTTTGTCCCTTCTTCTTCCTTGTCTTTTTCTTTTTCTTTTTTTATTATTTCCCCGTCACCCATCATCTGCCCTCCGTGTCTTTCAAGCCATACGCTGCTGCATGCACTCATTACAGGCTTGTTCATCCCCAAGTACGATCCAATCACCGATTTGGAAGTTAGTCTTCCGGGCTCATCGATCCACTCCCACACTAATTCCGTGCCGCGTCTGTCCTCTGGGGCCTCGGCTCCATGGCTGGACCTGGACCTGGACCTGGACCTGGACCTGGACCTGGTGCTCCCTCTCCCCCAATCGGTGGCTGTACCCTCCCCCCCACCATCATCCCCATACACAGTACCCGTCTGTCCCCCATGCGAAATCCCCGTCTTTACTTTTGTCGGCGGACCGCAGCCCACATGCAAGCGAGCTGTGGCCGGGGGCACAAGGCCATCCATCCACCTGCCCTGCCAAAACTGCCCGCCAGCAGTTCATTCAATGTTTGGTCCTGGAGTTCCAGCCTTGGTACGGACCTGCGATCCTACGATCCCACCTGCAGACCGGATACCTGGAACAAGCACGCCAAGTGTACGCTACATTCATCCATCCACCCATGATGCGTTCCGGACGAGATACATACGTACATTCTCTGTGCACGTATAAACAGACACACATCGACATAAGCCACATGCTTGCATGCCCGCACACAGACACCAACGTCATCACACCCTACTCTGGAATGCAGAGCCACCCTTCCAGGCCGCCGGATCAGCAACGGGACGAGCTTGTGTGTTGCGGGCGCACCGAGGGCGTGTCTCAGAGACTTCGTTCGCCCTGTCGCACGGCTCAGGATCCTCATCCCCAATCACACGCCAACCAGCAAAAGTCCAAATCAAAGCCCCCCCCCCCGCTTTTGTGCTACCCCTGCCTCCCACACTCAACACAAGAGGCTGGGTTCCCAGGCTTGCCAGGCACCCTAGCCCCCCCCCCCAANGTATGGAGGGGACCGCGGGGTAGTGGCGGAGAGGGGATATTCACTCACGTAGCCATGTTTGGATATCAGAGGCCGGGTCGTCTGAGGATTCTAATCGAGTTGGGTCAAAGGACGAAGCTGCAGGAGAAGGACAGAACAAACACACACACACACACACACACACACACACACACACACACACACACACACACACAAAAAAAAAAAAAAAAGTACAATTGGAGAAGAGCGTCCACTATGTGCCAGGGCTGACTACCTGACTTGACGTGCGCGCCAAACCCGTCAATTTTAAAACTTGCGAACAAGACCAGGAGCCGACAGCGGAGAGGGTGATTTACTTCTTGGGACTAGATGGCAGACTAGATAATCTTGGTAGACAGTCTCGTTGGCCTCCTGTGCTTCCACAGGTCAACTCCTCATAAGCCAATGTCCCGAGTACTTCTAACCACAGTTGCAACATGCCCTTCCCTCATGCCTATCCAGACTACATAGTAGGTATCTGAGACCCCCCATTTCAAAGCCAATTGCGTGGCGCCGGGCATTGGTATCCGCCCATGACGACAGAGCTGGAAGCCAGGCCCATTTTGAGAGGGTCACCGAGTCCCGGGAAGTGGGAACTGCACTCCTCCTTGACCCATCCGACTGGCAGGATATACCACTACTTGATATTGGTGTACATTATACGCATCTGCAGGTTCAGGAAAGGTCGCCTCCTTTTTTTCCCTTCTTAGACGGAGATCCCCACGGGAATGCAACTCGCGCGTAGGCCTGAGACATTCTGACTCCAGCCTGCTGAAGCTCACATGTAAGCAAGGTCTGGGCAGTATGCCCAAAAAAAATGGCCGAGTCTTGTTCACACATCGAAGCCACTGTCGATATACACTCCCTCATTCCCTTTGCAAGCAACGCATCCTCCGGTCTATGCCGGGTCGCTAGCCATGCAGAGGCGAAATAATCTAGCCTCGATGCTTGAGATATCAGATCTAATGCTCCGACGGACCAATACTCCTTGGTGTGACACCCACCACAAGGTGAGCCATAGACCACATCGCAACTCTCTACGTAGTGGGTGCTTAGTTTCTCAGAACCTGCGGAATTAAAAAAACAAACAACTTTCAACAAGCCAGGCCTGCACATCAGACCGCGCGAGAACCGTGGGGCAAAACCACCGCAGCCTGCTTGGGCTCGATAAAGAGCGCTGTGGCATTAGCCAGCTCCACAGGCTTCTCGTCGCCCTCGGGCAACGTCTCGATCCTACCCTCAACCCACGCCTTGCGGCCCTCGGCCTTTGTGACCTCGGCCCTCAGCACGACGAACTGGTCCGCCATGCAGGGCGCCCTGTAGTTGACGTTGAGATTCGCCGTCATGCCCACGCGGTGCGGCAGGGCCTCGAAGGAGGGCCGCGCGAGCCCCTCGTCCAACATGGTCGCCAGGAACCCGCCGTGCACGATGCCCGGGTGCCCGCACAGGTCCTTGCCTACGTAGCTGATCTGGATGAACTCCTTCTTGTCCCCCGTGGCGTCGATGAACGCCAGCGGAGGCATCGGCACCTTGCCGGGTCCCATGAGCGTCCCGCCCGTGAGGTTGTGAGCCCGCCACGCGGGGGGGATCTTGAGGTGCGGCCGGTGCTCCGTGAAAGCCGGGTTGGCGCGTAGGGACTGTACGAACGGGTTGGCGTTGAGCTGGTCCTCGAGGGCCTGGGTCTCCGGGTCTGACGGCGTCCACAAGCCCAGTGTGTCCTCGTCGGACACGGGGGTCATGTAGCCCGAGACGGTCTGGTAGGCGGGGGATGCGGCCATGGCGACGCCGATGATGGTGAAGGTGAGGGCGCGCGCGGTGTATGCGAATGCGCGGCAAAGGGCGGAGGGTCTTTTTGGCGAGGCTGTCTCTGTGGGTTGAACATGTCAGCATGCGATAACAACATAACAAATCCCACGCCGTCCGGGGATGAGTAAGTTTCAGATCAGGGGCGGAGCTCGGTGCAACACACCAGTTGCAGTGGCGATAGAGCGCAGTTGCGAGTGAGGTGCTATTCTACTCTTCAATATGCCAGGCCTGTGTGTTGCGCGTCGTGATATTTGGCGCATAAAAGGGGCCACGGTCTGTAGAGGTCGAGACATTTGGGATGGATGCGCCTCTTATATTTGGGCCAGAGAGGCGGAGATACGAAGGTCCCTCGGCAGCTATCTAGGCTTCGGATTGCCCAGGGGCCCAGGCTGATGGGCTTCCACGAGGGGCTCGAGTCAATTTGTTGAGTATCTTGATTGCGGAAAAATCGTAGATGCCGAGGTACGGAGCCCGGTCGGCGCGTCGGGTCCTCCGCCAGCTGGGCCCCTTCGGGCGCTTTCTAGGCTCTAGCTATTTTTGTCCTCCGGGCCACATGGTCTACACTTGCATACGATTATAATGCCGAACGAAAAGGCCCTGTTATACAACTGTAGTGCACTCACTGACTGGCACTGATGGGCCGTTGCGTGTGGCTCGAGGCTCAAGGGCTGTGACGTATGCGCATGGCACCGTCGGGCTGGACTACGGAGTATAAGACACTTGATTCAGCCAATCTGGACCCTTTCCAAGTGGGCAAGCTTGTCTTGCCTTGCGGGGCGGACGCCCACATCCCTGGGCCACACAAGCTTGCGCATTGGCTCGACCACGATTTGCAGCCAAGCTCAGCCCTCAGCGGTGTGAGCTCTTCCTTTGTTAGTCTACTCATCTTGTCGGCAGTCCAGTCTTCATCCAAACCACCAAGACCCTGAAGACATTCTCATCCCACGTATCAGACCCAAGCCCAACTCACACTTCAAAGCTTATTTATTAGTTCCAACTCAGAATCCAAAATGGTATGTATGCCCCGCATGCCCCGCCCTGCTGGATGACCAGGTTCGGATTCAAGAAGCTCACCTAGATGCATATAGGCCACCGCAGAGACCGTTGACCTCTCCCCGCCCCACGCCCCCAAGCACGAATCCATCAAGTCCTTCAAGGAGCTCGAGCACACCATCAAGAAGGAGCTCATCCACCTGCGCCGCGATCACGACAAGCATGAGAAGGAGTACTTCCAGGCCGTCGTAAGTCCCCATAAACCCCCACCTCATGCAACACACGACATGCCACAGCACTCCAAAGCCGCGATGCTCACAGCCAGCTCACCCCCCCCCCCAGGCCCACCTGAGCGACGACGACCTCACCGGCTTCACCATCGACAACTTCGAGGAGGTCCGCGTCGGCACGTCGGCCTACGGCTATCACCTCTTCGGCCGCCTCAGGATCCCCGCCCTGCCCGACGACGGACCCTGCTACATCTTCTTCCGCGCCTTTGACACCGGCAAGGACGCAGAGGCCACCTTCCACAGCTTCCACACAGAGGAGGCAGAGGACACGGAGAACGGCGGCAAGAAGTACCGCGCCATCTTCACCAAGGCTGACCCCCTAGAGTGGTTCAACGAGTAGGCTCGATCCATCACCTAGGGAGTTGCACATCTAGCTTGGTCCTCGTAATGCAATGAATGTATGAAGACGTTAAAAATTGCCAGAGTGTTTTCCAGATGTGAGCGTAGAGCGCCGTCCTTCTGGGCCACTATAGGGTTTCTGGGTTGCGCCATCATGAAGCACCGGCTGAGGCAGCGGCTGATGCCCTTTCGCAGCCGCCCACCCATTCCACTACACATCCTCGTCATCCTCCTGTCCCAGGAGTGCGGCATAATCGTCGGCCGTCGCGAACATCGGCAGCTTCTTGAAGTCCCGCTTCCGCATCCTGCCCTTGGCGTCCTTGCCCTTCTTCCCGGCAGCCTCTTCCTCGCTCTCATCCACGAGATCGGCACCATTGACCCAACCGTCTTCATCCCCTGACATGTCGCCCTCGCCGAATTCTACACCCTCGCCGCCCGAGTCCATATCCCCATCGCCATCATCACCATCAGACATGTCCTCAAGCAGCGAGCCAAGGTCATCCTCATCGTCGCTGCCCATGTCGAGATCAACGACATCCTCATCGTCGCCGCCAACCTCGGGTCTCGAGTTGACGAGGGCATCCCAGATCTCGTCTTCGTCAGCCTCCTCGTCTTCCCCGTCTGCAGCGACCTTCTTGGACTTCTTGCCCTTGCCTTCCTTGCCAGCCTTGCCGATTTGTGAGAAGTACGTATGAAAGAAGACATCCTCCGCCGCAACGTCATGCTCCTTCATGTTCCAGAACGCAGCCGAGTTCACCGTGGGCTGTTGGTTGACGCTCGACTTGCCGGGCACCACAACATGCGCCGAGCTGCCGGCTGCGAGCACCGGCTGCATGATCGAGCCACCACGCTTGCTGTCGGCCGCCTTGGGGTTCTTGTACACAAACTTGTCCAGGAAGTGCATGAGGGTGTGGTTGGCGAGCTCTGGCTTGGGCAGAGTCTTTTGTCGCACGAGGAGATTCGCCGCGAACACCGAGACAGATGGGTGGAAATGCGTGAAGTAAGGCACGACCTCCCACAAGCAGCTCTTCTCGGCGTTGCTGTACTGTGGGTCTCGCTTGCGTCCGTCATAGGCCGATTTCTTTGGCGTGGCGTATGCCGTAGCAGGGACTTCTGCGGTTTGCCCGTCTTCAGGAGCATCCCTGTATACTTCCTCATCGTCGGCGTCCTCTTCGGGCTCGTTCAGGAGTGTCTTCAGGTCTGGGAACTTGTCCTCCAGCTGGGCCACGAGGAACAGAATTCCGCAGACAAACGAAGGGTGGTGAAGATAGCAGATCTGCAGCATTCGCTTGACAAAGGCCTTGACACGACGAACGTCAATGTCGTTGTTCAGCGACCGGTAGAGAAGATTGAGATAATCCGCCTGCTTTGATGAGTGAATAAGTCGCGGGTCCAACAGTGACTCATACAGGGTCCTGTAGAAGCGATCGGTGGCGATGTGCTTGGTCACCGAGAGCTGCTGTACCAGTTTGAGTGCCTGAATACTGGTGTTAAAGTTGGCGGAGTGTGTGATGCGGAACAGAGTATCGAGGTGCTTGTCTAATGTCTCGTCATCCGCGGTGCAGAAAGGCACCGCTCGGTTAACACCAGTCAGTATAGCAGAGACAAGTTTTTCTGCCGTCTCTGTATCTGGCACATCGGCGACTTTGGCAGGAGTGGTCTTGGCCTGGCCCTTTTTGGAAACAGGTTGTTTGTTGGCCCCCGTCGCATTCTGGTTCTTCTTCGTGTCAGGGGGAGCGGATGCACCCAGGGCTCCCATCTTGAGCAGAGCCACAAAGAGGTCGAAGTACACCCTGACCAATGTATCCGCAATCTGCGGCTCCTTGCTGCTCAAGATTGTCTGGTTGAGGGTAATGACGGCGTAGTATTTTGTCCGGATGGTCTGGCCTGGCCGGAGGAGGGCTTCCTGCTCAGTGGTACTGATGACGATAGGCTTCATTCCCGGGTGGATCAGAAGAAGCTGTAATATGAGATAAGAGGCCCTGGACGCGATTTTGCGCTCCCGGTCTCCAAGCTTGTTCACGAGCAAGCGCAACAGGTTGGCCTCTTGCTCGGGCTTCTCTTTCAAAAGCCCATATACGTAGTCAAGCGACCTGTGCCTGGTGTACTCAATCTCATCTGCACACCAGAGCTCTAGGAGTTGGATGATTTTGAAATAGGTTGCTTTCAACCAGTCCTCGAACGCCCACATGATCAGGTGCGCCTTAGTAATGTTCCCCGGCAGTGGCTTCTCGGGTTTCCAAGCGGTCACGGAGTATTTCTGAAGGGTTCCTAGCAGCCCTGGCTGCATCCGGAACAGACGTAGGCGGCGGTCGCTAGGCAAGACGACACCATTACCAAGGAGATCGACCAACGCGCCGAGGGCGGCAATGGCCTGATCACGGTTCTTCTTTCCTGCCAGGGTCATCAGGTTCTCCAATGCCTTGACGTTGTGCACCGGCGACTCCTGCACAGCCAGGGTCAAGGCAGACACCTTGTCCGACATAGTGCCCGAAGCCATAATGGTAGACATGAATTTTCGCGTTGATGATGCTGCAACGGTTGTGCTGTATGCGGCTGCATCTGTCTCCATCAACGTCTTTGCGTATTCGTGCAAGCTGTTTATCGTCGACGAGAAATTCCGAATGTCATCCTCTGAGGGAACAGGCAGATTATCCTGGCTCACAGCATGCCAATCAGGCCTTGGATCGAATATCTGGTGCGAGTCAGTGATGGGGTTCTCAGAAGGCGGATCTGACCAAGACGGCGCATACTGACCAACTTACCAGCTGTGGAGTGGATTTGCTTCTCAACAGCCGGTTCTCTGATGTCTTTTGCTGGCTCTGGCTCGTCTTCCCACTCGTCTCCTTCCTCCTCCTCCTCTTCGGCTCCCTCGGAGCCTTCCTCAACCTCTTCCTCATCATCGGTGGCGGCGTCTACATCCCGGACCTTCTCGAATCCGAGTCCAGCGGCAAGCTTTGCCAATTCGTTCTTGAGCGCCTTGTCAATCTCGGCGGGGGCCTCTTTTAGCTTCGCCACTTGGCCTTCCTCGACGTCAGAGTCGACACCGGCAATTATGTCTAGGTCGTTCTCATCTCCGCCCAAGGCAAGTATTTCCTGGAGAAGCTCGGCTTCCTTGTCCATGGGCGCCTTGCTCTCCTTTGCCGGTTTCTTCGAAGGCTTGGCAGGCTTGTTCTTAGGTTCTCTTGCTTGTCTCTTGTTCGGGGTCGCATCTTTGGCGTCGGTCTCGCTGCGCTTTCTCTTTGCAGGGCGCTCTTCCTTCTGTTTCTGATCCTTGGGATTGGATTTGGGCTTGGGTTGTGCCAGCTCGGTTTCGATTTTGGCGGTCAATTTGGAAAGGGCCGTCTCGTCGAAAAGAGGCTTCGCCCCATTCTGGGCCTTGGTCTTCTTCTTTCCCATTGTCGGCGCTGGCACGTAATACGTTCGTTACGGTGAGAGAATCCGGCAGCGTCAGATGTATATGGAAAATATGGTGCCGTCTTGGTATTTCCCAGGTGGATACAACGAGTATGTAAGGCAAGCCCGAACGAAGTGAAGATTTGGGAAATTTCTGGCCTGGCGCAAACCCGTTCAACTTTATTGTGGGGCCGCTTTCTTCTGCCAACAAGGGTAGCTCGATAAGAGTCCTGGACCCTGAGATAGGAGCGCCTCACCAAGCCGGCGCCATGCTGTCGCTCCCTACTCGGATATTTTTTACCCATGCACGTCCTTGAGCATTATTGCACGGCTAAATAAGAGTGCAAGATTTTGGTCTCGAGCTTGGGGTCAGTGTCGGCACCAGGGTCGTCCAGCACCTACGACAATGCCATATGGCGTGAGGCTGGTGACGGCGCGCCCGGCATTGACGCAAGGGAATGGGTTGTTGACTTTGCAGAGATGGCGATCGCAAGTAAATGCACCGTTGGCGCACCTGCAGAGGCTTCATACCGACGGCAGGATGCGGCTGTCCAACGAGTGGGCCCCATCGGGCGGCATAGCTGCAACTAAGAGCGAAGGTATGTCCTGAAGCACAATCCTCGGGACCTTGATGGATCACGAACTATACTAACACAACGTAGATGCTCATTCAAAACTTATCCGTGCTGGGTTTCTTCGACAGGTTGTCACCGACCTTGTAGATGATGTGTGGAATGAGGGCTCACAACGCGATAGTCTCATTCTGGCATTTTTCACCTCCTGCCTCTCGGCCTGAGAGTCCATGAGAAACTCATTCGTCTAGTCGACCGCTACATGCGCAAGCTAGGTAGGTGAACCGGGCGCTCATCAAACCACGAACTGGACCCGAGGGACTCTGACGGTATGTGCACAGGAGCGGCACGGGTTCAGCTGTCCGCAATATCATCTGAGGCCTTATGGGAGCAGAGTGGCCGCCTCAGTAAGATAGGATCCGAGGTTCGTTCAAAGGTCTGCTCCCACACACTGAGACTATCCTAACCCGCCTAGCTTTTCCGTTTTAGTGACCGTAAAGAGGGAAAGTATCTCTTGAGTCCTACTCATGAAGAAGAGATCACTGCCCTCGTGGCTCGCTCTGTACAGTCATACAAGAATCTGCCCTTGAGGCTGTATCAAATAAGTAAGGGTGGAGATTCAAGTCATGGTGTCTTCATGTTTGCTCATAGCTAATCACATGTCAGCACCAAAATTCCGAGATGAGCTTCGGCCTCGCCAAGGCCTTCTGCGAGGTCGCGAATTCTACATGAAAGACTTGTACACATTTGACTATTCCAATGAGGCGGCACTGGAAACCTACGAACAAGTAAGGAAGATATATTCGCAAATATTCATCGAAGAGCTGAAGCTCCCAGTCCTCGTGGCGCAGGCGAGCTCCGGCGACATGGGCGGCAGCTTGAGCCACGAGTACCACATCCCCACCGCGCTGGGCGAGGACCACGTAATGAGCTGCCTCAGCTGCGGCTACGTTGCCAACGAGGAGCTCGCTGAGAGCCGCCCACCTGCTGCCGTATTCGTGGACAACAAATGTCAGCCAAAAGCATGGCACGGGATCTCCAAGGACCGCAAGACGCTCGTACGAGTCTGGTTCAACTCGGACCAATTCTCAGGGGAGGACATAAGCACCCACGCTGTCAAGCAGGCCTTCCCAGACCTTGATTCCGGAATCGAGGACCCGGCGCCCTTCTGGGCCGCCGCGATCAGGGAGTCCACAACAAACGAGAAGTCCGAGGTCCGTGTCGTCAACCTATTTGACGACAGACTACCCAAAGAAACGAGAGCATCATCTAGTCTCGACTCGAGCGACTCCCCCGAGCTGAGGCGTCTCCCTGTAGTCAACATCCAAGAAGGGATCCCCAACCCCTTCCGCATCAAGGATGGCGACTCGTGTCCCCGCTGCGACGAGGGCAAGCTCAAGGTGCAGAAGGCCATCGAGCTGGGCCACACCTTCCACCTCGGCACGCGGTACTCGGAGCCCCTCAGCGCAAGCGTGAGCGTGCCCTCGCGCCTGCTGCAGCCTGGCCCCTTGCGGGCGGGGGGCGACGATACGGCCACCACGGTGCCCATCCAGATGGGGTGCCACGGGATCGGGATCTCGCGCATCGTGGGCGCGGTCGCGGACCACCTCGCCGATGACAAGGGCCTCAACTGGCCGCGCGCCATCGCGCCGTACCAGGTCGTGGTGGTATACAACTCCAAGGACACCAGGTTCGGCAAGGACGCGGCGGATATCTACGACGCAATCACCGCGGTGGGCCACAAGAGGGACATCGACGTCATCATCGACGACCGCGCGGAGGCAAACATGCCCTGGAAGCTCAAGGACGCCGACCTCGTCGGGTACCCCATCATCGTGGTGATCGGCAAGGAGTGGAAGGTGTCCAAGCGGGTCGAGGTACAGTGCAGGAGGCTCGGCCACACCGAGTTGGTGCTACTCAAAGAACTGAGAGAACGCGTGGAGGCACTACTGCATGAGCTGTAGTTGGTTAAAATATGGCTCGGCGGACATGGCGACCTTGTAAGACATCTGTATAAATACATACATTGCACCAGCACGTCACAATAGACGGCTCTCACTCGGGAGATTTTCATAATGATAAAAATACATTTGGGCTCATGTACTGAAAGCTTGCCTCCAGCCGTCTTGGCTAATCTGGAATTCCTTCCGGCGTCGTTGAGCACCGCAGCCTCCCAATGATTATTTGTTTGCTTTCCATGCGTACTACCTACCCAGAAACGCCTTGCCTGAATTATCTTGATGACTAGTTACTTGATTCGTGCTCATCGTCAGCCAACATTGAACTGTCAGTGCCTCAGACTGACCGTGTTAATCGCCAAAGGTTACTTCTTTTGCGCCACCATGGTCTCGAACCTGAGCGCTTGTGCCATCGACAAATCGATCAGCAGAAAGATCGGGAGGCCATAGTTTGTTTATTTCATATCCATTTCACAAATCTGGGAAGGTATCCCAGTTGGTAAGGAGCAACTTGGTAGGCTATAAAGTCTCTACAGGATGCCACTATGCTCCTCTTCAAGTGGCCCTACGTTCGAATAGTAGCTTTCCTATCATTTCTTTTTCTCTGTTTTTTTGTTATTGTGTATGTATCTTGTTGTGGTCTATATGCCCTGGCGTTGAAAGAGCTGTTGACAGCACTGGTTATGAATTCGTTATTCGCAGGTCGCGGAACCAAGTTTTTGTTGCATTTTGGAGAAATCATCAAGCATACACTGATGCCAACGTGCTATGCTGGGTCAGTAAATAGAGGGTTGATCGGCAAAAAAAGATCTCTCGAGAGCCCGATGCGTCTTCGCCAAAGTTGTCTGCTGAGATACAAGCTGGGACACCCACGATACAAAGGATACAACAAGGGCACTTGAGACCTAAGACTCTCATCGTCTTCAGAGGTATCATCATGGATTTCTTTTGCTTCATGCCTATCCGTTGGCACCATGCCAAATCAAAAGTATACATTGTACGCCGCCTGAGGCCTATCCTTGTCTCGCCATGTTATGCTGACACACTCCTCAAGAAGAAGGTTTCACAGTCCACAGCTCCCTCGACCATCCCAGCTCGCGCATCTTCTTGGCGCTCGTGTGGGTTCCCTTCTTGTGGTCGGCAGACTGGATCGCCAACGCCTTGCTGCACGATGCAAATGCCTCAACAAGCTCCCTCATGCGGCCTGTCTTCACGAACAGTGCAGCGATATCCGAGTCGTTGCCCGCAATGGTCGCCGCCAGCTCCATCGCCTCGAGCATGTTGTCGCGGGTCAGTGTGCTTCCGCCATATTGCAAAGCAGATATGAAGGCGATGACGGTCTCTGGAAGGTACACCTCGCGCAGATGGGTGAAATCGTCGTCCTTGGTATTCGTTTCCACCAGCCAGCCCTTCAGTAACGGTTTCATGCCTGTCTTGGCTGTGCGAATGGCCGTTCCGAGATTCTCGAAGTACTCCCTGGTCGGCGGGTTGCTTGTCTCGGGCCTGCCGACGGATTAGTATCACCCATATCACATAGCCAAATGGTCGATCACTTACTCCTGGGCGAGCTGTGCCAAGGTTCCCACCGTCTCGATGCCGTCCAGGGCCATGACGAAGCACTGCAGCTCCCACATGTTCTTGATGGCCAGGGCCAGCCGTGTTTGGGTTGCGCCAAGATCCTCGACTTCATCTTCTTGAACTTCTCCCAGGAGCGCATGCTCATTAGTCAAGAGATCTTGGACAAAGTCCTCAACAGATCCGACAATGTCTCGGTTCACCAAGACCTGTACGAGATCCTCTACCCTCACTCTCTCGTAGAAGTCGCGAGCGGCTCCCAAGTGCTGGTTTTCTGTGAAATACATTAGAGCTGCGGTTCGAATGTGGGCGGGACGAGGTCGTCTTACTCAGGAAGTATTTGTAGATCTTAACACCGAACTCGCAGGCCTCGAGCAGGTTACCTTCGCCTGCAAACATCCACTCCATGGATCGAATCAGATTCTCATGGACGACCTCGTTTCGCCCGTCGTCCCCTATGAAGTCCGGAACGATGCCGAGACCGTCGAGAAGTTGTGGCATTTTGTGCTTCAGGATTCGGAACTGGGCCTTGGCGGGGTCACCCTGGGAATCTTCGAGCTGTTTGAGGAAGTGTTGCGGCTGCTCCCTCAGGAAGGTCTTGATATCCATGCCGACCCTTCGGATCTGATTGAGTAGCGCCAGCTGCTCCTCTCTATCCCTCACGTGGATGATGTTCAGGCTCAATGTCTCGTACTGCCGGCTCTCAGAAAGCTGGGCACAGTAAAGCGGTATCAAAAGCTCGAGCTGCGCGAGGCGTAGGAAACTGACGTACGCCGCGATGGCATGCTCCCCAACCATACGGCGACCGGGGAGGAAATCCTTTCCTTTCTGTATGATTGACTCCAGGGCATTGATAATGATGACCACGTGCGTGATCACTCGCAAGCCGTTGTGTTCTGACATCTTGTTGTACTTCAAAATGTTCCCTTCTGACGAACCATATCCGTAATCCGGGATCAAGTACGACTTTCCTTCCTGATTTGCTTCGGTTGACAGTGCCAGACCCTGCTGATATATGTAAGAATCAAGAGTGTCGGCGATGATGGCCCCTTGCAATGCCTTGGACGCTGTGTTTGCCTCTTTGTTGATTTGCTTGAAATGTGAGCCTTCCGACTCAAGCTGGCTGATCAATTTTCTCGCAACATTTGGGCTGTCGCCGAGGTACTGTACGGCGTCAAATGACGGTAGGAACTGGGCAGACGTTATTCCAGGTCCACTCTGTTTGATCAAGTATGAATCGAACTGCGTTCGCAGGAGAGCGTTGTAATGGGCGAAGACGTAGTCATCCCAGGTCTTGCACACAGCAAGCACGCTGTCGATGTCGCCAGAGAGGATTCCATAAGTTGCTCGCTCCCAGTCGTCCGTGCCGCCTGATTTCACCAGGGCGTAGCACATGCGTCTCCACAGGATGAACGAGTTCAGATCGAAATTCGGCAAGTCCCCGTCGCCCAGCGTCGCCAATGGCAGGGCCGAAATCGTTGCTGCCCGCCACACCTCTGTTCTCTCCAAGCACCAGTCGCGAATCTCGTCCAGGGAGCTTCCCCTCCGCAGAAGATGGTAGCAGCCGACCCAGATGGCCCTCTCAAAGTATTCATCATGTGGTTCCAGCTTCCGGCCTTGTCTCGTCATAGCATCGGGGTCCAGCTGGGTGACGTAGGAGAAGTCGGACATGTTTGAGTTGGGTTCAAGGACATGGGGGATGGCGTTCACACTCTTGTGCAGCTTTATTGCCTCCCGGGTGTGTAGCCAGCCATGCGCGACGAGGTCTCCCCTGTCTGCCTTTTGCTGGAACTCGTGGACAAGCTCGTCGATGTCGGGGCCGATGCTGGCATTGGACTGCAGCCATTCTATAACAGCCTTACGTTCCTGAGCCACCGAATCCGACAGGATGAACTCATCCCAGTATTCCTTTCGTGACTGAGGCTCGCGGTTCGATAGGGATGGCTTGGCCGAAGGATCTGGGTGTCGCAGCGGGAGCAAACGCGACAAGAGCCCCCAGGTTTGAGCCTCGGACGACCATTTGGCCACGTCGTCGGCATCGTCAGCGCCCTCTGCCTCGCCCATTTCGATGTCGTTGGCATCGTCGCTGGATTGGTTGGGGTCCCATCTCCGGCCTCTAGCCAGCTTCTCCAGGCGCCGCCGCTCTGTCAGCACAGAAGCCTTCTCTTGTGTGTAGTCATTGTAGCGGGCGACGAGTTTCAGTATTCGCTCGCGTTTCTGGTCGGGCTTCGCGTGCGTCAGGCCACACTCGTCCAGCCACCTGCCAAACTCCTCTACCTCGGGGCCGGCTTGGATGCGGCTCTGGCGGTACGTGTCTTCGAGGCGAGCCATATCATCATCTGCGACGGTGCGCGTCGTTAGCCAGGGCCAAAGGTCAGACGGGCGAGGGCGCCGTCATGTGGGGGTCGAACAAACAAACCTTCGTCGCTGTCGTACCCGTAAATCAGACTACGACGCTTGGGGGAGAGAGAGTCCTAGCGAGGAGGTGTGTGTGTGAGCGACCAAAGTTAATCTGAGAGGTGTTCTACTGCTCCAAGGCCTCCGAGGTTTTGATAAGCTTGCAGCTTGTGTAGTGTACGCTGCACGGCTAGTACGTACCATGGTGGAAGGTCCTAGCAGGCCGCTGATCTGATTTGATTGGCGATGGGGGGGGATGGGCCCGCAGAAAGCTGAGCGCGTTTGCCTCGAGCGCTATGAGGTCAATGAAGCGACCGCTAACTGCATGCGTGCCCTATCCACGCTCCATCTACGAGGTTGGCAGGGCGGTGGGGGCGTGCGGTTTACGTGACTAGATATTGGAATGCGCCCAAGACATGAATGGCAACAGTGACAGGGGTCTGCCATCGTTGTAAGGTACCTATTTTAGGTATGTACACGTATTTTTTTTTTTTTTAGCGCGGTCTTACTTTCTTACTACAGACTCTATTAGTGGTCTGCCAACAAAACCGACCTACGGAGTACTGCATAGTATGTGCACTGTTTCAAAGACTTCAATGTTCTTATCATTCATCTGTCGAGGGGTGGATCCATGTTTTTCCTACTTCCTCGTATAGCTAGTTCTTCTTTGTAGGACAGCCTCCAAAGCAGTCCAATGTGCCACACTCGCCTTCTCCTGCTATCCATACGCTATTTTTCACTGCAACAACAGATCCCTATTATTTGCTATCGCCACTAGTTTCCAATGTCCTTGCCCGAAGAGTAGAGTGTTTCTGCAAGTGCCGTATTGTTTCCAGCGGACATATGGATCTTCTCGAGCAGCTTAGGCAGTAGGCGCAGGAATTACCCACCCATGGGTACCCATGGGTACCCGTGCACGGACGTTGGGTCCTAGGACCCGGTTTACATAATCACCGGGTCCTTGGGTACCCATGGGTCCTGGGTATTCCTGTGGGTAATTTTATTAGGTATATAAAAAGTAACTAATTTAATACTAGATTAATGCCTTAGATATCCTAATTATTGTAACGGGTGCATATAAGCCAACGCTGTATATTGGCCGTAGCTAAGCTAGGTTTGATAAGGAAAGAAAAAGTAGAAGGAAAATCCTGCAAGTCCGGGATCCGCGCTCCTATATGCGGAATCCCCAATAGGTCTGAAGGGAGCCAGATTGCACTAATACCTAGGGTTCTACCCTATAACATTATCCCCCTCCTCTAAAACTAATTATATAATTACTAACTGAATTAGATCGGATTCTAATTCAGGCAGACTGCTAACTAGAATTAATTAGGGGCCTACCTTTATCCTAATTTAATTAAAGGCAGCCTTTAACTCAATTTTGTTAAACGGAACCGCTCAGTAGGGCGTTGGCACTTCGTGCAAGGAGTTACCCTAGACTTCTTGCAAGGAGTTACCCTAGACTTCTTGCAAGGAGTTACCCTAGACTTCTTGCAAGGAGTTACCCTAGACTTCTTGCAAGGAGTTACCCTAGACTTCTTGCAAGGAGTTACCCTAGACTTGCGAGTCAGGCGATTTTCGCTAAGTACGCCCAGTGCGTGCGTGACGCAAGATGAGTTTGGTGGCCGTGAGTCGATTATTTTGGCCTGCATTTGCACCTTAATTCAGACCTCTGCATTACCCTTATTTCTTACCCAAAAAGTATATAACTTAGTGCATTGGATAGCTTGATTTCTGAAGTTTATATGTACTTAATTTGGGTATTGCTAGGGCTATGGTTGGCTGGTTGCTTGGAACCAAAGATGGTGTGTTGGAAGGGCGAATTTTCCGGCATTTGCAAATTTGCACCAGAGCCTACCGCAGCGTGCCCAGGGGTGAGACGACGTCGGAGGGTATATAAGGAGGGCTTACAGAAGCCCAACTTAATTCAATACAAAGTTGTCCAGACCATTGTCAATCGTCCCAATTCGCCTCAGAGCACCATACTGCGACCCTGCCGAAACACACACACGCTGAACTGAATGCTATTCTATAGCACAAATTCATCAGAA